>CM051276.1:17712002-17792002 GCA_027921565.1 Artemia sinica | reverse complement strand
CGTCATTCATATCCGACATCACTCAGGTTCAATTGCTCACGCGAGTTTAGGCGAACCACTAGAGCAGGATTTAGTTTGAGGCATATTTGTCCGAAGGGGTGGAATTCTATTCCCCTGGATATTAGAGAGAGCACTGATTACCAGCAGTTTCGCAGAATGGTGAGGAAGTTTATCTCTGAAAGTTGACTTTGGTTTTATTTACCTTGTTTGTATTTGGGCAGTTGTCCAAGAGGCTTTTCTTTTTTTTTCTTTTTTTTTTGTTTTCATTTAAATTTGCTAACGGTGTTTAATAATTTGTTGTAATTTTTAATGCGCTCAATTATGCCACTAGGCATTTGCGCAGGTGTATTTTATAGCGTTATGTATATTTCATAAATAAAATATCTATCTATCTATCTATCTATCTATCTATCTATATATATATATATATATATATATATATATATATATATATATATATATATATATATATATATATATATATATATATATATATATATATTATATATATATATATATATATATATATATATATATATATATATATATATATATATATATATATATATATATATATATATATATATATATAATATATATATATATATATATATATATATATATATATATATATATATATATATATATATATATATATATATATATACATATATATATATATAATATATATATACATATATATATATATATATATATATATATATATATATATATATATATATATATATATATATATATATATATATATATATACATATATATATATATATATATATATATATATATATATATATATATATATATATTATATATATATATATATATATATATATATATATATATATATATATATATATATATATATATTAAAAATGATAAAGATAATAACAATCGTAAATATAAACATTTTTATTATTTTGTTTATAAACTTAGGGGAGGGGGAGCCTTTCACCTCCTTTATGCAGATAGGTTATGAAGTAATAAGGTTTATAGAATGCTACATTTCATTGAGAAAAGTGAAAATAAAAGCCGAAATTCAAAATTTTCTTTAAATTGCTTTGACTATTCATATTATCATGGCTGCACCAATAGATACAACCTAGCAAAGAGCCAACCCCGGCCCATAATAACTGAAAAATAAAAAAACACATTTGGAAGAAATTGCCTGATGTCAAATAATCCCCATTTGCAGCTGATCAGAAAGGGTAACTATTATCTAGGTTACATCTGATAGTAAAAGGTTATTATGAAAAAAAAATTCCAGGATTTCGAAAAAGAGCTAAAAACCTCGAGGGCGGAAGGGGATTAAAATAAAAAAAAATTACCATTAGAATAACCATGGTGAAACTCTTAACCCAGGTATTTATTCCCCCTCTTTTAAAATTCGACAAAATCATCATATTTTAGGGTAGCAATCATGTGCCTTTTTTTCACCGCAAGCAGGTCATTTGAACATAGCATATATATGGTTAAGGTCTCATTTTGGAAGCTTTAAACACGTCATAATAGCACGAGACTTAAGTACCATGACAGTATAAAAGGCACTTTCTGGTACCATTTCCGTGCATGTCAGGTCATCTGCTTCTCAACTCTACTCATTATATTTTATACAACGAAAAGATTTCTATTACCGAGAAAAATGGCAGTTTAAAAATTTGTGATTAAAGGCGGTCTGTGATACTATTTACAGAATTCAAAAATTAAGCCTCAAACTCTACCTAAAAATATACACTATGCCAAACAAATAGGAAGAAATTATAGAAACTGGATAGTTTATTTATAATTAACATATCGAACGATTAACCTTTTTCGACAAAATCAATTCAAGCATAAGTTATATTTAGAACACATATTTAGATGTGTTCTAAATATTTAGACGTGTATATTAACTTTTTCCTAGAAAGCCTTTCAATCTCAACCAGAGCTTGAATCTCCAACTCAGTTCGACATTTTTAATTTTCGAATAGTTTACTTATGATGATGATGATAAGAGGATCATTACGATGGTTTTATAGATTTTTCCGTTAGCTTAGTGTGAAAGGACGTGTTTAAGTTCGAAAGATTATATCTAATGTAACTCAACCGCTTAGCGTAGAACACTACGTACGAAGGATGAAAGTCAATAAACGACTAAATTATGAATAATAATTTACATATATAAAAATAGCCTTTAAGTATTTACACAACTTTAATTCGATCTACCATAAAACAATTCCAGAAAACTATTAAATTAGTCACTATTTAAAAGAAGTCTAGAATATGATGCATAAACGTGCGACTACAAAGCGATATTGGCAGATCAAATATCATAAATTAATAAAACGTAGTTTTGTCCAAATAAACCAATAATCCCAATTAAACTTTTGCCAATTTCACTTCTTGGTAACAAAATTAATAAAAGAAATTATTAGGATCTGAAAGTTACGTAAGGCTTAACGGATATTGTAGTGAAGTAATTTACACAACAATAATAGCATAGTTAGAGTTAGGTACAGACAATGGTATTGCGGAGGAGGGGGGGGGGATAAATGAAGCCCATTTTCACTGTCAATCAAACTGAGTAGCTTAAATTTTTTATTGCAATATTTGCAGTGCTATCTGTAGCCTCATTACATAGAGGAAGCTTGGTAGCATATTTTTTATTGAACCCAAGTTTACAAGTCCAGTCAATTATTCGTTTATAGTTTACTCATATTTTCATATATTAGAGAATTCTCTTGGATCAGGTGTGGTAACACGAACGGTAATGTTTTTCAGGTTAAAGTTGACTATTTTATGTGTTTTGAGGCTGTTTTATGGCCGCTGTAAAATAGGTTATTACCAATCTTACTTCGTATAATTGGCAAGTGTTCGTAAACTCCCATCCAATCCAATGTTGTACGACGCGTACCAGAAGCCTGAAGCCAAGTGAGTACTTTTTACTATGCAATTTTTATGCAAGAAAGAATACGCTACAGTTTTTTTTCTTTTATGCCTTCTGTCCTAGGGACTCTGCTGCTAGTTTCACTTATATGACGTTACTTAGGTATTATGCGCATTTCATACTTCTTGTTGTTACTACGGTAAGCCATTCTGGGAGATAGAAAAAAAAATTGTTTACTGGGATTGTAATGGGCTCGGAGAAGGTGGCTATCGTCAAAAGGTCAGTTTGATTGTGAAACGCTTCATAGGCAAAGTTGATGTTGGCAATTATTTTTTATGTCCAGTAGCATATATTCTGGACGGGTGCGAAAAAAACCACAAATCTCTCAGAGGTGCGCGGCCGAAAATCTACACAGAGGAAATTCACTTAATCGGGAAGAAGAGCGCTTCCCTTAAGGAGAGGATGCCCTTTAACAATCAAGTTCTCTTTAATATACAGAATACATACTGTACTTGGCAAACGACATTCTAGTTACGCTGATGATTCGCTAGTGACCAAACAAAATAAGTTCTAGCGGAAATCATTTCTAAGAAATAGTTGAGCAAAAACTTCAACTACTTCTTGGAAAACAACTTTCACCACTTATAGTTGCCCAAAATATGGAGACTCAAAATGCCTTCAGTGAAGTTCAGTATAACTTCATTACTTCACTTGAAGGTGAAATTAATGACTGCTTTCGTGTATTACTCTTCTGAAGTTGAAATTTATGCAATTTTGGGACTTTATATAAACCATTTTTTCGATAAAGAAAATTGTTAGCTAACAGTTTTACTAACAATTGCGTTTCTGTGAACTAATTTTTTTTGGTGACATAATTGAGAATTTCACTAACAAGTCGAACCAATGGTGAAAAAATTGTGTGAGACCTCGAAGCGCAGTTTTCAAAAACTGATACTGTAGCAAAGCAGGACAACTACGCTAATTAAACTGATGAAACATTAATGACGACTAATATATCTTCAAGTTGGCAAATTCTTTGGCTGTTTTTGTTTCTTTTGCAAATATCTTCAGAGACAGGTTAGTTCAGTACGCTGAGCTAAACGGACTAAGCTTTACAACTCAGCATATGCTCATCTAATTTTGAGAAACATAACAAATTCCCTCTTCTCTACTTTTACCAAAACTAGCTTAAAGGTTTTTTTCCAAGCTTGTATTTTTTTTTATTCCATCCCCAATTGCTACATTTCAGAGAATTGTTATTTAATACTTCTGATTCCATGAGTAGACAAAATTTGGTAGCAAACATTGTTAGTTAGCTGATACTATTTATAGAGAATCTTTTTTTTTGTATTTTAGGGTGCTGTTACGCCAACAAAAAAGCCGACATTACTTATATAGAATCTTTTTTTGGTATTTTAGGGTGCTGTCACGCCAACAAAAAAAGCCGACACTATCTTTTTTTAATCTTTTTTTTTTGTATTTTAATGTTCCGCCGTGCCGACAAAAAAGCCCACACTATATACAATCTTTTTTTTTGTATTTTAGGGTGCTTTCACGGCAAATCAATAGTTTCCACAAATCTCAACCAGCGATTTTTTGCTGGTCAACATTTGTGTTTCCGCACAACAGCAAAAATTATTGCGAATATTTTTACAGCATAAACTGCAAGAACTTGTCAATTTACATACAACGACAACCAATAAGCCAAAACGGAGGACCCCGACTTTTCTTATTAAAAACCAATTCATTTAAATTCTTATTTAAAATCCAATTCATTCCACATCAAGTCTAACTTCTCCCTCAAAGTTTAACTCATTTCGCCCAAGTTTAAATCATTCCCCATCAATATTTGACTTTATTTTTTTTTTTCACTTAGTTTCTATCTTAGTTTATATAATTATTCAGTAGCTTTGTATTGTTAAATATTTTAATCAATTCTATCTTAATTCGTCCGATTATTTAATTGTTTTTTTCTTTTCCCGTTAAAAAAAATCATTTTGTCTTAATTTATCCTGCTATTTAATCTTTATTATTGGTATTATTGTTTTCCGTAAATAAAGAATTCAAGTTGATTATAGTTTATATATACTAATATAGTTGATTATACTGAGAATTACGGCTGCCATTCTTATATTGTTTTGCCAAGGATACCCGAAATAACCCCATTGCTATAGTTCTTGCCATCGCAACTACACAAGGCCATGTCAATTTACCCCGAGGGTTACACTTAAAGGAGCCTTTACATGACAGGTTTGAACCAAAGACCGCAAAGTTTCCAGGTTCAGCTTTATCCTCTCTTGGTTATTCCTACATTGATTAACAGTGAATTTAAAGAAAAATAGTTTAGGTTAAAGGATGTTGAGACTTTATATTAGTCGGCATTTATAAAAGTTATTAAGTTGACAATTAACCGGTTGAAAAGGCCGATAAGTTTCTTTGCCTCGAGACTGTTATAAATGAGAGTGGACACCACGGCGAAGACGAGAAAACTAGAATAGCAAAATCCCATTATGTTTTCACTCAATTTAGCAGTACAAGGCCAAAACTTACGGTATTCAACGCAATAGTGATGCGTGAACCTAAATATGATATATATGGTATAGAAGAATGGGCACTAACGTGAAAAGAGGAAGGTATACCACATATATTTCTGACAAAATAATTTGTGTATAATTTTAGGAAAAAAGACTTGGCGATGAGGTGCCAAACGTAATTCTGTTCATTTGAATTAGTTTGACTTCACTCTATTTATCTCATGAAAGAGTGGCTTACGGGCTTGACATGTCTAACGGACATACAACTGTCATACAGACCTACGTCAGTGGGTCCGTCTTATTACGGACATGCTGGGATAAAAACTATAAAAAAAACTGGAAAATCTTTCTTGGATTTCTCGAAAGATGGGAAAAGCAGTATCTTCGAGCACGGCGTGGTTAGGTTGCTCTTACCGCTATGTCAGTACCTGGTGGCTTTAACACTGCGACGAGTCTGTAACAGTAGTAGTAACGTTATTAACTGCCAATTGCAAATATCCCTTCTTTGAATGATATTTTGATTTCACGATGAAAAAATCTAAATTCATAAATTTATTTGTAATAAAAGTCCACTTGTAAACCTTTTGATTACTGTCCTCCAATATAAAGAACCAAAAATCGTCTTGCACAAGAGAATACTAATACCGGAGGTTCATATCTTATAATTGTATCTGTAATACAAATAGAACAACTTATCCCTAAAAGAACTGAAAAAAAATGTATATTAAAAAAGTTAACAAAATCGTAATTTACTTGTTAAATGTTTAACGGAAAAGAAAGGTGCAGAAATAAGTTATCACTCCGGATTGGTTAGTCCGAAGCAGATATAAGCCATAGAATTAATCGGGCTGCTTAGCTTGATATAAATTGATAAAATAACATCACCAGACATCTACGCAACCCGTAGACAGGAGAGGTCAAATTCTGCGAAAATTTGCTGTCACATTTCGCTTTTAACCAAGACTACTACTACTACTACTAACAACTCACCGTAGCACCAAGCCGCCTGAGGCCAACACAGCCACGCACGCTCCTCCTCCACCCCAATCTATTCAAAGCCTCTATTACACCCTCCCACGAAGTTCCCATTTCTTTTAAATCTTTCTTTATGACGTCCTCCCACCCCAGACGAGGATGACCTGCTTTCCGTTTAGCCCTAGACGGTTGGCCGAAAAGAAAGATCTTCGGCAATCTGTCATCCTTCAGGCGCACAACGTGTCCTAGCCACCTCAACCTTTCTTTTATTATAGCCCTAGAGAGCGGTATTGAACCACATTTTTCGTACAGCCTACTGTTTGAAATACGGTCAGTCAGCCGGGTACCCAGAACAATCCTTAAGCAATTTCTCTGGAAAACATCTAGAAAATCTTCATCCGCTTTTTGGAGCGCCCATGCTTCAGAGCCATATTTGGCCACTGTCATCACTGTAGCTTCTAATATTCTAATCTTGGTTTGCAGACCTATCTTCCTATTCTTCCAAACTTTTTTAACTGTGAAAAAACACCCTGGGCCTTGGCAATTCTACTTTTAACATCTTCACTGCTCCCACCATTTTTACTAATAATACTACCAAGGTAAGTGAAGCTGCCCACCTGATCAATGTTTTCGTTACCCAACGTCACCTTTTCATCTTCACTTATTCCTAGCCTTAGTGACTTAGTCTTCTTAACATTAATTTTCAAACCTATTCTAGCACCCTGAACTCGCAAAACCTCTAAAAGTTCATTCATTTTGCTCACACTTTCATCTAGGATGCTTAAATCGTCAGCATAATTTAAGTCCAGGAGACTTTTTCCTCCCCATTTGAATCCGTGGTCTCCCATTGCCTTTCCTGTGCTCCTTAAGACAAAGTCCATCAAAATAATCCATATAAAGGGGGATAGAACACAACCCTGCTTAACTCCTGATTTAATGCAAAACCAGCAGCTAACCTCATTTCCTACCTTAACCGCAGCAGTGTTATTCTCGTACATAGCGTTAATCACTTTACTGTATTTGTCTGGTATCAGAGGCAACGCTGTAGGCTTGCCTATAGTAAAGGCCATACGGCTCCAATGTTTTATTATTATTATTTTATTTTTTTCCCAGAGGCACTTTATATGGAAGGGGTCGCCGTAGAAACTTCAAAGGGGGCTTATTCGATTGGAAATCGAGAGTTCTAGCGCCCTGTCGAAAGTGATTGGAGGGCAACTACCCCCCCCCCCCCACGCCCATCATTCTCTCAAACACATCCAATCAAAATTTTTAGACAGCCATTTTGTTCAGCGTAGTTGATTTCCAGATAGAAAAATACATTTTTGAGGAGGACACTCCCCCACAACCCTCAGGGAAAGGGTTTTAAGAAAGGCCCTGGGGCATATAAGGTTTTTATAGAAGGCGTTGCCGTAGAAACTTTAAAACAGGCTCATTCGATTGGAAATTCAAAGGGCTAGTGCCCTTTTTAATAGTCAAAAGTGATTGGAGGGTAACTAGCCCCCCCACGCCCATCGTTTCCCCAAACACATCCAATCAAAATTTTGAGATAGTCATTTTGTTCAGCGCAGTTGATTTCTAGATAGAAAACATGTTTTTAAGGGGGACACTCCCCCACAACCGTCAGGGCAAGGGTTTTAAGTTATGCCCTGGGGAAAAATATGAGGTTTTTATAGAAGGCTTTGCCGTAGAAACTTCAAAAAAGGCTGATTCGATTGGAAATTCAAAGGGCTAGTGCCCTTTTTAATAGTCAAAAGTTATTGGAGGGTAACTAGCCCCCCCCCCCCACGCCCATCATTCCCCCAAACACATCCAATCAAAATTTTGAGATAGCCATTTTGTTCAGCGTAGTTGATTTCCAGATAGAAAATATGTTTTTGAGGAGGACACTCCCCCATAATCCTCAAAGCAAGGGTTTTATGTAATACCCTGGGGGCATATAAGGTTTTTATAGAAGGCGTTGTCGTAGAAACTTCAAAAAAGGCTCATTCGATTGGAAATTCAAAGGGCTAGTGCCCTTTTTAATAGTCGAAAGTGATTTGAGGGCAACTAACCCCCCTCTCACGCCCACCTTTTCCCCAAACACATCCAATCAAAATTTTGAGACAGCTATTTCATTAAACGTAGTTTTACGTTCTGGAAATTAGGTCTTTGAGGATGACAACTCCCCCACAGCCCTCAGGGCAAGGGTTGTAAGTTATGCCCTGGGGGCATATAAGGTTTTGTACAAACAACATTGTCGTATAAACTTCAGAAAGGGCTCATTCGATTGAAAATTTAAACGGCTAGTTCCCTTTTTAATATTCGAAAGTTCTCTAAGGCAACTGACATCCCTTCCATGCCCACCATTTCCCCAGACACATCCAATAAAATTTTGATATAGCCATTTTGTTCAACGTAGTTGAAAGTTCTGGAAATTATATGTTTGAGCAGGACACTCCCCCTACAGTCTTCAAAGGCAAGGGTTATAAGTTATGCCCTGGGGCATATATGGTTCTTACGGAAGGAACGCTCTTATAAATTTGAGAGTGCTCATTTGATTAGAAATTGAAAGTTCTAGTTCACTTTTTAAGCGTCAAAAGACATTGGAGGGTACCAGCTCCCCCCCCAAACCCTTTTTTCCCAAATGCATCCAATAAAAATTTTAAGATACCTATTTTGTTAAAAATAGTTCAAAGATCATATAATAAAAATTCCGCTGTTGACACAACCCACCAGGGCCCGGGGGCAGGCATTGTAAGTTATGCCCTCGGGGCAAATATGGGTCTTATGGAAGGGATGCTTGCATTAACTTCAAAGAGAGATCATTTGATTGGAAATTGAAAGTTCTAGTTCATTTTTTAAGAGTCAAAAGAGATTGGAGGGCACCTAGCCCCCCTCCATGCCTTTTTTTCTCAAACCCATCCGATAAGATCTTTGAGATAGTTTTTTTTTAAATGGCTCAAAGACCATATACCGAAAACTCAGGGATCAACACAGCCCCCTAGGGCCCGAGGGCAGGTGTTGTAAGTTATGCCCTGGGGGAATATATGGTTCTTATTGAAGGGAAGCTCGTAAAAAATTCAGGGATGGCTCATTTGATTGGAAATTGTAAGTTATAGTTAAGTTTTTTAGAGTCAAAAGAGATTGGGGGGCAACTAGCTCCCCCTCCCCACGCCCCTTTTTCCCCAAAAGCATCCAATAAAATTTTGAGATAGCCACTAAGTTAAAAATTGCTCCAAAGTCAGACAACAAAAACTCAGGTGTCCGTCACAACCCCCCCCCCCCCCGGGCCCAGGTGCAGGCGTTGTAAGTTATGCCCTGGGGCATATATGGTTCTTATGAAAGGAATACTCGTACAAACTTCACAGAGAGCTCATTTGATTGGATATTGAAAGTTCGAGCTCACTTTTAATAGTCAAAACAGATCCGAGGGCAGCCAGCCCCTCCCCCCCCCCCCACCACCCCTTCTTTTTCCAAACCCATCTGATGAAAATTTTGAGATAAACATTTTGTTAGAAATAGTTCAAGAAAAATTCCTGTGTCGACACAACCCCCCAGGGCCCGGAGGCACGCGTTATGAGTAATGCTCTAGGGCATATATAGTTCTCATGGAAGGGTAGCCATTTTGTTAAAAAAAAAAAAAAAGTAGAAAGGTCAGATAACGAAAACTCCGGGGTCGACACATGTTGTACAAACATAATATTTGTAATATAATTCGTTTCATAATTAATTAATCATTTGAAAAAAATAAGTTATTTAAAATCAATGAATCAATAAAAATCTAGAGGATTGATCTATGACAATCTGTTCAGAAAATATTGAAAAAGTAGTCAATGAAAAACATTCACGCCAAACCTTATTTCGTTTCAGACGGATGGATAAACCCATCCGATAAAAATTTGAGGTGACCTTTTTGTTAAAAATAGTTCAACCATCAGATATTAAAACTCCAGGGTCGACACAACCCCCAGGGCCCAGAGACAGGCGTTGTAAGTTATACTCTGGGGATATATATGGTTCTTATAGAAGGGATACTCGTATAAACTTCAGAGAGGGCTCATTTGATTGAAAATAGAAAGTTCTAGTTCACTTTTAAAGTGTCAAAAGAGACCGAATCTTAATTAGTCCCCACACGCCCTTTTTCCCCAAACCCATCCGATAAACATTTTGAGATAGTAATTTTGTTAAAAATAGTTCAAACATCAGATAATAAAAACTCCGAGGTTGACACAAACCCATTTTTTCCCTTTGATATTGTAACTTTGATACCAGTTTTGATACTTTGATGAATATTTGATTATTTTTTTTTTAAGTTTGATTTTGAAATAAGAAATTTTTAAAAATTTGAAATTTTTCAAAAATCAAAAACGAACAAAAATTAATTAAAAAATACTTTCCGAAAAATAAGTTTTTTAAAGAAAAGTAAAGGTCATTTTAAACTTAAGCTCAGCAGACACAAATACCTTTTAAAATTCAAACTCAAAACGACCAGAAATTACTATTAAAGAATAAATAAAACCCAAAACGAAGAGAAATTAAATAAACAATCATAGCAAAAACATACAACAAGTAATAATATAAATGAATAAATAGATCTTAAAGCGAGTAATGCTTAGATTGAATATGAAAATCAAGCTAAAAACGAAAAAAAATATTTTCCTATTGAAGTATAAATGAAACTTAAAACGAACAGAAATTAAATAGACAATCAATGCAAACAAACACACAATAGATATTAATATAAATTAATAAATAAATCTTAAAACGAGTTAAACTTAAATTGAATATGCAAATCATGCTGGAAACAAACAAAAATCGCTACAAACAAGAGTTTGGGTATGACCTCCTTCTCTCACTGTAAAAGTCTAAAACCTACTGCGTCATTGGCGCTTTACTGAAAACTATATGCGTCTTTAACAGTCTTGGAAAGTATAAACAACATCAAATTGAATATTTGATGTATAATGATATTAATTGTTGAAAGATCCATCAGTTCAAGAATTTATCTCACTGTAATTGTATTTTTATTTTCAATGCTGTAAGAACTGGAAAAGATAATATTTGTAATATAATTCGTTTACAGTTAAGCACCAATGATGCAGTAGGCTTTTAGTTTTTATTTGCAGTTAGGAAAGGAGGCAGTATCCAAACCCTTGTTTGTAGTGAAACTATATTCGTCTTTAATAACTTTAAAAGAGCTAATAAATTAAACTGAATATTTGATGCATAATGATATTAATTGCTGAAAGCTCATCAGTTCAAAATGTTACTATAATTTTAATGTTTATTTTCAATATTAAGTACAAAAGAAAATATTTGTCATAAAATTGGTTTTCAGTAAAGCGCCAATGACGCAGCAGGTTTTAGACTTTTACAGTGAGAGAAGGAGGTCATACCCAAACTCTTGTTTGTGTTGATTTTTGTTCGTTTCAAGCTTGATTTGCATATTCAATTTAAGTTTCACTCGTTTTAAGATTTATTTATTAATTTACATTAATATCTATTGTATGTATTTGCATTGATTATTTATTTAATTTCTGTTCGTTTAAGTTTCATTTATACTTCAATAGGATATTCTTTTCGTTTTAAGCTTGACTTTCATATTCAATCTAAGCATTACTCGCTTTAAGATCTATTTATTCATGTATATTATTACTTGTTGTATGTTTTTGCTAAGCTTGTTTATTTAATTTCTGTTCGTTTTGGGTTTCATTTATTCTTTAATAGCAATTTCTGGTTGTTTTGAGTTTGAATTTTAAAAGGTATTTGTATCTGCTGAGCTTAAGTTTAAAATGGCCTTAACTTTTCCTTGAAAAACTTATTTTTCGTAAAGTTTTTTTTAATTAATACCACACAAGGATAAAACCTTTACTAAAGCTCTTCTATCAACAGAATCGAACGCTTGCTCATAATCTATAAAACTGAGGACCAAAGGTGTTTGACAACTCAGGCACCTCTCAATTATAAACCTAAGAGTGAAAATTTGGTCGATATATCCTCTGCCTTTTCTGAAACCGCGCTGTTCTTCTTTTAAAACTTTGTCTACGGCATCTCTCAGTCTAAAAAGTATCATATTACAATTGACTCAAAACAATCAACAGTCCCTACTTAAGTGGTAGTTGCAACAACACCGGCCGTTTTTTTCGCCAAACCTGGCACCTGTAATTCAGATGTTACGAGGGAACTTGTTCAACCGTAAGTTCCTCAGACTCAGGGCAACAATACCCCACACAATATATACAAAAAATCGTTCATTACATATCATAGAAAAACGAATATAAGATAAGGAATCTATCAACTACCTTACAGAACGCAGAAATAGGGTTGACACAAATAGTTCCTGCATTTAATGGCAACCGACCAAGTGAGCCATTTCTATGGAGCCAAGTTGATAGTCTAGATGCCTGAACTGCCACTAGGTTACCACCAACACCATTAATAACTGGTTGAAACACAGCAATACCACTGTAACTTTTCACTGCATGGTCAAGAATGACGCCACCAGCGCTGTAAGTGTAAATGAATTCATCTTAGTTTTAGACATAGATTAGAGCCACCGAGGCCAAGTAGATGGTCCACTTGACCTTGCAATCTTTTGTCTTTCAGGATGCAGGCCCAAGTCCTGGCTTGAGCGGGTCAGTGGTGTGAATCTGCAAGCACAGTCACCTAGGATATGGAACCTAATAACCTTTGAGAACTCAGCCTCGATCAGTTGGATCCACCCCGTCGCAAAACTACAACTGATTAAAACCTCTTACATTCTGATTATGGTCACGGTCAGGATTGTTACAACGATAATACTGAAGAGGATAAGCTATTGGTGAACCCGGGCATATTGCACTAAGTTAGACCACGAGATAATACGATGATGGCAGAAAAATTGTTGGAACTAATTTTATAACAAATTGTATATATAGCTTTTTGTTAAGCTAGCCTACATTCATACCTTTTAGTCCGATTCGGATCGCTAGCAACGCTATTTTTTAGTGATAGCAATATGAATCTCCAGATCAACCCAACTCTCAAACTTAAAGTTGCGACAGCGAATTTTTCAATTGGACTTGACCCAAGTTTAATAAGAACCTTCCAAGCTGTCAATACACCAAAAACTCAATAGAAAAAGAATTTCAATAGAGAAAAAGACAATATAAATTAGGATGAAACATCGATTAATTAAGTAAGAACAATTCAGCTTTCTGGTGAACAACTGTTATATTTTTCTGGTATTTAAGGAGTAATGAGAATAACTCATTATTGTGTATATTACATACAGTCATTGCTGAATATGATCAATATTTCGACGGAATGGAGAGCGCATAACAACAATTTTTTTTTAGTAATTTAACTTGATATGAGTTTTCGTTTATTCGCAACATGAAATAGATGGTACTACAGCATTTATAACATTAAAAATACCAATATTTTTCTTATTCTTTTCTACTATTAGTGTGTGTATATAAAAAAAAAAATATACAGGTGCGTATTTTTATTTCAGAAGTCTGATCTATGCATTATCACTTTTTTACCCATTAACTACCCTTCCCCATAGTAACAGAGTGGAAATTGCAACAGAGCCAAACATTTTTATTCAAAAATCAATTCCTTCATTTTTTTTTTTATTAATTATGAGAAACAGCGTCATCAGGGGCCAATGCCCCTCTTCCCAAAAACCTCGGGATTATTTCAGCTTTCTCTGCAATATTTTGCATAGATCACCAATTTTGTGGCGTTTCTTTGTTATTATTATTATACATACCCTCCTCAAACAAATCTATTCATATATGCATGGTTCCCAAACTACGTCCTAGAAAAATATTTCTGGTTACAGTTCTACATTCACAGCTTGAAAACATCATACATCTCTTTTTTAAGAAATAGCTTTATAAAACTATGAAGCAAATCTTCTCTTTTAACGCGCTAGAGCTGAATTACTAAAGGGTAAAGGGCCTTCCATGAATTATCTTCCGGCCACTTTGTTTTTGGGCCTAATTTTCAGGCGAAATACTTTTCTTTGTGAATTAAGACCCTCTCTGCCCTAGGAATTGGGGATTTAAGTTTCAAGTCAATACAAGAAAAGTATTTTTGCCCAGTTTCAGAGGGCCAGTACCCCCCAATCTGAACGTCGTTTTGCCTAGAAGCTTACAGATTTCAGTTTCAAGAAGTTCTAAAAGACAATTCTTTGGAACCTTTTTCGGTAATACCATTTTTTCTATTTTCTCTTGTGCTATGGAGTCTTTTATGGACCAAGGGCTTGAAAATTGTCTAAAAGACAATTCTTTGGAGCCTTTTTCGGTAATACCATTTTTTCTATTTTGTCTTGTGCTATGGAGTCTTTTATGGACCAAGGGCTTGAAATGGAACTTTTGAGCTGAACAGAGAAAGTAAAGTTTTCAGTCCTTTCTGGGTCTCAATTTCGGGGGTACCTTGCCCCAACCTTTTTTTTTACTTTAGTTTCCCGTTGACCCATGGGCTTATGGCTTTAACTTTCATACTAATCAGGAACAACAAATATTTTGGCTCCTTTCCAGGTCTCCTAGCACCCTTCTCCCTCCAAAGAAAATATCTTCCAGCAACGATTCTTGAAAATTTTAAACAAATCGGGAAAGAATTTGGACCATTTGAGGGCCCACGCCCTAACTGACAAAACATAATGGCCCTTTTTCGGGCGTCATTAACGGGGGAACCGAGTTTTCTCTTCAATGTTGTTTGTTTTATTGGGTTTCCCATGGCCTAAGGACTAAAAAATATAAAGTTTCGAGCAGAGCGGAAAAAAATGGCTCTTTTAAACAGCCCCCCCCCTATTCAAGGTCCGTTGCCCCCAAACTAATATTAGTTTAGCAAATTAGAATTCATTCGGCCCAGGGACTTGCCCTTAAGCATCAGTAGTTGAGAAACAAAAAACTTTTTTTTTACCCTTTCTTGGGCCCCGTTTTTGCAGAGAACCAATACTTCTCCTTAGCCCAGGAAATTAGGATATAAATTTCGAGCCCATCAAAAAAAAAAATTATTTAGAGCCTTTTTTGGGTCCCATTGTTTGGGGCCCGGCCCCCCGAACAATTATTTTGGATATAAGACTCTTCCCGAAAATGAAAGATTCGTATAACTGTTAAAACTGTTAAGACAGCCACTAGACCAACTGACATGGGGCTTTAGTGAAAAAAAAAATAAAAAAATAAAGAGCTACCTGCTAATAACCATTGCAGACAAGACAGGAACCCAGCCGGTAGTCAGAACTTCTTTGGTTGTGCAATGACCTCTTGCGGCCCAGATAAAAATAGGAATCACTAAAAGGTAGGCACCAATTATAGATGGGGCTAGCCATGGTTGCCGACCTAGAAGAGCGAATCCCAAACTATAGATAAGTAGTTACAACCTATCGGCTGCGGTAATGTAAAACACGTTATACACAATATTCAGTAAAACTGAGATTTATCGCCCACCTTTCAAAGTAAGCAATTACCATTTATTGACCCTTCTATTTGTATCACAGGATATATAGAAGTCTGTATCTTCAAAGTGCGGTAGGTTAGGGGAGGGAGGGGGTGGTTAGGAATTAATTTCTCATCTTCGTTCATTTAGACTAAGCCTGAATAAGGATGCTGCATGCTGATACCTCCCTTCTTATTGCAGAAAAATATTTCAGACATTTATTTTAAAGCTTCATTTAACTAATTTGCTTGATTTTCATAAAATATTATGCAATGCGTAGTTGCGCAATGTGTAAGTACGCATCAGCTATTATGAAGAAAGTGTGGTAGAACATTTTGTAGGCGGGGGCGGGGGGAGTTGGCAACTCTCTTTGAGCCTTCAGAAATATATAGAATTAGTTCTAGGGAAGGGGGGAAGAAATTGGTATATAATCCCACTTGATTTCCCAGAATATTTCTGGTCTACGCCTTTATTATAAAAGTAAAGAGCGACACCAAACCCTAAAATGAGCAGAATTTATCAAGTCAAGTTTAAGAAGGGGGCTGCCCCCTCCTGAACCCCCTATTTGGTCGTAGAAACTTCGGAGAATCCTTCGATCAGAACTTGAGAGTTCTAGTGCCCTTTTTAAAAGTCAAAAGTGATTGGATAACAACCAGCCCCTACCCTACAACCTTTTTTTTTATATCCGGTCCTTTTGCAGCACCTTCGCATATCTTGTAAAGATTACGATGTCCTCATTTTGTTTAGAATACTTGAAAACATTAATAATTTGCATCTAACATAATAGATGCAACGTAACACCCAGAGCCCCTAGGATAGGGGCCGAAAATTGTGCAAACTGTCAATTATTTACAGATATGTTTCATAGCGGAAAAAAGGAGCGGGGGGGGGCATGTTTGATCTTGAAGTTCAGTGATGCAAAACTATTAGGCATTATTTTCTTGGTAAAAACAAAAAGACCACCAGTTTTTTGCTGTGGGAAGAGAGAGGGGTTAGGGACCCGGAAAGAGACCACACAAACTTTTTCCTGATCAATTTGAAACTTACGGTCGCAAGTCCTTGGGCCAAGGGGACTAATGTACAAAAAGTATTCTAAGGTTTTTTTCCTTTGAAAGTGGCCCCTCCTCTAACAAAGGAGGTTAAAAAAAGCACCGAATTTTTCCAATTTGTCTGAAACTTATATAAAACTTTGGGCTAAGAGGACCCCAACACAGAAGTAAAATTTAAAAAATAAATTAGCTTCCGACAAAATGCAGCCCAAAAAGGGCCTGAAGAATGCCAAAAACTTTTTTCCCACCCACTTCAAATGAAAGGGTCAATTTTAAAAACATGGGAGGGGGATCATTCGATTAATAACAATTGAAAGTTCCTATATCCTTTTTAAAGGCCAAAAGCTACTGGACGGCAATTAGCCTCCGTCTGGGATCCTTTTCTGCTATCCGGTCCTCCTCTAACCCCTATGATATCGAATAAAATTTTGAGATATGGGTTTTGTTCAAAAACTTCGAAATGTCTAATAAATTTGCCTTTGGCGTTGATATCACCCCACCCGCCCCAATGTTAAACTTATGTTACTCTGCTATGATAACTCAATCCCTAGAAACCCGAAAAAAGAATTAAAATGAAATTTAAAAATAAATACTACAAGACATTCTACACCATATATTCTGCCTTTGGAATATTGATAGAATATTCCTAGTTTCTACCAATAAGGGAAATTTCCGCAGGGACGGAAAATTTTCCATGGAGTTGGGGGAGTAAGCCTAGCACCACATTATATATACATAATCCCCCTGATGTTTCATTTCGTAATTAGGTAAAAAAAAACCTTCAGACGGAACTTATTGAAACAAAATATTTAAATTAGGAACCCCTCGACCTTAATACTTTTTTTTTAGGAAAATTGTGAAAACAATACTACAAATGCAATAGAAAGTTGCTTTAAGCCAAATTTATTTTATTCGCTAAATTAAAAGCGTCTAAATATCATCGCAATTATATTCGAAAAGCGAAAACAAGTTAGTTACCGCAGGGATAGCAAGTAAAATAAAAGTAATTCTGACTACAATAAAGTACTTTCGCATGAAGAAGAGATGCGTGGAGATGGCTTAATAAAGGCCTACAGATGAAGAAAACAACTATTTAGAAAAAGGAACATAATCTAGAAATCGATTGTGTTCAGTAATCTTGTTAATTCAGAACATTGTTGAAACTCAAAATGTACTCACTCTTTGGCTAAACATTATCACAATGAAAATGGTGGTTAAGCTAATTTTGTGTTGAGTTATATCAACTTGAGTTATGTTGAGTCGTCAATCGAGTTACATCAATTGATAGGTTTGACATTAGCGCTGGCTCTCAGTGAAACGGTGTTGCAATGCACGTTATTATATCTAACCACACACGGGGGTCAGGCAACATGCATTAAATTTATCGCCAGTGTTTCGGAAGGAAATAGGAAAGTACTAATTTGTAAGGAGAGTAGCAGAGAACTGGAGCAGATCAGTGGTGAAGTTGCAGCCAGCAACAGTTTAAAAGTTTGGAAAGGAGTTTCACAAGTAGGGCTTTCACAGTGGTGCGTACCAGGATCCAAAACTTTTTACTCAAGTGCGAATTCAATTTGAGGGCACTTTTGTTGCAATTCATGCGTAGTGTATTAAATCTTTATTGTTGTAAGCGACAAGCGTAAGCTTACCGCTTTTAAAATTAATACATAGTATGAATTAATATATAGATAAATATATAATTAATAATTAATAATATATATATATATATATATAAATAATTAATAATATATAAAATAATTAATAAATAAATTAATAAATAATACATAATTAATTATTATTATTAATATATATATATATATATATATATATATATATATATATATATATATATATATATATATATATATATATATATATATATATATATATATTATATATATATATATATATATATATATATATATATATATATATATATATATATATATATATATATATATTATATATATATATATATATATATATATATATAAATAAATAAATGAATATTTTTGCCAACTCTTCGTTGGAAAAAAATTGACTATTGACAATTGTAAATAAGATGCTAATGACCTTAAAACCCGGAGCGTATACTCTTTTGCGAGGATTGGAAAGCTACCGAGGTGTATAATGAGAAATACTCGCTTAAGGTACCCGTTGTACAGCGTTACACGACTGCTGTGTGATTTGCAGACATTAGAAAATGATGAGTTTGATACTTAGATGATTATTTCATAATTCAGAACGAATCAGTAAATGAAATGTATATATTTATGCAGAATTTTCTTCTTTTTGATGTCCTTATCTCTAGACGTCAGCAAAAGTTTGATATCTTTCTTTATTTAAGTGATAAGCATCCGTTAACTCCCAGTCAATCAATAATCAAGGAGGCACACTTGTGCCTCTATAAAGAGGCGACCCACCACAATGTTAAGCGATTTCCGGTCCTAGCGGTCGCAGAGAGACAGCGGTAATCGCATTTTGTAGCCCAAGCTCAAACTAAGAAACGTGCAAAATTTCACCCCCCTCCGACTTTATCTTCATGGGTAAAAGTGGGCCGGAAGTTTCGACCCTCCGACCACAGCCCCCCTTTAACGTTGTCCAATTGGGTTGAAATTTAGAGGTTAAGCTTTACTAGGGCCCGGGAGCTTATCCTCGAAATTTCAGCTCAATCCGATCAATTCTTCCCTGTTTTCCAAAAACCAAATATAGCCACTTAAAGTTCATTTCTCTTTTTTTTCTTATCGACGCCTACAGGCCATAGTTGGCAACTGATCCGGGTGAATGAGGACTCATTCGAAGCAGAATTCGACCTGTTAGGGCCTTTTGATATTTTCAGACCGAAAAAATTATCCCCCGAATTTACATTTACGAAAAACCTCGTTTTCCTATAATAGCCCATGTTAATTTTTCCCACCACAACCCCCCTTTAACGTTGTCTGATCGGGCTGAAATTTAGAGGATAAGCTTTCCTGGGGCCTGGGAGCTTATCCTCGAAATTTCAGCTCAATCTGATCACTCCTTCCCTGTTTTCCAAAAACCAAATATCAAGTTTTGCTTTTTTTGCTTGCGTCAAAATAGATTCCCCTTACTAAAAAACAATTACAATTATGTCTCTTTAGTGCAGCGGTCGAGACTCCAGACTGTCAGGCGGAAAAAGCCGGGTTCGATTCACCGTTAGAGAAATTTTTTTATATACTGAATTTAAATTTTAAAAAAGAAACTCAGTTTCTTTTTTAAATTATTTGAAAAAAATTACGTTTTCTAAAGAGTTAAAGAGGCTGAGTTACAAGGTCGACCCTTAAAACGTACAGGGATTAGGAGGCACAGTTGGGGGGCTGTTAAAGAGGCTGAGTCACAAGTTCGAACCTTAAAACGTATAGGGATTAGGAGGTGCAGTTGGGGGGCTGCCGCCCCCCAAACCCCCGCTTCTGTATATGAAAGGGGCTGTGCCCTCCTCAACGCCTCGCTCTTTACGCTAAAGTTTGATTTCTCACAACTCTTTTTTTTAAACAACAAAAACTTTAGCGTAAAGAGCGAGGCGTTGAGTTTATATTGAATTTAAAGTTTGTACGTTTTAAGGTTCGACCTTGTAACTCAGCCTCTTTAACTCTTTAGAAAACGTAGTTTCTTTCAAATAATACTTACAAAATAATAAGCGTCTGATTGCACAAACTAAACGCCATCTAGGTTTCTTAGACAAAAAACAAAACATATCAGTGTGGACAGAGTTCTGACTGCAAATCCTGAAGACAAAGCTCCCAGAGAGAACACTTTGAGAAGACAATAGTCTTGAAGCTAAGTTTAGGCTAGACTAACACAAGAACTTTTCTTTAGTTGTGATACTTACAAAAGAATAAGCGTCTGATTGCACAAACTAAACGCCATCTAGGTTTCTTAGACAAAAAACAAAACAAATCAGTGTGGACAGAGTTCTGACTGCAAATCCTGAAGACAAAGCTCCCAGAGAGAACACTTTGAGAAGACAATAGTCTTGAAGCTAAGTTTAGGCTAGACTAACACAAGAACTTTTCTTTAGTTGTGATACTTACAAAAGAATAAACAAATGAAATAACAGGTCTTTTCCCAAATAATCTGTTACAGCTCTCTCTTCAAAGAGAAGATTTAGAAGGACTTCTGAAGCTCAGTATCTGACAAGGCCAACACTAAAAGTTGAAAACACGTTTTTTCCCAAATAATCTGGAATACAAACCTCTCTCTTGAGAGAGAAGGTTTAGAGGTAGCCTACTTTTGAAACTAAGTTTCTGAATAGTTTTGACATAGGCTAGGAAGTTTTAACAGGTCTTTCTAAAAATGCCAGGTAAAGCCAAACTACTAAGGCAAAAGAAGAAAAGTAGGTATGAGGAGAATGTGGAGCAAAAAAGAGAAGAAGGAAGGAGGTACTACAAAAAAAAGAGAGACAAGAAAGGAGGATATTAAGAAAAAATTTCAGGAGGATAAGTTGGCAAAGGAACCAAATCGTACTAAAGCATACATGCGCATGTCTCAGAAATTAGCATCAGATGAAAGTTTTCGGCAAAAGAATTTACAGGCTGTGAAATCTCGTTATCATGCCAGTGAGTCAGTAAAGCAAAAAGATAAAAAGAGGAAGATGGAAATGTACAAGACATCACAAGAATATCGCTCCAAAAAATTAAGCTCTATTATAATCATCAGGACAAGTTTGCAAAATTGTTTGGAGACTACTACAAACGAAAACAGGATATTTTGACTGCCAAATTGTGGGTGAAAAGGCAAATGAACAGTGGTACACCATCCTCTCAGTTGAAACGGAAAAATGGAAAGAAGAGTAACCAAGCACCAAAGGAAGCAAAAGCTGATAGCCTCTCAACATCCTCATGCCACTGCCCATATACCAGCCCATATTCAGGAGCATTCAAGAAAGCAGTACAACATAGAATGACAAATGATGCAAATTTGTCACAGAGAATGTGCACAAAGAAAAAGCGACACAGAGAGTTTTACATTGCAAAAGACAGGAAAGTTCAGAAAACGCAGGTTGACTTAGAGGAGCTAAGACAAGTACTGGATATGCCCTATCGAAACCAGAAGAGTCAAAAGAAGATTTCAAACTGGAATTTGCACGTGCAAACAATGTCATAGAAATGGCAACAAATTCTCTTGCAAAGCGACATGCACTCAATGCAACCAAATGCGAAAAGTTTCTCGACCACTTGCCAGAAAGTGAGCCAGCAACACTTGAAGACTTTACGTCAGCCATGGGAAATTTAAGACAACACAGCAAGTACACCGAAGCATATTTTTTTGAGACAGCCTACACCAACTATGGAACTAATACTTGTCGTATTTGTAAATCTTTTTCAGATGATGTTTACACCACCATACCCATCGATGCAGAAGGATGTGCAAGATTTTTGCAGCACAGTGAACACGAAGATCAAGTACAACTCAAACAAAAATGCTCATGCTCTCCCAAAAGTTTTACCCCAAACCCCGTTTCCCAAAATCAACCAGCTCCAGTTAATGATGACTGGCACCAATTTCCCACTTCTACCTTAGATTCCCAGTTCCAAAAGGCTTCCCAGACCTACAGTTTGCCAGACTTGAATCTGCTGCCCTCTTTTCTCTTACACGACAGTCAGCATTCCGGACCACATGAACAAGACAATGACTCCACAAGTGATGAAAATAGTGACGGATATCAATGCTCACCTAAACAAAAGAAAATGGCAGCTAGTGAAGAGGATCAAGGACCTACTGAAAAAAATATTGGATGGGAATGTCACAACCAGTTATGTAAGTTCAATTTAGATGATATTCATGCATGTCAACATTTCTTTTCCAGAATGGAGCAGACTAAGAAAGACCAACTTCACACTAATTCATTAATCCCCTTTTATTTAGAGTCTCTAGATGCATGCAAGAACCCGCTGCGTCGCACAGATAAACTCGGTCACTCCCCCTTTTGTTCCCTCGAAACAGGTTGCTACAGCTTTTTGAGACCGATGAGGGCACTTAAACCACACTTCCCTGTTCTAACGCGTTTTGTTAACGACATTTACAAGGCAGTGGTAAAATGCAAGATCATTGTTCAACTAAACACACTCAAACGCGAAGGCTCTCTGAAGCAACTGAAAAACGCAATAAAAAAAGCAATCAAAAGCTTACACGAAGTTGGCAAAGCCAATGAGTTTATGTTCGGACCCCAAGAACGCTTGCCCATTGATGATAAATCGATTAAAGAGGCGTATGGTTTAAATATCCAAAAAGTAGCTACACTTCGCGACGAATACCCCACTGTACCCTGCGACTGTTGTGAAATGCTTAAAATGAATAAGGATTTGAAAACACTTCGTTCGTACGCAAATCGTAAGGGATTCGACAATATGCTAACTTTGGTGCTTGAGAAATTTCAGCAGGATCTACCAGTAGAGGAAAGAGAATTTGCAAATGACCCAGGATGGGTAAACGACATTAAAGACAACTTTCAAGTTTGCACCTATTGCGCCGGGAAAATGACAGAGAGCAAAGAGAATGCTCGATGTGTGTTCAATAACCTCCAGGCAAAACCCACTCCCGATTGTATAAAGGTGCTCAACCGCTTTGAGCTAGCAATGATAAAATTTGTAATGAATTGTGTCACCATTGTACGCTTAGGACAAGTAACTGCATTCAAAAGACCAAGGAACGAGTTAACAGATGCACTGAAAGGACGAATTGTATATCTGCCTGTAGACGTTCAAGCTAATGCAGAAGTCTTGCCTGAAAATTTGCTCAATATAGACAGCTTCGTAATTCTCGTTGGAGGTCAGCCAACGTACAGTAAGATCGTCTGGACCACTATGATAGACTTGAGAAAGGTCCATGAGGCACTACTCTGGCTCCGGGAAAACAATAGACTCTATGCCAACATACAAGCGTACACACTTCAAGAGTTGGAGGAAATTCTCGACAGTCGATTGGCAGAAAAAGAGAAAGGTATAGAAAATCCTCAACCCATCCCTGATGAAGCAATTCTCAAACGCTTGACAGACAACGCAAAATCAGAGCTCCTCGAGCATTTCTCGGTTCAAGCAATAGATTCGACAGTTCCAAAAGACTTTATCGAAGACTTTAAAAACAACAAACAGAGTGACGTTGACGAATTTCAGTTTAAAAAAATTGAAGGAGACGCGGAAAACATTTTCGACAAAGATTTGGATCTGAAAGCATTTCCACACTTGTTCCCCGACGGTACCAACGGCCTACAGGAGACTGCCCGTACATTTAAAATGAGAAATGCAGAATACATCAAATGTCGCCTTCTCAGTCGACATCCTCAGTTCCGACTTGACAAGAACTATTTGTTCCACAATTTCCAGTTTCAGGAGGTGGCACACATGTGTAATAGCGTCTGTCACATGGTTCGAACCGTCAAACCCCAGAAAAATATTGGTGTTTTTTTGCAGAGACTGCAACAACGAGACGGAGAAATGGAGGGAAGCCTGTTCTCAGTTCAGTCAAAGCTAAGGGGCTCGCGTCAATACTTCCAAGCCCTATCGTTAAAAGTAAAATCCATGATCCAACAAGACGGTCCTCCAGCTCTTTTTGTAACGCTCTCTTGCGCTGAGTGGTACTCAACTGAATTCATAGACTATCTGAGAACAATAAATAGACATGTACCTGGTGTTGAAAAAATGACACCTGCCGAGCTCACAGCAATGGATCCCGTAAGTGTCTCGAATCATCAAGGAGGCACACTTGTGCCTCTATAAAGAGGCGACCCACCAAAATGTTAAGCGATTTCCGGTCCTAGCGGTCGCAGAGAGACAGCGGTAATCGCATTTTGTAGCCCAAGCTCAAACTAAGAAACGTGCAAAATTTCACCCCCCTTCGACTTTATCTTCATGGGTAAAAGTGGGCCGGAAGTTTCGACCCTCCGACCACAGCCCCCCTTTAACGTTGTCCGATTGGGTTGAAATTTAGAGGTTAAGCTTTCCTAGGGCCCGGGAGCTTATCCTCGAAATTTCAGCTCAATCCGATCACTCCTTCCCTGTTTTCCAAAAACCAAATATAGCCACTTAAAGTTCAAATTTTTTTTTTCTTAGCCACGCCTACAGGCCACAGTTGGCAACTGATCCGGGTGAATGAGGACTCATTCGAAGCAGAATTCGACCTGTTAGCGCCTTTTGATATTTTCAGACCGAAAAAATTATCCCCCGAATTTACATTTACGAAAAACGTCGTTTTCCTATAAGAACCCGCTATAAGCGGGCTCTTATCGTTTTCCTATAAGAGCCCGCAAGCCCGCAAGCTGTCAAATCAGCTAACAGTTAGTCAAGCAATAATAAGTAATAAACTGTACAAAAACGTGCAGAAATTATTTGAAAAAAACTACGTTTTCTAAAGAGTTAAAGAGGCTGAGTTACAAGGTCGAACCTTAAAACGTACAGGGATTAGGAGGCACAGTTGGGGGGCTGCGGCCCCCCAAACCCCCCGCTTTCCGCAACCTTTAAATAAAAACAAAAAATTTAAACTGAAAGTAAGGAGCGACATTAAAACTTAAAACGAACAGAAATTATTCTGTATAAGAAAGGGGCTGTGCCCTCCTCAACGCCTCGCTCTTTACGCTAAAGTTTTTATTGTTTAAAAAAAAGAGTTGTGAGAAAGTCAAACTTTAGCGTAAAGAGCGAGGCGTTGAGGAGGGCACAGCCCCTTTCATATACGGAATAATTTCTGTTCGTTTTAAGTTTTAATGTCGCTCCTTACTTTCAGTTTAAATTTTTTTTTTATTTAAAGGTTGCGAAAGCGGGGGGTTTGGGGGGCGGCAGCCCCCCAACTGTGCCTCCTAATCCCTGTACGTTTTAAGGTTCGACCTTGTAACTCAGCCTCTTTAACTCTTTAGAAAACGTAGTTTTTTTCAAATAATCTAAAATAAAATCACGAAATGTTATACGACGGGTGAGCCCGAAGCGAGTTTTTCTCTATTATGCAACCAGAGTCAGTAGGTTGTTGATATTTAGAAGAAACTATACGTTATTTTTGGTATGTATGGCATGTATACGTTTTTTTGGTATGTATACGTTATTTTTAGTATGTACGGTATGTTACCGTTATTTTTGGTATGTATTTTGTGTATGGTATGTATACGTTATTTTTGGTATGCATGTTGGTATAATATGGGGTAAGTAGGTTTCATTAAAAAATGAGGAATTGTGTACGTCGTTTGGAAGGCATACTTGTTTTGTCTCACGGCTGAAGATACGGGAGTTGTAACTCAGGAAGTGTTTTTCTTTGGGGGTGGGGGAAAATTTCATTGAATTCACACTCAAAAGAACGATTGATGAACAGCGATGACGAAGGAGATCATGGAAATGGTGATTAAAGAGCTTCCACCATCAGCGTATTATATAGCTATTCAGAGTGGCACAAGACAGATATTCATATCCAGCTGTGATTCATGCTCTGTCAAAAGCAGCGACTCCAAGACGTCCCATAAGGATGGACGGGATTTAAGCAGTAACTAATTATAGTGAGGAACTAATATTAGTTTGCTGGGGCCAAATAGACCAAAATATTTTCCAAATCCTTACAAAATAGCATATTTTAGGCTTTGTTTCTTCTTTATGTCTGTCATCCGAAGGGTTCTTTGGGCAGGAAACCCATCCAGTAATACGGGTCGCATCACCACTCGACCATTAAATTTCCCCAACAGCCTCATTACCTGACAGAGCTAAGGTGGTTTGCTTCACCTTACTCGACCTTGATTTACCACCACCAGGACTCGAACTAAAAACTTAATCATTCCACATCGCACTTTTTTAAATTGGAAACGGTAGCCCTTTCCACGTACAAAGAATACGTCAAGAAGCATAAATGATAATGAGGAAGACAATAATTCTACTGGTGGAGAAAAGGAAGCATGCCTCGAGTTATTGTCGATTAAGGTGAGATCACCATAAGATATGAGCTCTAAAAATACGGCCTGAAAAATGAAAGGGGAGGGTACCTATGATTAAAAACTTCCCTGTTATTTTTTTAGCTCTAAATCTGAGCTAATTACCTTGTTTTGAAAATACTTTCATAAAATAGATACAGTTAGATTTCCTGTCTCTTCTACTTTCCTCCCACTTAAGAAAACAATGTTCTAGTCGTATGCGAGTGCGACTTCATCTGTATTACTAAGCTCAGCGACTGACAGTTCTGAGCAAAATTTGAATCTGCGACGTACTGAATTTAGATTTAAAATTAAATTAAATTTTGATTTAAGGGGCGAAAGCAGTCCAAGTGACTTGGCTATCTCTTCAATGTTAAAGAAATTTTGTTTGTTTAAAGAAACAAATATATAAGAGAACTTAAATTGGGGTTCACCTGATTTGGGAGACTAATGGCTATCATTTGGCCAGGTTCACTTGTTTTTCTTATGCTCCCTCTATTTTTTAAATGGTTTTTTATACAAAAAATTCTTTTGGCTTTGTTCAAGAAAACGATATTAACAACCTTAATAAAATTCATACTAGCTTGTAAATATTTTTAAGCCAAACTATTTGTTCAGACAGTTTATGTTGATATTACTCAATTAAAGACCTTTTTTATCCTTTGTTGTTTTTTTTTCTCTGCAATCGATTCGGAGTTACGGAGCCCTCAAGTTGAACAAGGGTTGTTTAATTTTCGGGTCAGTGTTTCAATTAACAGGCGCCGTGTCTTCTGCATGATGCCACTAAACTTGGATAAACATGCCGTATCCGATGTATGCCGTTGTTCAAAACCAATCGAAATATATCAAGATTTGAGCATGTTTTATTCAAGAGATTGAAAAACTATTTGAGTTATGGGAAAAAAGCGCAATAAAAGAGGACATAATTTAATTAATGGGCAAAAGGGCAGGGAAAAATTAAAACAAATATACATGAGATGTGGAAGACCAAGACTTCCAAAGTATTTGCTGGACTTGGAGGAAGTATCTGTGCAAGAGGAAAGCATTATAGAACCACCGAGACTAAAAACAATAACAGCTGGCCGCAATTTAACATCTGAAATCTTGAAGACTGCTCGTTGGATAGTCAATGTGCCTTATTTTCTGAAGAACTACGAAGATCTTGTAATCAAACATATGTAAGTACGAATTTTTAATTTTACAGAAAAATAATATGGTTTCCCAGCCTGACCCCAAAGATGGTTACATTACCCCCCCCCCCCCAAAAAAAAAAAAAAAAACAACAAAGAACTGTAGAGGTTCAGAATAACTTAACGGTACTTATTAAGAAAGCGGTAAGTACAAGAGAATTGTATTGCGAGAACAGATAGGCATTTTATCGGATAATGCCTGGATGCTGCATAAACATAGGTTACGTATTTAATATATTCTATGCTTTACCAACCCCACCCCTTAATGTGCAAATATATAGCCCAAATTTGTTTTTGAACAATCATATTTTCATCCTATTTTGTTTTATTTCATTAGCATTAACGAAACTTCACTTCTCTTGTACATACCGTTTTCTTAACAAGTACCAATTTAACACTTGTGTTGGAGTGCCATTTTAGGGGTATTTTCCGTACTAGATTTGAAACTACTGTTTTTTAGTATTTTTACTGAGAAAAAAAGAAAAAAATTCGGTACTTGTACGATATAACCCTGCCAGTGGCGGATCCAGGGGGGCAAGGGGGCGCCCCCCCTAGCGTAGTCTAAAGTAGTGTAATTTACTTAATTAACTCAAGTTTGCGTTAATTAAACTTGCTGATAACGCAAGTTTATCGGATCAACCTATTTTGCGCCCCCCCCGAAATTTTTTTTTGATTAACCTATTTTGTCCCCCCCCCTCCCTAATAAAAATCCAGGATCCGCCCCTGAACCCTGACCTAATATTCTTCATCTAAGTAGAACCTGTTTCTCTGACGCTCAATCCAAATGAAATATACCTAAGTATGATAAAAATATAATACATTAGAAACAAATTTGGGCTATATATTTGCTTACTAGGAGGGGGGGGGGGTAAAGCATAACGGGTCTGTAAGCATAATGTGTTAGGTACAATTATTTTCCATATTATGAAAAAAGAATTGTTTTCTAACTTAACACTGTCCAAATACTTTACCAACACCCCTCCCCCCTTAGGTGCAAATATATTGCCCAAATTATATATTTCCCATCTATTCTGTCACTTCTCTTTGTCTTGTTTCATGCTAAGCCGAAAGAAACAAGCGAAAAAAAACCGGTTCTACAATGTGTCAATGGATGAACCACTTGAGTGGTCACGGCTATACCATACAAGTAGCCTACCAAAAATTCTCTTAAATCTTGAAAAAAATCCATGCGGGTATCTTATTTTCTTATTAAACAAGGTGTTCTCACCCTTTCCGATGTTTTCAAAAATTGGTGCCCCTGCACTTGTGTGCAATTTACTTTTATTTATTTATTCATTGTTGGATTTAAGTTTGATGTGTGTAAGAGTGAAATGCATAAATAAAGACTTGGACTCACGGATGCCTTGATTTGCTGCAATAAATTTGCTTGATTTTTAGGTGAAATCCCAGTATGTGACATGGTTTAGAGGTTACCATTTGAGATATTCACATGTTTTAACTAAGGGTGACCAAGATGCATCTTGACAAAGGGATAGCTATCCGTTCGAAACCAAAGGATCCATGTAATACTTCTTGGTTTCCGTAAGCAAAATACAATATCGACTATGTACCGCAGTTCCTACCATTTGAAGCCAGGGATGATTGCAAGGACCCAAAAATCACAGGAAAAAGTGCAGTGCCAATTTTGAAACCAAAAGCTCAAGCTAACGACCTTAAAATTTAGGAACAAGACTTTCTGCTACCCAAGAGGTTCTTGATCTGGTCGTTAACCATAATCTTATCAATTGTTCCTTTTACTTGCCTAATAACTTGAAGCTTGTTTTTTTTTTTTATCAGTCCCTCTCCCTTTAATCCAAGTCTGAACCTTTTCTAATCGCAGATGGAACAAAATTATCCTGAATATGTGGGGAACTACCAACCTTTTAAAGTACCGCTTTTTACGCTAAGGTTTATTAATGCTTAACAAATAGGCCTACCCAGGCCTATTTGTTAACAAATAGGTTTATTAAAAACAAATAGGCCTACCCAGATGGTGATCACAAAGCGTTTCCTTTGCCGATTGTCTTTAAAAACATCTGATATAAAAATTCGACTGTTTAAGTTCTATCTTTCTTCTAAAACATAGAATTTTGTATCCAGCCTGCAGCTGCAACTTGCATCAGAGGGACAAAATACGAATATCCTTGTGTTCATTACTCTTAAAATCCATCCGTTCATCCAATCAGAATTATGATATTAATTGCAAATTTCCTTAATTTTTTCCAAAAGGTTATCAGTTAGTTCTTAGGATTAGAATAATACCATTGAACAGTTTTCTCATTTGGTCAAAACAGGAAAATCCTTTGGATTCAAAAATTTCGTCATGATCTGATTTCCTAGAATGCTTAAGGCTTTCACTTTCTATTTAAATTCACTAGTTTATTTTTTTGATTGATCATGGCACCAGCGGTAGCTGCACCGCAGTAAAGAGCGAACCATAGCCTATAGGAACCAAATATATAAGAATGTTTTTAGAAAAACAGCCTAGGGAGGAAAATTGCGGTTTGTGTTTTTCCTCCCTGGAAAATAACCCCTCCCCACAGGAAATCCACCCCCCCCCACTGAAAACCCCCCATGAAAATTTTCCCCATACATAAAGTACAGCATCACAGAGAAAGTGCAAAACATGTAGCTCAAAATGTTGATTAGATGCCCTGAGAAGTATCTGCTAACTCCATGCTCCCTACTTTCCGTTTTTGGTTAAATTTTCAAAATCACCAATATATTTTTCTGTCGTCCAATTTAGTTCCGCATAACATATTAAAAACTCATTATCATAACTTGGACAAAATACGGAGGGACAAAGGGACAAAATATGGGCATCAGAGGGACAAAATACGAATATCCTTGTGTTCATTACTCTCAAAATCCATCCGTTCATCCAATCAGAATTATGATATTAATTGCAAATTTCCTTAATTTTTTCCAAAAGGTTATCAGTTAGTTCTTAGGATTAGAATAATACCATTGAACAGTTTTCTCATTTGGTCAAAACAGGAAAATCCTTTGGATTCAAAAATTTCGTCATGATCTGATTTCCTAGAATGCTTAAGGCTTTCACTTTCTATTTAAATTCACTAGTTTATTTTTTTGATTGATCATGGCACCACCGGTAGCTGCACCGCAGTAAAGAGCGAACCATAGCCTATAGGAACCAAATATATAAGAATGTTTTTAGAAAAACAGCCTAGGGAGGAAAATTGCGGTTTGTGTTTTTCCTCCCTGGAAAATAACCCCTCCCCACAGGAAATCCACCCCCCCCCCCCCACTGAAAACCCCCCATGAAAATTTTCCCCATACATAAAGTACAGCATCGCAGAGAAAGTGCAAAACATCTAGCTCAAAATGTTGATTAGATGCCCTGAGAAGTATCTGCTAACTCCATGCTCCCTACTTTCCGTTTTTGGTTAAATTTTCAAAATCACCAATATATTTTTCTGTCGTCCAATTTAGTTCCACATAACATATTAAAAACTCATTATCATAACTTGGAACTCCTAGAGATGTATCTTTTCTATTTTAACCCTCCACCCATAAATCCCATTATTCTTATAAATTTGTATAGTCTCTCTCTAGGCTGCTGAAATAGGGGGACTAATTTCTCCGTCTCTCGCCTCCTAAGGGTAAATATATCCAAGAAACTGACACAAATTTTTGCTGATGTATTTGGCCCCTATTTGCCTTGAATCTTTGATTACACATTTTCTTGCAATTTTATTTTCTTTTTTTATCATCTCTTTTTCTTAATTTCTTTTTCCTTTTTTTCTTTTTTGTCACTTTCGTGCAACGGTGCTTTTAGAGAGCCGGCGTTTACACCCACCCCCCCTACCGGAAAATACTCCATCCACCCTCAGCTTGTTGGTCTCACTTTTGACTTATATAAAAAAAAATACTAGAATTCTCAATTTCTGAAGTAAGTGGCACACTCCGAAGTTTCTGTAACCATGATGTGGACGTGCAGATGAGGAAAGGGCAGCCCCCTTCCTATACGGAATAAAATCTGATAATTTTGGGGTTTAATGTTACTCTTTACTTTCATAATAACAGCTTAGAACAGAAATATTTCCAGAAATCAAGAGGGATTAAATATTAATTTCACATCTCCCTCCCTCCCTCCCCTGTTAGCCGAAGTATTTTTAAGGTCTAAACAAATTTTAATGTCTTACTTAAATTTCTTGTTACTTTACAATTCCAAACATTTGCATATAAGGGCTCTAAACCTCTACAATGTGGTTCTCTGATTGCTTTGTAGTTAGATAGAATCAGAATCAGAATCATTTTAATGAAAACAGCTGTCATAGACACATTAAAGAAAATGCACTAAAAGGCGCTGTTTTTTACATGAAAACACTTCTCTACATTTTATTAAAAGCACTTGTAAAAAAAGGAACAAAGGAGTTACTAAGTCTGTTTGTGCAGCACGAGACGGGCATAAGTTTGCTTTTGCTTCTGGTATTTGCGCGGACAGGCATTTTAGGTGGTAATATTGTCCTATGTACAGGACTAGACAATAAAAACTGGCCAAAACGAATCATCAGCTGAAAACGGCGATCGCGAAGGCTTGGTATTTCAAGTGACTTCAGAGCGGAGCTGTAATCGACATATTTGTCGCAAAGAATGATCTTTACAGCTCGTTTCTGGATCCCCTCCAAATCATCACTTAAGTAATCTATGTGATGAACTTGTGGGCCCCAGACAGGACACGCATATTCAAGGATGGGTCGAATAAAAGTGAGGTACGCTGTTTTCAGCTGATACACTGGAAAACCTAGGCGGCGCATCGCCACCAGTGTCCGCATAGCATAATGTCCCTTCTTAACCAGCTCTTGTACATGAATAGAGAACGAACAGTCCACACTAAAGGTGACGCCCAAGATAGTCACACACGAAGCAGAAGGGAACAAAGTCGCGGGGTAGGTAAAATCGCGTTTAAGTGGGTTGAACCTCAAAACCTTTGATTTATTCTCATTAATTTGAAGACTGTTCGCAGTACACTGTGATTTAAACTTATCGAAAAAATTTGGGTCGAACTGGGCTACAGCTTGCGAATCCTTTACGTGGTATTTAAGAAGCGCAGACAAATCATCGACGAATTTAAAACGATCATCAAAGTCAGAAAGTACATAGTTGATAACAGCCAGGAAAAGAAGAGCTGCTAATTTGGTACCTTGTGGGGCGCCACATGTAATTTCCACCCATTCCGATTCAATATCACCGGGAAAAAGGGCGTAAACTTTTTGATACCTGTGACGTAAGAAATCAACTACTAATTGGAGGATGTGCTTACGGGCACCCATTGACTTGAGATTCTGGGCGGCAAGAGGGTGCTTAATCAAATCAAATGCCTTTCGGTAGTCTACCAGAAGTAAATCTACAAACGAGCTTCCAAACTCCAACCATTCAACTACTAGGTGATAAAGCCGTACTAAATAAACAGACGTGCTGCATCCCTTCAAGCAACCATACTGGAAGGGGTCAAGTGACGGTGAAATGTCCGTGAGAAGTTCACGATATATGAAAGATTCTGCAACTTTAGCAAAGTTCGGTGTGATCGAAATAGGTCTTAACTGATCACATGTCTTAGGTCCTTTAACTTTGGGTATTACGCGAACATAGGCTCGCTTCCAAGCATCGGGAAAGGTTTGTTCACTGAAGCACTGATTGATGATCGATGCCAATGGTTTGGCTAAAAACAAGGCATATTCGCGAATAAGTTTGACCGGCAACTCACCAGGGTAGGAAGAGCAATTCGGTTTTAGTTTTTTAAGTTCTTTAAAAACAGCAAATTCGGTAAACTGTTTTATTTCGTCAGTTTCACAATCGACTAAGAGATCAACCAGTTCGGCCTCTGTAATTGAGGGGTAGGTGGTACAAATGGCAGCAAAGAACTCGTTTACGTCTGAAGCGCTCATTTGAGATCCGTCAGGCTTGGGTATTTTTAGCTCACTGTTAACTGACTTGCCAGTCATTTGTTTCACTGTGGAATGCCACTTCCGACTGCTACTTTGGAGAAGGGGTACTACCTTTTCCCGAACATAATTTCTTCGCTTGAAACGATTGACGGCCACGATTCGATTTCTAAGTTTCACCGCCGCGGCTATTTGTCCGGAACTATGCAGCTTGCACCTCATCTTGATCATTTGTTTGAGATCGCTTGTGATCCATGGCTTATCGGACTCACTTACCACTACAACTTTAGTGGGAAAAAACTTGTGAAACATCTCTAACAGAAGAGAGTTAAACTGCTGAACTTTGCTATTCAGGTTTACTATAGAACACAGGTCGTCGAAGCAGTAAGTCCCGATCCACCGACCGAAATCGCAGATTGATTGAGAGTTAAGCGGACGAATAGTCACTTTGGTTCTCTTTGGCTTCGGTTGGTTATTTTTGGCTTGCCAGAGAATTACATAATGATCTGAACTCTGGAGAGGACCTAACGATCGAGGGGAGTAATAATTGTCACTCATGTTTGTAAAAATTAGGTCTAGAGTACTGCCACTCTGGTGCGTAGCAATGGTAACTACCTGCTTCAGATCAAGGACACTAGATACCCATTGTCTGTTCGTCTGGTTAAAATCGCCAGCTATTATGAAGCCAGGATAGGCATGGGCACGACGAAGTTTATCGATGTAGGTCTGTAAGTAGCTGATAAGCTCTTTCCTATTTTTTGCACTCTCTGGGTAATACACAGATGCAATTATCAAACATGAGAACTTTTTTGATAGTTTGGATGGCTTGCACTCTACCCAGACAACTTCGTGACACGAATCGGTTGGTATATTTAACAGCTTAGATGAAATGTCATTACGAATATAGATACCAACGCCACCACCTTTTCTACTCAAGCCTCTATCACGGCGAGTGTTGAAATAGCTAGTGTAGCCTTTTATTCTACCCATTTCATCAGTGATATCCCAGCATTCGGTAACTGCGGCAATAGGAACACTCACTTCTCTCAGCAGTATCTCCATCTCGTCAACTTTATTTGTTAAGGATCGGGCATTACACAGAATGAAATTCGGAAGCTTTGCCTGAGCTGATAACTGTTCAGGACGTAATAGCGGGGGAAGTTTATCAGAGGAACACGGTAAGATCGGCTGCAGCTGTGATGGAGAAAGAGTGGGAGGAATTTCGTACCTTTGCAAACATCTTATTTTCATTTTAAAGTTTTCTGTACCCCCCTCCCCAAAGTCCTGGTTGTGGCCCTGGGGGATTATATATCAATTTCTACCCTCTCATCTCTTCCTTAGAACTAATTCTGTATTTATCTGAAGGCTAAATGAGACTTGGGATGTTTTGGCATTAAAACCATCCTTCCTTCCGTACCTACAAAATAAATAGAGAACCCCATTTTAGAGGTTCAAAGAGATTTCTAGTCCTTTTTTATAAGTCAAAATGTATTGCAAACCAACCAACAAGGAGTGGGCGTATTAATTTTCGGGGGGTGTTTCATGGGGGGAGGGGTATTTTTCCGTAGGGAACGCCTATACTCATTTCTGTTTTTACTGCTGTGACAAATTTAATCTCATCCCATGAATACACCCCCCCCCCCAATGTCAAATTCTTAGCCAATGTCTTCTTTCAGGTGCCAAGACATACAACTTATCGCAAATATGATGTTCGACAGAGAGTTCAGGGCTGGATTACGTTCACGTTTCATTTTCAAATGTGAATCGTGCAGTGAAGAGGTTACTTTACACACTGAAATGCCACCAGCACCGAAAAAGACATCGAAACCATCTCGCCAATCACATAGTTTGGAATCAGATTTACAGCCAGAAGAAAAACAGACAGATTTTGTACTTGTTTTTATTTGTATTTTCAATCAATATAAGCTTGTTTTGTGTCCAATTAAGATTTTTTTCTCATGCAATAAACTGTTATATTTTGAAACAGTATTTCTACATGTCATGACTTGTTTTAGTCCAAACGATCTGAATAATAAGCCTTTTTAATCGGTTCTGAGCTATTTGAATGAGCTTCTTCAAGATAAACTAGTAAAGCTTTTCTTAATCAGCCTTATGTGCTGGTACACCCTCCAGATGAGATAGGCAGACCATATTGTCAATCTGATCTTAATCCTATAAATAAAAGCCTGATTCCATAGCATCATGTGGTGAATACTATTTTTGTAAAACAAATTTCGAAAAATTACCATAATTAGAGACAAATTCATACAGATGAAACCGTCCATGGTAAGAGAGGTGGAGCAGCTGCATGCATTCCATCCCTGGACCTTAATCTTTATATTCTTCTTCCATTGGGATCCTCTGTTTTGTCGGTACTGTTTTACAAAGTGGTAAGCGCGCGACAATTGCATTGAAAATCAGATAGGACAAAACCCGGTACTAATACGAGACGCTGGATGAATATAGGCATTACAAAGGGTTTCTCACTCCGGGAACCATATTTAAACTTTAGTTTTTTGGGGTTTAGGGGGACTAAAAAGTACCTAAGTCGGGTTGATTATGTTAGGTTAGGCTACGTATTTAATATATACTATGCTTTACCCCCCCCCCCCCCCCTAATGTGCAAATATATAGCCCAAATTTTTTTCTAAACTATTATATTTTCATCCTATTTTGTTTTATTTCATTAGAGTTAACGAAACTTCACTTTTCGCGCGCTTACCGCTTTGTAAAACAATACCGTTTTGTCTGCTGAATTGTGTACCATCCACCTGTTTTATTTAATAAAACAGATGTTTTCTTATATAAAAAAAACAAGGTTGTTTTAACTGAAAGTAAGAAGCGACATTAAAACTTAAAACGAACAGAAATTATTCCGTATATGAAAGGGGCTGTCCCCTCCTCAACGCCTCGCTCTTTATGTTAAAGTTTTTTATTGTTTAAAAAAATAGAGTTATGAGAAAGAGTCGAACTTTGGCATAAAGAGCGAGGCGTTCAGGAGGGGACAGCCCCTCTGTTCGTTTTAAGTTTCAATGTTGCTTCTTACTTTCAGTTTAAAAATTGTTATTTTTATTTAATTTCTGAACGTTTTTGAATTAATGCAGGTTTTGATTTTGGCTCATCGTACATGAATAATTAAAACGAAATTTGCATATTAATTTGACTTTTTTTTTGGTTAAATGGCTTTCTAGGAAGTTGTTTAATTTTATTTACGAACATTTTTATTAGTAATAAATATACGTAACTTACGAATTAACTAACGTAACGAACTTTTATATTCATATATTTTTAATACGCATATTATGAGGTTCGCCCCCTTGTCAATACCTCGGTTTTTACGCTAAAGTTCGAATTTTGTTCTAATTCTTTAAAAATGACCCCTTCATCACAAAGGCCGTTGATTAGAATAAATAGCTCTTATGAAAGTACTAAAAAAAACTTTAGCGTAAAGAGCGAGGTATTGACTAGGGGGCGAACCCAATCATAAACGTAATAATTTCTGTTCGTTTTAAGTTTTGATGTTGCTCTTTACTTTCAGTTGAAAAACTTGTTTTTTTTATATTTAATTTCTGATTTTTTTTTTTTTTTTTTTAATAATGCTGGGAAATCCGGCGCCCCCTTCATAGCAATGTCCCTTCCCCCATGAACAATAAATAAAACTGCATACATGGCTTCAAAGGTAATGTATTTCCGCATTAGTGTTTATATACTGCACGCACTAAAAAATGTCTTAAATGCTGAAAACGAATGCATTTGTACATATGTATGTTATTACTCTGTAGTAGATATAAATTTACGTTTCTTAGCTGCCCTTGTCATTGAAATTTTCCTGTCTAGATTATGCTAAAACCATGGTAGGATTTTCTTCAAAATTAACAAAAATTTCCTATGCAAGGTCAGTCTGGACCAAAAGATAAAAGGAAAGCCCCATGTGTATGAATTTTCTAACCCCTTCATATACAAAAAGATGCGGGATTTCATAAGGAATACAATAGCTTCTGTCACGAAAGAAGAAAATACAGCCCAGGACTTAGTCAGGGCTCTGAAAGTCATTGTGGTGCTTACAAGTACCACATATTATCACAATCTACAAGCCATTTCTTAACGGATCAAGGGCGGGGCGTAATTTGCTATGGAATAGGGGGAGGGGGGACAACTGCTCCCTGCAGATCCAATCCCCCCCCCCCAGACCTCAGTTTGCAGTTCCCCCTCGCCAGCTAAAATTGGGTTTCCGCAAAAAATCTTGTCAAAACTAAGATAAGCCTGCATAATTTAGGTATCCAGAGAAACTGGTCAGTTTTCTTTAATATATCTTTGCCTTTATGGTAATATATGGATCATTTTTCAGTTTTTACTATCATTTTCACTTGATTTGGGAAAAGTGGCTCCAACTCTGCCCCCCCTCCCTCCAGAATTTGACAAAATTACCCTATTGGTCGAGGGGCAAATAAAATTGCTTGTATGACTTCTAAGCAAGGCATTATCTGTTGTTTTTAAGGGGGGGGGGGAATACAAAAAACACCCATAAAAAATTAGATTATATACATTTTTGCTGTGTTTTTACCAGTCTGACAAAATTTTGGGGAGGTTAAATCACCTCTGGATACAGCCTTGCTTCTATGAAAATGTATTTCAGCATTAATATTTATATGTTCCTCGCATTTAAAAGTATCAACTGTCTATCCTGAATTAATTTATAGGGTTTTTTCAAACTTTCCCCAAAACTTGCATTTTTTTTAGTTGTTTATATATTTAAATTTCAGTTGATTCCTGCCCCCACCCCTTTTCAGTCTATTTGTCAATCATATTTCATTTTTCAAAGAGTAGGGCAAACCAAATGAAAAATCAAGTTTTGAATTAGGTTTGTAACGAAAGTTTCTTTTAGCTGCTCAAGTATTTAGAGTGTCAGCTAATTCCCTCCTCTGACGGTTCCCTCTCAGAAAAATCCTCCCCACGTATAAAATTTTCGTCAATCAAAATAACCTCATTTTGTAAAATTACCAATTTATTTAAAATCACCTCTGACTATTCTTTTTATTTTCCTCCGTCAAGGTACAAGGCATTTTGCACAGGAAAATTTGCTTCAATACATTCATTTTAAAACTTCAACCAATTCTTGCTCCCTTATTACTAGTCAAACCACAACCACAAATTACTACTAGTCAAAGTAATACTACTAGTCAAAACCACAAATTCTTGATGACAACTAGTCACCTGTAAGAGTTCGCTAGATGTTAGATTCCTGCTAAAATGTTACAGATTCTTGCCACTAGATTAAGTAATCTCTATGCTTTTTATTTTCTGGAAAAAAAATCAGAATCGGTAACCCGGAAATAAATCCGCGAAGTAACGACACATAACAGAAAGACACGAAAACACTCCCTCAATAAATGTACGTCATTCCTTTTAAAACCGTTTATTTCTGAATCCATCTATTATCAAAGTTGAATTGTATGCTTACTGCACGTGGACAACGGTCGCCCCTTAAATTTAAAAATCAATCATCATATAGAGAAGAGGACTTACCAAGAGAATTATAAAGAAGAGTAGCTATTCCCGAGAGTAGTGCCAAGGTTGTCAAATCACCCAGACTGGCAGCAATAGGCGTTGCCACGTTATCGGGGTTAATGTTGTATTTATGAGAAAATAAAATCACAGCTACCATAATAATACCTAGAAAAAACGCATATGTTTTAGAGTATTACAAAGTCTAGAATTGAGTTTTTCCTGGAAATGAAGTATAAGATCCTCGGAGATACTTTCAATCGGATTGTTTTTGCATCATTTGTCATATTTCATCTCTTAAATTTTTTTTTTTTTTTAATAAAAGAAAACTTTGTTCTCCAAACCAAAAACTAGCCAAGTGTCCATTCAGATTTTTTTAAACTTTTTAATCATAATCTCGTCTGCTCTAAAGCAAATAATTGAGTCTCAATGTAATTATGTATTAATTGATAATATTCATCAAAAGCTCAAACTTAAACATAGCATCTGGGAAATTGCTATTTTGAATAGTGTCCTGGGTAATATCAAGATGACAACCCTAGATCATCTTTAAGGTGGAGTGTTCAAGTTTGCGATATACAATAAAGAGTCACTGATTGACAATTAGTGTTATGATACAGTTAAAACACTGGAGAGACTCTTTAGGGTAAGTATGGATCACGTTCAGCATGTATGAAAAACAATCTACTGACTAAACAAATAATTAGGCTCGAATTAAGTATTTAATTAAAGGAGGACCATCGGCAACTGACTTTTTTTTACCTATATTGGGGTTTGCTGAAATAAATACGTTGCAAAACGACGGCCTAAACGAAACACAGTGTGGATCGTCGGTTCAACTATTCATTCATCGGTTGAACCAACGACTGAATGAATATAACTAAAATCAACCATTGTTTCAATCTGTTTTCAAATATTTTTTCAGTATGTCTGTAAAGTTTCAATGTATTTGAAACTCCCTCAATAAATTAATATATAATTGAAAAGCCACTAACTTGGTATTAATCAAAGACATAATTTTTTAATTTCGGCATTTATTAAAATGTATAACTCAGAGAAATTAATTGCCAATTGAACTCTTTGACTAGTTGTAACGTTTAATAATACAATTGTTTAACTGTCTTAACTTGTTTATTTGCGAATAATATTCCTTGAAAATTACATTCTTCCTCTTCTTCAATGAGACGACAAATTATTAACAATACTTCTTCTTCTTTTTGTTCAGATTGTTATGGAGACGTTTTCGCATAGTCTTACCACCAGAATCGAATTACAAGATTGCCAATACTTTGAAAATGACCATTTTAAATCTACTTGACGTCGCCTTTTTCCACTGAATATATCAGGGGAAAAAATAAAACTAAATAAAACTGTAATTTTTGTTTGTGAAATAGCTTACAGCTTGAAAGGGTAGTTTAATAAGATGGAAAACCTTTGACTTGGAAAGATATTACGAAAAAAATAAATAAAATCACAAAATTTATGCATCTGATGTTTACGTAACTCGTATCTGAAGTTTAACCAATGAATGAGTGAATAAAACCTAAATCAACCATTGTTTCATTCTATTTTACATTATCTTTTCTGGTTCTCAAAAGACGTGTAAATTTTGATTTGTCCAAAATACGTTTTTTTGTTCGATTTTTTTTCAGAAAAATATATTCTTTTTTTTAGTAAAGTTTCTTTTTTTTTAAAGAGCCGTTTGGTTGCAAATTTAAACTGTAGGCGTTTTTTTTACATTCATACCTTTACGAAATTATTTTTAGAGGATGTTTTTGGTTCAATTTTGGGGTTTTCAGCCAAAAACTTAAAAAAAGGGAAAAACTGTGAGTGATAGAAAAATTAAGATTCAGTTCTTGAATCAGAATGATAACTTCTTTTGCAATAGCCTACTTTAATTGCTAAACCAAAAAGAGAGATTAATTTTGACCCTTAGTACAATCAAAATCACTATTTGTGAATTTTTCGTTGTTTGTGTTTGATTAAATATCCTCTGTACAAATCATGGGATAAGCCTTTTCCCGACTACGGATGCACGCTTTTTGAAGGACGGAAAAATTCAACTGGTAAGGTAAAAAATAAGCTAAAAAATAGGGCACCGGACTTTACGTAAATAGCGATGAACACCACACTGCCTTTCCACCATAAAGAATAAATAGAACAATAGGCACATTTTTTATATAAGACAGTGGAACGCAACTTTAAAAGAATTTTCGACCCTATATCCAAGGGCCGTCCTCAGCAAAACAAATGAAGAAAAACCCAATATCAAAGAAACTCACATTAAAATCCAGTTGTAAAAATTAAAAAAAAATTTGAATTTTTGAAAGATTGAATTTTAATTTCAGTTTCTTTTATATTGGTTTTTTCTTCATTTCTTTTGCTGAGGACAGTCCTTGGATATAAGGTCGAAATACTCTTTTGAAGTTGCATTCCACTGTCTTATATAAAAAAAATTCCTTATTGTTCTACTTATTGTTTATGACTGGACTTTACAGTTCCTACCGGCGGTACTGATCTCCGTTTCACGGCCCTTAAGCCAGGAAGTAAAATGGTGGGCTGGGGGCCAGCCATCCAGTGCAAATTTTCCCAAAGTCGTGACCTATCTAGTTCGTTTTTTTTTCATACCAGAAAATGGTAGTAGACAATACAAATTTTCAGAAAAAAAATATAGCGCCGTGTTCAAGAATTCTTTTACAGATATACAATCATTGTGTAGTTAATATGTTAAGATAGCAGGGGGAAAAATCCTTTATAATTTTTATTGCATTTGGAGATAAGTTTTTTTAAAGTCTGAAACCCGTTTGCTGGTTCCTTTTAAAGGAAATTCAAGACACATATCAAGGAAGAAAACCTAGGCAAACGGTTGGCTAGAGTAGTTAGTATTGCCCCACCTAGACATTTCTAAAATCCTGATACCCCCCTCATCATATTTATATTTTCTTGTTCAAAATTTTACGTGCATACACCTGAATGTAGCTTAAAAGGCTATTAACTTGGTATCCTTTTTTCGGGTCGTCGTCCTCTGGGCACATTTTATACTAAAGAAAAATATTATCTAAATATAACACCTTTTATAAAATGTATGACGTCAGTGCAATACTGTAGTATAGTCTCTGAAGTATAGTCAGCCGAAGAGTGCACGTCCGACCCAAGACCTACCAAAATATTTCCGGTGGGGCATGCGCCCCATGTTGGAAATCACGGGGCTAGAGGCAAATCAAGCCCTATGTTTTTAGCACCATCGCGCCATGACGTTTGTCTTAAAAAGAGATAAATAAAAATTTGAGCTTTCTGCTTCCATTAAGTTTCTCGTGCAGTTCTACAGCCTCATTTAACAATATGATTAATTTTTCTAGTACCTATATTTTTTGGCTGTAATTTTGAAGGCTTTTTGATTGGATATTTGAGCCTTCAAACCACTAACCAGAAAAAAAAACGTCTACGCAAACGCGAAAATCTTTACCTATTGGAAACTTGGTAAATAAATTAAACAAATTTCAATAGCTCTGAAGCCTTAAATTAAACTCAAAATTATTTACAGAAAAAAAAATCACACTATAAAACCTAGCTTAAAAACTTTTTTTCCAAAACAAATTAAAAGACATATTAGTACGTAACACTGAGGGCAATGGAAAAAAGCTGATTAAATTTTCAGATTAAGATTAAAAAATTATTTTAGAATATATTAGGAAAGATAACAGACTCTCGGAAGACATAACTTTTCATGGGTTGTTACTTATCAAGTAATCGATAAGTAAGTAATGTATGTAATATCTAAATCATATAAAACTATATACAATACATAATATCACTTGTCCGGCAGCAAGGACAGTCAAATAGCGTCATAAATCTAAAAAAAAAAACAAAGAAAAGAATCAAAAGGAACACCCGAAAATTTCAAAAGGGAACTTACCTAAAATAAGAGACGCAAATGAGGCAGTAACAATTGCACTAGCACAAAGCAAAATGGCCTTGTTCAAGGAAAATATATCTTCTCCCGACAAACTCATAATAACAGCTACTATACTAGCAAGAAAACCAACAACTATTGCTTGTACCTAGAAAAAAAAAATTAAATTCACTCTCGTTCAACTCAATAAATATTAGGCTAACTAATTCAAAATGAAACTGCTCAAGCGAGGGTGCTTACATGATGCTAGGTACTCAAGGTGGTCACATACAAATCTAGCTAGATTTCATTAAGAGCGGTTTACACGCATGTCTAATTAAATTAACATGTCAAGACACGTGTTTACCCAGACATCAATATGCAGGAATTCATGTGTACATGTAAAAGTAAGTGCTCGGCTGCAACAAGTAACAGATAAGCATCCAGTTCTAGAGTATACAACCCTATGTCAATGGTGTAAATTCTACCAGTCATGAAGCTTCCTTTGTCACCATATTTATTGTCTGAACTTCTGATTGGAACTCTCAAGTATTTCTATTTAGAATTCTATGCCTAAGAAAGTGCATGACGGGACGTATGTTTAAGAACAGAAGTCTTGCTGCACATACTTGTCAATGCTGCTTAGCCTAGGCAAGTGTATGGCCAGATATCCATATATTTAGACACTCAAGTTTGGTTAGAAATGCATCTGGTCGCTACCTACAAGAATAGATGATAGATGACCCGAGGTTTCTGATTAGCTGAATTTGCAAGCCTAGACAGGTCAAGAACCAAATCAGCCAAGAACCAAATTTTACAATATAATAATATACCGTAATTTAATGCAAAAAAAGACGCGCAAGCCTCTTATAATTCCTTACAAAATCAAAAACATATCATGTCCATGAAAATTATCAAGTTCTCAATGAATCCACATCTGAGCTATTTACTATTGATGGGGCAGAATATTCCACTTGCTAGTGACCCGGTTGGAGAAGGTCAATCTTCCGATGTCCTTGAAAAAGATTTCTACCTTGCAGTTTAAGCTGATGACCACGACTTAATGTACGGAACTGTAGAATTTCGGTAGATCCGATGTCGTCATAAAAGGGTCCTTTTGTGATCTAGTGAGTTTCAATCACGTCGCCACGATAAAATGGTAAGCCAAAGCTGGCAGTCGGAGCTTTCGGAGCCATTCTTCACAAGAGAGGTAAGATAACGTTGGGAAGAATATAGTCATTCTAGGTTGTGAGCGTTCAACCGAGTCAAGTAGGTCAAGATTTAAAACAGCATCTCAAAGCTCAAACCAATAGACAAATGCAGGAGAAAACTGTTAAAAACAAAAGTTGTCGCAGTCATATGCAGTACGACTTCAACATAACTGGAAGTCTAGCTATACATGTATTTGAAAGTCACTTTAATACACTCACCTATAATTGGAGTGTTACGCCCAGCATCTTTAAAACAGCATCTCAAAGCTCAAACTAATAGAAAAATGCAGGAGAAAACTGTTAAACACAAAAGTTGTCGCAGTCATATGCAGTACGACTTCAACATAACTGGAAGTCTAGCTATACATGTATTTGAAAGTCACTTTAATACATTCATCTATAATTGGAGTGTTACGCCCAGCATCTTTACAACAGTATCTCAAACTAATAGAAAAATGCAGGAGAAAACTGTTAAACACAAAAGTTGTCGCAGTCATATGCAGTACGACTTCAACATAACTGGAAGTCTAGCTATACATGTATTTGAAAGTCACTTTAATACACTCACCTATAATTGGAGTGTTACGCCCAGCATCTTTAAAACAGCATCTCAAAGCTCAAACTAATAGAAAAATGCAGGAGAAAACTGTTAAATACAAAAGTTGTCTCAGTCATATGCAGTACGACTTCAAAATAACTGGAAGTCTAGCTATACGTGTATTTGAAAGTCAATTTAATACATTCATCTATAAATGGAGTGTTACGCCCTTGATATCGTAAAATTATTAACGGCTTAATATTATAATTTAGGCAGTTATTAAAACAACATTTTTAGGAAAATTGATTACTAGTTGGACTTGCTAACTAGTTTAAACGTTATACACTTACTCAATAGCGCAAATCTAATTATTTGAGATTAATATTCCTTGAAATTTTCTGTTTCCCCTTCTTCAATTAGACGAAAAATTATTACAAATACATCTTCTTTTTCTTGTTCAGATTGTTATGGGGACACTTTCGCATAAACTTGTCACCAGAATCGAATTATAGGATTGCCAATACTTTAAAAACAACTATTTTAGATCTATTCAAAATTGCTCTTTTTTACTAAATATATGAGAGAGAAAAGATAAAAATAAATAAAACTATGATTTTTGAGTTAGCTTAAAACTTAGAACGGTAGTTCAATAAAACAGAAAACTTTGACTAAGAAAAAACTTAACGAACAAAAAAAAATCATCTCATCGAACTTCGCAGCTTAAGTATGCTTACCTGAGCGAAGTTTACGTAATTGAAGTTCACATAACTTAACGTACCTGAAGTTTACTCATCGTCATCAGTCTTATTACTTGCACTATAGCAATAAAACTTCACTGTCTTTAATAGTTACAAAAATTTTACTTGTTATCTGTATAATAGCTCTGGAAGAACTAAAATATAATCTCAGTTTAGTTTTCAATTTTTATCGACCATTCGCTCATTCCTCAGAATCTTCGGTCTTCCTCTTCGTGTTTCAGTTAGGCGAAAAATTATAACATGGTTTATCATTATTTTAGATGGTTATGAAGACGGTTTCGCATAATCTCATCATCGGAATCGAATTCCGAGATTATTGGTACTTTAAAATGACCTTTTTAAATTTATGTGACGTCACCCTTTTCAACTGAATATATCAGAGAAATAAAAGTAAATTTTTTGTTAGTGTAATAGCTCACAACTTAAAATGGTAGTTGAATGAAACAAAAACCTTTGACTTGAAAAAGAACTAACAAAAAAAAATCATCTGGAGTAAGTTCACAAGTGAAGTTTCCTTATCTGAGTGAAATTTCTAGATTTTACGTACCTGGAGTTTACTTATCATCATCACTTTCATTATTTGCACTAAAGCAATAAAAACGTCAGTGACTTTAATAGTGATAAAAACTTTAAATGATTTACTATTTTATTCATATAATGGCTCTAGAAATACTAAATTATAATCATTACCAAGAAAGGCGATACAGAAGATAGATTTCTCGAATCAATTGCACTTGTATGGGCCATTTGGTCTGGGATAATATTTTTGTTTAATGCCCTTGACTATTGAAAATTTGTTTGGCATATTTTACAATATTTTTAAAACTCGAATTGAATTTTAAAATTATTTTTTGTTCAAACACAAAGTTTTCCTCTTTTTTGAAGTATTAATTCTTGTGTTTTGGAAACTTCATTTTGAACAAAGCCAATTAAATTTATATCAAATTTTATAACCAATTAAGCCTTAAAAAAGGAGTATTCTTATAAGAACGGCTCACGTGAGAATTTTTTACAATAAACCAACCTGTACTAAGGCCAAATTTCCTCTAATCATAGACCATTGGTCAGTTGAATTGTCCATTTTTCCTAAATTGGCTTGTGTTGACATTCGGGAGGCTAGGGTCATTTCTAAATTTCCCTTCAGTCCTAGTAAGGCAGGTACCATCACAAACAAGGCAGATACATTCTGAAAAACATCCCAATGCTGCAAAAAAAAAAATTATCAAGACAATGTTTGAAACAAAAAAGTCCAAACTGAATGTGTTTAACAGGAACTGAATACGTTCAAATGAAGGGGCATTTCTAAATTTCCCTCAAATTCTAGTAAAGCAGGCACTATTACTAGCAACAGAAATACGTTGTGAAACACACCACTGAGCTGAAAAATAAATTCATCAAAGAGGACATCTGAAATAACATGGTTGAAACAATACGTGTCTCATTGAGACTGATTTTTTTTTAACTGAAAAATGACTCAATTTTTTCTTAAATTAAAGCAAACCAGGCAGCATCACAAAAAGCAGAAACGTTCTGAAACAGGTCACAAAGATAGAAAAGAATTAATCAAAGAGAATATTTTAAATAAAAAGGATAGGACTGAAGAAATAAAATGATTTAAAATTATGAAGTAAGTTAAAATGAAATAAGAGTCTTAAAAATACCAACATCTACAGTAGTCATCAAGGAATATAATGAACTAATAATCCAATAATATTTGGTAATTTAGAATGGACCTAACAGCAATAAAAACAGTATTAGCGCAACTAAAAATGCAGTGTTATACAGGAAAACAAGCTTCATTGCAATTTATAAGGATTAGATACCAGACAAATACATTAAAGCGATTAGTGCTATGTACGAGAATAACACTGCTGCGGTTAAGGTAGGAAATGAGGTTAGCAGCTGGTTTCGTATTAAATAAATAAGAAAACAAGTTTTTTAACTGAAAGTAAGGAGTGAAATTAAAACTTAAAACGAACAGAAATTATTCTGTACATGAAAGGGGACATCCCCTCCTAAACACCTCGCTATTTACGCTAAAGTTTTTTATTGTTTTAAAAATTAGAGTTGTGAGAAAGAGTCAAACTTTAGCGTAAAGAGGGAGGCGTTGAGGAGGGACAGCCCCTTTCATATACGAAATAATTTATGCGTGTCTTAAGTTTTAATGTCGCTCCTTACTTTCAGTTAAAAAAACTTGTTGTTTTTGAATTAATACAGGGTTTGATTTTGGCTCACCGTACATTAATAATTTAACCGAAATTTGCACATTAATTTTACTTTTTTTGGCTAAATGGCTTTCTCGAAATTTTGATCGGATGATTTTAAGAAAAAGGGGCGGAGGAGGGTGCCTAGTTGCCCTCCAACTTTTTGGTTACTTAAAAAGGGCACTACAACTTTTAATTTTATTTACGAACGTTTTTATTAGTAATAAATACACGTAACTTACGAATTAACTTACGTAACAAACTTCGATATTCGTATATTTTTATTACGTATATTAGGGGGATTCACCCCCTAGTCAATACCTCGCTCTTTATGCTAAAGTTCGAATTTTGTTCCAATTCTTTGAGAATAGCCCAAAAATCACAAAGGCCGTTTAATTAGAATAAATAGCTCTTATGAAAAGAGCGAGGTATTGACTAGGGGGCGAACCCACTCATATACGTAATAATTTCTGTTTGTTTTAAGTTTTGATGTTGCTCCGTACTTTCAGTAGTAAAAACTAGTTTTTTATTTAATTTCTGATCGTTTTTTAAATAATGCTGGGAAATCCGGCGCTTCTTTCATAGAAATGCCCCTCCACCGATGAAAATTTCTTCCATGGAAAGAGACCCCCGTGTAACCACCGACACACATCCCCACCTCCACTACCAGAAAAAATACCCCCCCCCCCTGAGAACGTCTGTATACTTCCCAATAGCCAATAGTATATTTAAAACATTGGGCTAAGTTCATAGCTTGCAGCCCTTACCCTGGGGACTGTGGGGGATTAAGTCATCCCCAACCACACAGTTATTATATTTTTCGACCATGCTGAGCAAATTGGCTATCTCGAAATTTTGATTGGGTGACTTTGGGAAAAATGAGCGTGGGAGGGGGCCTAGTTTCCCTCCCTTTTCTGTGTCTATTAAAAAGGGCACTGGAATTAGCACTAGAATTTTAATTCCCGTTCGAATGAGGCCTCCCACGATATTCTACTACCACTGGGTCAATACGATTACCCCTGGAAAAAAAGCAAATAAACACACAACCGTGTTCTTTCTTCTGGCAAAAAAAAATCCATATTTTTGCAAATAGGAGCTTGAAACCTATACAGTCGGCTTCTCTGATACGCTGAATCTGTTGGTGTGATTTTCATTGAGGTTCTATAACCTTTAGGGGGTGTCTCCCCCTTTTTTGAAAATAAGGCACATTTTCTCAGGCACGTAACTTTTGATAGGTAAAACTAAACTTGATGAAACTTATATATTTGAAATCAGCATAAAAATTTGATTCTTTTGATGTATCTATTGGTATCAAAATTCCGTTATTTAGAGTTTTGATGACTATTGAGCCGGTCGCTCCTTACTTACAGTTCGTTACCACGAACTGTTTGATCAGGAGTTAATCAGGGTTGTGTTCTATCCCCCTCTATATGGATCATTTTGATGGATTTTATCTTAAGAAGCACAAGAAAGGCAATGGGAGACCACGGAATCAAATGGGGAGGAAAAACCTTCCTGGACTTAGATTATGCTGAGATTTAACCATCCTAGATGAAAGTATGAGCAAAATGAATGAAATTTTAGAGGTTTTGCGAGTTCATGGCGCTAAAATAGGTTTGAAAATTAATGTTAAGAAGACTAAGTCACAAACGCTAGGAATAAGTGAAGACGAAAAGGTGACGTTGGGTAACGAAAAGATTGATCAGGTGGACAGTTTCACTTACCTTGGTAGTATTATTAGTAAAGATGGTGGGAGCAGTGAAGATGTTTAAAGTAGAATAGTCAAGGCTCAGGGCGTTTTTTCCCAGTTGAAAAAAGTTTGGAAGAATAGGAAGATAAGTCTGCAAACCAAGATTAGAATATTGGAAGCTACAGTGATGACAGTGGTCAAATATGGCTCTGAAACATTTGCTAGATGTTTTCTAGAGAAATTGCCTACGAATTGTTCTGGGTACCCGGCTGACTCACCGTATTTCAAACAGTAGGCTGTAAGAAAAGTGTGATTCAACCCCGCTTTCCAGGGCTATAATGAGAGAAAGGTTGAGATGGCTAGGCCACGTTCTGCAGATGAAGGATGACAGATTTCCAAAGATTGTCCTGTTCGGCCAACTGTCTAGGGCTAAACGGAAAGCAGGTTGTCCGTGGTTGGGGTGGGAGGATGTCATAAAGAAAGATTTAAGGGAAATGGGAACTTTCTGGGGAAGGTTTTGAATAGATTGGGATGGAGAAGGAGCGTGCGTAGATGTGTTAGCCTCAGGTGGCTTGGTGCTGCGGTGACTTGTTAGTAGTAGTAGTATATTGGAACTAAAGGTCAGAATTTATTTGGACACAACCGGAAATTTTCTGAAAGTAGCCTGATTTTAAAGTAAAACTTAGGTTTCACCTCATAAAGCATTTGAGTGTAAGGATTTGTTGTAAAATTGCTTTTTAAAACTTTTATTTTCTTCTTTTTGGTAAGTCTTTTATGAAAACAACAATTATGAAAAGATCACACTTGCCTCTCCGTCGAATAACCAATAGCCATAGCTACTTGTAACTACGAATACTTTGCCCGTAAATAGGTTTTTGACTTTCCGAAGATATTACGCTCAGAACCGACAAAATTAAATAAAAGCTTTTAAAATCAGACATCCAAGGAAAAAAATCGAACTGGACAAAGTCGCCAAAACTCACAAGGAAGGCTCGGTCAAGAAATGTTATTTAGGTAACTTCTGGATTTATTTAAATTAATTTGCAATACTGTCAAAGCGGTAAATTCAACTATATAACCATTTAAATACTTCGAACAAAATCAGTTCGAAGTCGCGAAATAAAGCTCAATTAAAAAATTACACAAAACAAACAATTGCTGGAGAGTGCCTGTGTAAGTAAATTTTTACGATAAAATCCTTTTTTACTCTTCCCTTTGTTATATCAGTATTAAAAATTTGTTCATCTGTAAACACAAAAAATGTCGTTGTGTTTGTTTGCTACAAACACAAAACACACGAAATAACGTACCTGCACAATATCCAGAACTAATCCTGCTCCGACCATTCCCAGTCCAGCGATCAGAAACGGAAAGAAAACTTGAACCGAAATAGTCCAAAATGTTTCCTTAATGACAGGTAAATCTTTAGGCTCCATTGACACTTCGGAGTCAGAAGGTCTTAAGATATCCATCTGAATGTGAGTCATCTTTTCAAAGTCTGCATCGGTCGGTGATTTGAGCAGTTGAACGAGATCACTCCCGCTTGCTCCACCCCCGACACGGATATCTGAGCCTTGTGGTACCATTTTCTTCCGAGGTCGAAGTTCTGAAGCAGTAAAGGAGTTCACATCTCCCCCTTTACCCATTTTGTCCCAGCTGAAAAAGACTGAAGTAAATAATTTTATCAAGCCTTTGGTATTTTGTAAAATTAGCCATTATTTACTTCGACAACATGGATCAATGTTAACTAAGTATTCATTTTCGACAGGGACGAAGGGTTGATATATGAGGAGATATTTAGAAAATGTGTCCTCGAGGAATAATAGAACCCAAAGACTATTCTCCTTAAACCTGTAAAACCCATTTTAAATGGTTGGCTTTTGGACGATGAAAAAATTTCAATGTAGTTCCCATCGTCTGTTTTGATGCGACCTTGAAGTATTGGATCACGCGGAAATCAGAAAATACCAAGCATAAGAACATTAACTTAATTCAAGCAACTTCTGCAATACATAAGTTTAGTTTTAAGATTTTTCGTAGCATAAAATATTAGGTTCCCTGAGATTAATAACGTTCCATAAATTAATAACCCTTTACATCGCAACGTAAAACTTCGCGTTACATTTAGTGCTAAGGTTGTTATGTTTCGTGTGACAGTTTTTACGTCTATTTCCCTTTATACCGAAACGGCTCCTTTCGCATTGCAAAGCTATTTTATTCTAAGATAAGTTTATCATCGTCACAGATAGCGCTCACAATCCTTAAGCGCAGAAAATTTACAATGGAGCCCAATAAATGCAACTACTTTCTAGCTTCCACCAAGGAAAGTTTTTTTCACCGAATATATTCTTTATTGACAAGCTAACTTAAGAAAGAAGGGAAAATTTACTCGACTTCTTCCTCCAAAGGTCATACGTTCTGTTCCGTGTTACGATGACGTTCATGCAATGTTACCCTTACGCATGGTTATTAATATAGGTACCAGATAACACAGGGAAAGCGATGCAATATTCGAGCAGGAAGATATAGAACAATGCTCGACTTGAGCGTTATTAATCTTATTCACATTATTGCCCTAAGCTGAGAGACCATTATTGATGTTAATTGCCAATTAAGACAAACCAGTTTAGAAGGAGCTTTAGGCTCCGTGAGATTGTCTACGTTCTGTAATTTAGAATCTTTGGTACGCACAGCCAGGGTTGCCACTCGGCCGGTTTTTTTGGTGCCACTTTGGGTGGCAAAATAGTGTCAATTTTGTATAAAAAGTGTCATTTTCCAAAAATTTGCCGCTCGCGACGCTTCGCGTCGCTCTTGTTGATATGATGCGAAGCGTCATTTTTATATTGAAAATATTGGCCAATCCGCTTGGGATTATCCCCGCGTGGTTTCCCGCATCTTTAGATTCTCCAACGTGAAATGTCAGATCTAATGCCATCTATCAACTATAAAAAAGAATTTTTTATTTTACTTAGTTGTTGCTGATTTCCGGCTTTGTGCAGTACTTCCACTCTTGTCAACCTTCCAGCCCCCCTCCTAAAAACCCGCTAAAACACAAATGGAGCTTACTGTATAAAATGGGAACTCGCCCCACAGAGTACTTTCTTCTCTTTTTTTTCTGAGCAGTCTTTATTCTTAGCGTGAAAAAGGAACGGAAAAAGAAAAGAGGGAAAACCTTCAGTTTTTTTTTTCTTTTGAGAAAACGGAAAAAAGGGACAGCAATACTCGTCTACATTTAGAGTTTTTCATCCAGTTTTTCCATAAAATGGACTATCTGGATTATTACAGTGCATTCAGACGCTTGAAACTTTTCTTTTCTCCGAAAATGCTGAAAAGAATGCCACGAACATAGATCGTAGCTATTGATGACCCTATGATAAATACAACTAATAGTGGTTCACACTCTAACTCTTACAAATAATTTATTTGGCAAAAACTAGTGAAAAAACAATAAGACAGCTATATCGTCTAATCTATTTATCACAACCTGAATAGCATAAGTTTCATGAGAACTCTCGCCACTCCCAGTAAATTTTTCTTTACGATGTCTCCAGGGACTAGGGCATAGGAACAGTCAACTAGCATTTTAAGTATCAATATGAAAGCACCTTTATAATAAAAAACGAACATTTAGTGTCAGCGTGAAAGCACATTAACAATCAAATATTAGTGGGAATAAAATAACTAAAATGAGGAAGTGCGTCCAAATTCAATTTATGTAATGATGTAACATAAATTTAAGTAAGAAAAAAAAGGGAAATTAGATTGTGATTTTGCTAATAATTGCATAGGATTAAAGATAATGGAAGTTTTGGTATCAATTTTTTTTTTTAAATGATGGTTATGTATAAATATTCATTGGTCCATTGCCAAGAGTTCAAAGAAAAAATATGAACGGAAATGTTAGAGCGCATTTTTGCGTCACTGGCCCAGTCACTGAAGAGGTCACTAGATATTCTTGTGGGACACCAGCACAGTTTATATAATTATCCAGTAACCTTATCGCAGATCATTTCTGGTCTTCGTTCTCGGTGCGAACAAAAAGCTCCTCCCACTTCTTCGTGCAGTTATGGATCAGTGTGTTAGCGGGTTTCCACTTGTTTCCGATTGTTTCGCGTCTGACTTGGTTACAAAGTGCATTATTCGTAATAGCGGGTTTCCACTTGTTTCCGATTGTTTCGCGTCTGACTTGTCTACCCGTGAAAAGATCTGATGCCGCTAATGTTTCTACGTTCTCTGGAGCACTCGCACCCCGGTCCGGATTTTTATAATGGGTGATATAGGGAATGATCATACTGGATAATTATATAAACTGTGGACACCAGTGAGCTCAGTGGATGTTTTTGCGTTGCTGAGACGTTGTGTAATGTCACCAGTGAGCTTTTCAGTCAATGGGCTTCAAGAGCTCCAGTCACGGAAATCGATGAAAAGATGCGCAAAGTTAAGCAGTCACTGGTCCAGTGACTGGTTAACATAGTAACAGCTATTATCATAAAGGCGCAAAAATACACTCTTAGCTTTTCTTGCTCTTTTCTTATTTGAATTGTAGTCAACCCTCAACTAATAAAACATAAAAATTCAATTCGGACCCACTCAAGAATTGCAAACTGCTTGACTGACTTATCGTCTATGAGTCTACAAATTATTGCAACAACACAAAATAGTTGAACTAAACAACTGAAAACAACTGACGGCTTCTCCACCACATTGCAGTTAATGTCTATCTCTGTCCTCTTAATTGCCAAGTATTTCGTACCGAAGATCACTGGATGATCTTAGCTTTTCAGTGATAAGAATAAGAATATAAAAATTTCTCAGACACAGATAGAGACAAACACGTTGATGTTTTTCACCGCACAGAAAGATTCTTGTATCCAATAATTGCCGAGTGCGGATTTAAGATAAGAATCTTAACTGATAGAAAAAGGATATCAATGCATACCTACATTGAAGTTTTCCTTCCAGTTTTTTGTCTGAAAAATTTCTTTTTTTGTAAAATAGTGCTACTTAGCAGAAAAGTGCCACTTTTGCTAAAAAGTGTCCTAATAGTGTCAGGTGTCCCAAAAAGTGTTATTTTAAAAAAAAAAAGTGTCAAAAGTGACACTAAAGTGTCACCGGTGGCAACCCTGCGCACAGTCCAAAAATTCTACAGAGATATTGACGGTTATTTTTCGAAATGGTTAAGTAACTACACGTCAATACATGTGCAGCAAGTTAAACGTGTGCGCCTGAAGTTTTATATAGGCTAATGGTTTCTTGAAGCTCAGATTACGTGAAAGTAAACTTTTTTTGGATTTTTTTTTAACTCAAAAGGAAAAAATCTTCATTTTTGCGTGCATTTAATTAGGAAAAACTGTTTAGATTCCAAAACCAAGGAATAAAATTATCTGTTATTAATTTCTGCCCTCTAAAAGCTTCGGCTTAAATTGCATTCGTTTGTGCATTTTCAACCCAACACCAGGAAGGATCGTTTGACATCTCCCCCATTAACAGGGTGTATGTGCAGGGCGCTTTGGCTTTGGCCTTAAAGATCTATAAGGATATAATTCGATCAATTGCATCAAAAATTTTCCAAGAGTAATAAATGCCACATAAAAACTATTTTCTCTTTAAAATGCTTGATAACAACCGTTCTTGAATCAAATGCCATAATTTAAATATTTCGACAATATAATATGCAATCAGTCCTGTATATTCCATATATTTAATGGTAATTAGTGATAGCCACTGTGTCACACAATTTAACTAATACACGGCTAATCATTACGAAAACTAATTCATTAGAACACTGCTAGTATGAAAGAATATTTGAATACATTTTTTATGAATACTGAATAGGGTTCAGGCACGTACTTACAGAGCCGTTTTTGGCAGACACATATTTTGCTAAAGGCTCTCAAAAAGTAGAATCCTATTTAGAATTTGATTGGAAACAACGTAATTGAACCTATTAACCCAAATTCATTAGCCTTAGCAAACTTTCTTGATTATTCAAACAGTTCCTGGCAACACACTCCAAGAAAAGACTGGTCAGTAGGGTTGCCAACTTGCATACTTTTCGTGTGAAATGCGCTCTTTTTACCTCAGAGGGGATGCACCTATTTTTTTACTTGCACTCTTTCTGAGCAAAAATCGCTCTTTTTGGCCTTAATTTGCATTCTTTTTAGACATCGGCGGTTGGTAACCCTGCTAGTCAGTGTCAATAGAAATAGAAACTGTACAGAACGGAATCAAACAGTTCGTGGTAACGAACTGTAAGTAAGGAGCGACCCGGCTCAATAGTAACCGAAACTCTAAAAAACGGAATTTTGATACCAATAGATACATCAAAAGAATCAGATTTTAATTCTGATTTCAAATATATAAGTTTCATCAAGTTTAATCTTACCAATCAAAAGTTACGCGCCTGAGAAAATTTGGCTGATTTTCGAAAAAAAGGGGAAAGACCTCCTAAAAGTTATGGAACCTTAATGAAAATTACACCATCATATTCAGCGTATCAGATAACCCTACTGTAGAGGTTTCAAGCTCCTATCTACAAAAATGTGGAATTTTTCCATTTTTTGCCAGAAGAAAAATCACGGATGCGTGTTTATTTGTTTTTTTTTTTTTTTTCCCAGGGGTAATCGTATTGACCCAGTGGTCCTAGAATATCGTAGGAGAGCTCATTGGAACTGAAATTAAAAGTTCTAGTGCCCTTTTTAAGTGACCAAAAAATGGAGGGCAACTAGGCCCCCTCCCACGCTCATTTTTTTCTCAAAGTCACCCAATTAAAATTTTGAGATAGCCATTTTGTTCAGCATAGTCAAAAATCTAATAAATATGTCTTTTAGGATGACTTAATCCCCCACGGTTCCCAGGGGAAGGGCTGCAAGTTATGAACTTTGCCCATTGCTTACATATTGTATTGGTTATTGGGAAGTATACAGACATTTTCATGAAGGATTTTTTCTGGTGGGGGGGGGGCTGGAGGAGGGGGTTACCCGGGAGAATCTTTCCGTGGAGGATGTTTCTTTAGGGTAAGGGACATATCTATGAAGGGGGCGCCGGATTTCCAAGCATTATTTAAAGAACGATCAGAAATTAAATTAAAAAAAAAACAAGTTTTTTCAACTGAAATGTAAGAAGGAATATTAGAACTTAAAACGAACAGAAATTATAACGTATATGAGGGGGTTCTCCCCCAAGTCAATACCTCGCTCTTTACGCTACAGTTTTTTTAGTGCTTTCAAAAGAGCTATCTATTCTAATTAAACGGCCTTTGTGAATTAAAAAAATTTTAACTTTTAACGTAAAGAGCGTAGTATTGACTAAGGGGAGAACCCCCTCATATACGTAATAACATATACGTAATAAAAAAAAAAACAATAAAAACAAGCGATACGGCTCAATAGTAATCGAAACTTTTAAAAACGGAATTTGATGTCAATAAATGTATCAAAAGAATGGGTTTATAATGATGATTCTAAATATATAAATTCTATTAAGTTTAGTATTACCCATCAAAGGCTACGAGGCTGAGAAAATTTACCTGATTTTTTAAAGAGGGGGGAAACAACCCCTACAAGTGAAAGAATTTTAATGAAAATCACACCGTCAAATTCAGCGTATCCGAAACCCCTATTACATAGGTTTCAAGCTCATATCTGCAAAAATCTGCAACTTTGTATTTTTTGCCAGAAGAAAAATATACGAATATAGAAGTTCGTTACGTAAGTTAATTTGTAAATTACGTCAGAACCAAATTTAGAGACAGCCATTTAGCAAAAGAAAAGTAAATTTTTATGCAAATTTTGTTTACTTATTCAATGACGGTGAGCCAAAATAAAAGCTGCATTAACTAAAAAACGATCAGAAATTAAATTAAAAAAAAACAAGTTTTTTAAACTGAAAGTAAGGAGCGACATTAAAACTGAAAAAAAAAGCTTGACTCTGTCTCACAACTTTATTTTTTAAAACAAAAAAAAACTTTAGCGTGAAGAGCGAGGCGTTGAGGAGGGGACAGCCCCTTTCATATACGGAATAATTTCTGTTCGTTTTAAGTTTTAATGTCGCTCCTTACTTTCAGTTTAAAAAACTTGTTTTTTTTTATTTAATTAAAATACAACACACATCAGAAGTGTTGGTTTTTTATGGTAGTTATGAATACATATAATTCATTGAGTATGAAATTACTTATTAAAAGTAATCAGCATAGGAACATTTGGATGATTTTAGGAAAAAAAAGGAGAAAACACCCTCCAAAAGAGGAAAATGTTGATGAAAATTAAAAAACCAACTTCGACATACCGAAATACACTAATACAGAGATTCCACATACGGAAATACTGAAAACAACAGAGCAAAAGTTTGGACAGGCCGAACTACGGCAAAATTATATCGAGCGAAATTATTCAATACCCACTTGGTTGGATGCTTAACTACTACTGCGCCTAAAAACTGACTGCGGCACCAAGCCGCCTGAGGCCAACACAGCTGCGCAAGCTCTTACTCCATCCCAACCTATTCGAACCCTCTCTTACTATACCTTCCTAAGAAGTCCCAATTTCACTTACATCCTTTCAGAACCAGGCTTGACCACTGTCATCACTTCAGCTTCAAATATTTTAATCTTGGTTCACAGACTTATCTTCTTATTTTTCAAAACTTCTTTCAACTGTGAAAAACCACCCTGGGCCTTGGCTATTCTACTTTTAACATCTTCACTGCGCCCAACATCTTTACTAATAATACTACCTAGGTAAATGAAGCTGCCCACTTGATTGATTTTCTCATTATCCGACATCATCTCTTCACCTTCACTTACTCCTAGTCTTAGCAACTTATTCTTCTTGACATTAATTTTTGAACCTATTCTTTCGCCCTGAACTCTCAAAATCTATAAAATATCATTCATTTTGCTAATATTTTCACTTAAGACAATCAAATCATCAACGCACAGTCTAAATCTAGGAGCACAGTCTTTCTCGCGAGAGATGAGCATCAAGTAATATGTTAGCAAGAAGATAAAGTACGTGGGTGCACCCGAGGCCTTTTCGAAAACCAAACTGGTGTGGAGGCATCTCACACTTATCATAAATCTCATCAAACAAAACAATCTCGAATAGTTTACAAAATACTGAAGATATCGTTACCGGCCGATACGAAGAAGGCTGTTCGGCTGGCTTCCCCTTCTTTAATATCGGTATAACCATACCCAGACTAAAGCAACTCGGGACTACCCCTTGTGTCAAAATCATCGGAAACAGAAGGGCAATATGATGGTAAAGAATATAACCTCCTAAAGAAAAATGTAGAGCACAAATGCTATCGCAGCCTTTTGAGTATACCTTTTTCAGCTTTTTAACGGCCTGGCAAATTGTGACCGGTGACACTGAGAAATCGTCGAAGGTGTCGGTAAGCATAGAAGCCAGCTCATTCTCGTAATTAGACTAAAGAACTGGATCTGGCGCTTTGAACTCGGACTCAAAGTAAGCACTCCACTGATTAGCAGAAATATTAGACGTAGGCTTGGCTTCTTCAGGCTTAGACCGAAGTGACCAAATAAGGTTCGGATTCTTACTGAGCTTATGCACAAAATTTTCTTTGAGGGTTGCACGGTGGGCATCTAACGCTTTATTGAACTTTCGTTTAGTATGGATTCGAATCTCGTTCACTACTCCACTTCTTGGCTTCCCGCTATCATGCCTAACTTTCAGCCATAGCTTCGCCGACGCACAAGCCGCCGCTAGCTCCGGATTTCTAGACCACCCTTTCACCTGTGATCTATTACGGATACGCTTCACAGGAACTGCTACACTCTCCGCGATAGTCAGAGCATGCGATATTTCTGCACAGTACATGTTTATCTGCAGACGTATTTCACTTTCACTGCAATACGAGTTTGTATTTCTCTGCAGCATATGGAAGGGAACTTTTATTTTACTCAGGATATCGCCAGAAGTAGCCGCAAAGAGATCATTCGACACTTGTTTCCAGTCACTGTATACTCTCCATTGGGATTTGCACGGTCCCGACAACTTTGGACAGTCCAGTGTTATTGACAATGACAAAGGCAAATGGTCAGAGTAAGAACCATCAGCTGCAACTTTTACTTCGTCACTCACCGGGAAGTTCGTTAACACATGGTCAAGATTTGAGATGGTGTTGGCAACACTGATAAATGTGTAAGCTTTGTCCTTATCAAGGACATTTAACTGATCAGGAAGGGAACCTATAACGATTTGAGTCCTTTGAGATTCGGCATTAAGTAGGTCACAGTTGAAGTCCCCTATTGATAGAACTTTTGTATTCCCAGGAATTTGAGCCTTCACGAAACGGCTTAACTGAGTACATGCAGCCGTGAACTTGCTGTCCGAGAGGCTAGATCTATAATTAGTAGGAAGCTAGACGTTTACTATCACAGTATCGCGAACTTTAACAGCGAGGAAGTGTTTACACCATCGCGGGAGGATCCTCTATTGGAGGACAACTGCGGCAGGGCGTAAGATCCAGATCTATGGATCTATAAGAATTCATATTCTACAAAAAAAAAAAAAAATTCTTAATAGTTTCCCTAACTAAATATGGATCATTCTTAGTCTTAATATCACTTTATAAAAAAAAAAAAACTATATAAAACAGAAGAATACGAACAGGAAGTAATGGCTCTAGGTATAGGGAAATCAGCGCTACCCCTTGTATTGCGGGAATGAATTATCGACCCAACTCACGATAAACCACAGTGTATAAAATTCACGAAGGCTCGCAGCACCGACAAAATTTTTAAGCTTGGATGAATTTCCCGAACAAACTGACGTGGAGAAACCCCTGCAAAAGTCTTTAGAGGGCAGTTTTGTAAAATTCTAATTGTTTTAAGAATCCCTGGAAAAGCTGATGAATAAGTATTTAAACAGCAAAGTGCGCGAGGGTGAAAAAGACAAAGATAAGATGGCGGAGAATAGATTTAGAGGGAAATGCTGAAGTTTCTTCATTATGCCTAGATTTCTCGCCAGGATTTTACCAATTAAAGGTATGTGTTGCTCAAAAGATAAATTGTTGTCAATTACTATCCAAGACAAGACGTAGTCTGTTTTATAGCTCCATTAATGTTTTTAGTCCCTATGTTAACTCCATAATGTTTTTAGTAATGTTTTACTCCATCGATAAAAATAAAGTTAGACTTTAATTATGTTAGATTTTAATTATGTTGATGCCTAGTTTATTTACCCTCAGCCATGGTACAGTTGCGATAATCGCTGTTATATGTCTAGCAAGAAGTTAGCTGTTTCATAGTCGGTTTTACTGTTGGTTTATTTTTTCTATTAAAGTATTTAGACAATTTGGCAAGTCGTTTATAAATACCAAAAATAAAATAGGATCAAGAACTGATCCTTGTGAAACGCCTATATGTAATATAATGATAAAGTGGAATCAGAATGCTAAAAAAAAAAAAAAAAAAAACATTGACTATCGAGCATTGCTATTCACCACAAAATTAGTATAGCAGCCCCCCCCACCTTATATAATAATAGAAAAAATGAAACAAGTAAAAATACTGTTACATAACGGTGTTTAACTAGCTTTTACATCTTAGTCAAAAATTGTCTTTAGCAAATATGCATTTAAATTTTATCTTCTTTTTATTACATTGATGATTAGGCACTTGTGTATCCTATTACGTAATACTTTTTATTACATTGAGAATTAGGCACTTGTGTATCCTGTTACATAATATTCTTTGGAAAGGAACCCATATCAATTTTGTCATGTTTTTGTAAACATGCAAATATGGTATATTATAATACTTAAATAAAAATCAAACAGTTCATGGTAACGAACTGTAAGTAAGGAGCGACCTGGCTCAATAGTAGTCGAAACTCTAAAAAACGGAATTTTCATACCAATAGATACATCGCAAGAATCAGATTTTTATGCTGATCTTAAATATATAATTCTTATCAAGTTTAGTCTTACCCATCAAAAGTTACGTGCCTGAGAAAATTTGTCTTATTTTTGAAAAAAGGGGGAAACACCTCCTAAAAGTAATAGAACCTTAATGAAAATCACACCATCAGATTCAGCGTACCAGAGAACCCTACAGTTGAGGTTTCAAGCTCCTATATGCGAAAATGTGGAATTTTGTATTTTTTGCCAGAAAAAAGATCTCGGATGCGTGTTAATTTGTTTTTTGTTTCTTTTCCCCAGGGGTGATCGTATCGACCCAGTGGTCCTAGAATATCGCGGGAGAGCTCAATCGAACGGAAATTAAAAGTTCTGGCATTATACTTGATCTCTTTTATATGTAAATAGGTAATATGTAAATGAACGCTGGGGAATCAGGCAGTTCACACAAATATGACATAATAGGCAATATTACATCATCTGGCCTCCCCCAGGCCATTCAGCGTGTCCCCAGGTGGCGATAGGGGAACGCTCTACAGATATGTAGGGTACCTCCATAGGAGGCACGGACCAAGGGGGGACCTTGTCCCTGGGGGTCCATAATAGAAACTGGGGCACCCTCGCCCGGGGTCATAAATACAGGCGGAGGAGGAAGAAGGCCCCTCAAATGTACACTCAAAAGGGCCCACTGGTTTGTCCACAAGTCCCATGAGTTGCAAACCTTCTCCCAGTAATGGGTTAAATTGCATGGTGATGCAGAACACCATCGCGGGAGGATCCTCTATTGGAGGACAACTGCGGCAGGGCGTAAGATCCAGATCTATGGACAACGGCCTCTGCAAAGGGCTGCCTCGACCTTTTCGGGGTACCTGCAAGACTGGGGACCTTGCGATCAACTCTATTCCCACTTGAGGAGGGGCGTCCCTCGAGGAAATTATACCCTAGTAAACGACACAGCATTCGCACGGGATTCTGACTAATAGACAATTTTTCTGGGCTTAGTATGTTTTGATGGGCGTCTTTGGGCTGAAAAACCTCTTCCTATCTAATTTATCTATATGGGTTGCCTCCCCGTAGTAGCATAATATTTGTAGGCATGAATATATAATGAGTCGGAGGTAATAGGCTTGAGACTGTCTGTGCAGGATTTCGACTCTTGTTGATAGAAGAGCATCGCCAAGTGCTGAAAACCATGTTGTGACCAAGATGGGCCCAGGATTGCACAAAGCCTTCATTCATGGAGGTCCCAGGGACTTCTTGCTGTCCGGTTCTAAGCCGGCTTAAGCACTTCGGTGTAGACTTGAGAAGATATGTGATCCCCGTCCTGCACTGGTATCCGGGATCAATGCTTTTCCTGAGGCGAAAATAATTTCAATGATTTAAAGAACATGAAAATTTGACTGACGAATTCAGACGATTCGAACTGGATTTATTAGGAATTTCAGAAACTCATATCCCAGGGGTAGGAAGCATGAAATTAGGTGATATAGAATTTGTTTACTCAGGCAGGAAGGATGGGGTACATAGACAGGGAGTAGGGCTCATGATGAATAAGGAAGCTGCTAAGTCTTGTTTAGGCTGGGAAGGTATTAATAATAGAATACTAATTGCTCATTTTATGACTAGAAAGTTCAGGGTATCGGTTATAGTAGTATACGCCCCTGTAGAACCGACTGACAAAGATACTAGTGACTCAGATGAATTTTACTTACAGTTACAGGAGCAAATAGACAGGGTCCCAGGTAGAAATATGATGTTATTACTGGGAGATTTTAACGCCCAGGTTGGTAGAAATAGGGATAGATGGTATCCCAGCCTAGGTAAATTTGGTGTAGGAAAAGAAAACAGTAATGGATACAGACTTTTGCAATTTTGTAGGTATAACAATCTAGTTATAACCAATACGGTGTTTGGTCATAAAATGGCTCATAAGTTAACATGGTATTCACGTGACGGTAAGACAGCAAACCTTATTGATTATGTTATAGTAAACCGAAGACTGGCAGGATCAATACAAGATACTAGGGTATATAGGAGTGCTGTTATTGATGTTAAAAGTAAAGATCACCATCTAGTAGAGTCAAGGGTTAATCTAAAGCTGAAATATCGGAAGGGTAACCACCTCCCGGGAAGTTATGATGTTGGTAGACTCCAGGATGAGAATTTAAGAGAAACTTTCCAGGAACAGTTGAATACTAAACTTGAGAGTTTAAAATTTGATAATGTGGAAGATGGTTGGAATGATTTTAGAAGAATAATTTGTGAAGTTGCTGAAGGCGTATTAGGGAAGAAAGCTAGAACTGCAGCTATGAATATTAGTGAAAAAGCTTTATGTTTAATAGAAAGGAGAAAGGACTTGTACAAGAATTATCTGAGTGATAGATCGTATGAAAACAAAAGAAATGTAAAGAAAGTGGAGAAAGCATTAAAATATGAACTAAGGAGGTGTGAAGTGGAGGCCATGGATAAAATTGCCGAGGATCTGGAAGATGCAGCTAGACGGCATAATAGTAAAATATTGTACTGGCACGTTAACAAATTGAGAGGTACTAGTCAATCCGGACTTGGCCCAGTTAAAGATAGGAATGGGGTCACAATTAGCGATAAGGAAAAAACTAAAGAGAGATGGGCCGAACATTTTGAGAATTTGCTAAACCGAGATAGAGTTGCGGGAAAAAATATAGAGGAAAATGAAAAAGTTTGTGATACCTTGGATGTGAAGGAAGATTTGTTTTGTGAGGAGGAATTAGCAACAGTACTAAAAGGATTAAAGAATAATAAGGCTCCAGGTGCTGATAGGGTGGTAAATGAGTTTCTTAAATATGGTGGCTCTGAGGTTCGAAATAAGTTACTGAAGATTTTGAATATGATTTTCGAAAAAGGGGAAGTACCTAACGATTTTAGGAAAACCTTAATTAAGCCACTTTATAAGAAAGGTGATAAAAGTGAGTGTGGTAATTATCGAGGCATTAGTCTGGTCTCTGTAGGTAGTAAATTACTTAGTAATATGATACTTTTTAGACTGAGAGATGCTCTAGACAAAGTTTTAAGAGAAGAGCAGTGCGGTTTTAGAAAAGGTAGAGGATGTGTCGACCAAATTTTCACTCTTAGGCTAATAATTGAGAAGTGCCTGAGCTTTCAAACACCTTTGGTCCTCAGTTTTATAGATTATGAGCAAGCGTTCGATTCTGTTGATAGAAGAGCTTTAGTAAAGGTTTTATCCTTGTATGGTATACCAGACAAATACATTAAAGTGATTAGTGCTATGTACGAGAATAACACTGCTGCGGTTAAGGTAGGCAATGAGGTCAGCAGCTGGTTTTGTATTAAATCAGGAGTTAAGCAGGGTTGTGTTCTATCTCCCTTTGTATGGATTATTTTGATGGACTTTGTTTTAAGGAGCAAAGGAAAGGCAATGGGAGACCATGGAATCAAATGGGGAGGAAAAAGTCTCCTGGACTTGGATTATGCTGATGATTTAAGCATCCTAGATGAAAGTGTGAGCAAAATGAATGAAGTTTTAGAAGTTTTGCGAGTTCAGGGTGCTAGAATTGGTTTGAAAATTAATGTTAGGAAGACTAAGTCACTAAGTCTAGGAATAAGTGAAGATGAAAAGGTGACGTTGGGTAATGAAAAGATTGATCAGGTGGGCAGCTTCACTTACCTTGGTAGTATTATTAGTAAAGATGGTGGGAGCAGTGAAGATGTTAAATATAGAATAGCCAAGGCTCAGGGTGTTTTTTCACAGTTAAAAAAAAGTCTGGAAGAATAGGAAGATAAGTCTGCAAACCAAGATTAGAATATTAGAAGCTACAGTGATGACAGTGGTCAAATATGGCTCTGAAGCATGGACGCTCCGAAAAGTGGATGAAGATCTGCTAGATGTTTTCCAGAGAAATTGCTTAAGGATTGTTCTGGGTACCAGGCTGACTGACCGTATTTCAAACAATAGGCTATACGAAAAATGTGGTTTAATACCGCTTTCTAGGGCTATAATGAAAGAAAGGTTGAGGTGGCTAGGGCACGTTGTGCGGATGAAGGATGACAGATTGCCGAAGATTGTCCTTTTCGGCCAACCATCTACGGCTAAACGGAAAGCAGGTCGTCCCCGTCTGGGGTGGGAGGACGTCATAAAGAAAGATTTAAAGGAAATGGGAACTTCGTGGGCGGGTGTAAAAAGGGAGGCTTTGAATAGATTGGGGTGGAGGAGGAGCGTGCGTAGCTGTGTTGGCCTCAGACGGCTTGGTGCTGCGGTGAGTTGTTAGTAGTAGAAGTAGTAATCTCCTTAGGAAAAAATCCATCAAAATGATCCATATAAATGAGGATAAAACAAAACTCCGCATTAACTCCTGATTCATTACAAAATCAGCAACTAACCCCATTTCCTACCTAAACCGTAGCAATGTTGTTCTCCCAAATGACACTAATCACATTAATTTGTGTATCTGATAAACCATACAAGAAAAGGACCTTCATTAAAGCTGCTTACATCGACTGAATCAAACATTTGCTCATAATTCGCAAAACTGAGGAGTCAATGGCTCTGATGACTCAGGCACTTCTCAATTATTAATCTAAGAGGGAAAATTTGGTCGAAGCATCCTCTCCTCCTCTTAAAACCACGCTGCTCTTCTCTTTAAACTCTACCCACAATAGTACTAATATATATATATATATATATATATATATATATATATATATATATATATATATATATATATATATATATATATATATATATATATATATATATATATATATATATATATATATATATATATATATATATATATATATATATATATATATATATATATATATATATATATATATATATATATATATATATCATAGGCAGGGCGATAGCGCTGCCTAAGTAAAGAACGATGTGGGCACAATGTATTATTTATTTTGCTTTTTTTCTTCTTCTTTTTCTTCTCCATGCCCGGGCACTTCGTATCGAAGGAGTTCTCTTAGAAACTTCGAAAAGGGCTCATTCGCTTGGATAATGGAGTGCTAGTGCCCTTTTTAATAGTCAAAAGTGATTGGAGGGCAGCTATCCCCCCTCCCCCACGCCCATCATTCCCCCAAACACATCCAATCAAAATTTTGAGATAGCCATTCTGTTCAGCGTTGTTGATTTCCAGATAGAAAATATGTTTTTGAGGAGGATACTCCCCCACAACCCTCGGGGCAAGGGTTTTAAGTTATGCCCTGAGGGCATATAGGAACGATGTTGGCACGATGTATCATTTATTTTTGTTTTTCCTTTAAAGCAGGGCACTTGGAAGGGGTCGTCGTAGAAACTTCAAAAGAGGCTCATTCGATTGGAAATCGAGAGTTCAGGTGCCCTTTTTAATAGTCAAAAGTGATTGGAGGGCAACAAGCCCCCCCCCCCACGCCCATCATACCCCCAAAGACATCCAATCAAAATTTTGAGAGAGTCATTTTGCTCAGCGTAGTTGATCTTCAGATAGAAAATATGTTTTTGAGGAGGACACTCCCCCACAACCCTCAGGGCAAGGGTTTTAAGTTATGCCCTGGGGGCATATAAGGTTTTTATAGAAGGCGTTGTCGTAGAAACTTCAAAAAAAGCTCATTCGATTGGAAATTCAAAGGGCTAGTGCCCTTTTTAATAGTCGAAATTGATTAGTGATATTTTTTTTGTTGTTGTTGTTTAGACCAGTGCACTTCGTATCGAAGGAGTTGTCGTGGGAACTTCGAAAGGGGCTCATTCGATTGAAAATAGGAAGGGCTGATGCCCTTTTTAATAGTCGACAGTGATTGGAGGGCAACAAACCCCCCTTTCACTCCCACCCTCCCATTTGCCCATTATGTTTAAAAACTAAATGTTGCCTTAAGATTAAATCAAAATGCACTGTGATAATGCTAATTCCCAATAAGGCATCTCAGCAGTATCCCAAGAACGACTGAGGTATTATGTTCAAACTTTCGGGGCTACTTCTGCTCTTAAAATTTAACCAAATCAAAATAGCGAAAGTGTATCCAAGCTATAAAAGAAAGTAAACAGATTTTTTGCGAATGGTATCAAGTTTTCCATTTAAGGTCAACTAGAGGAGGTATGAAACTAAATTAAACAGTACTATTTGTGTCCAGATTTTTAAAAGGGTGTATGTTGTTAAAAATTGCTGAAAACGTTTCTCCAGCATACAAATAGCAGGCCAAACTATAAAGTATTAAAAAACGAAAAGATTTAAAGTGTTATTTTCTTTTTCCCTGAAAAAAAACTATGTCAATATAAAAAGAACAGAGACTAATTAAAAAAACTTTTTCCACAAAATGAATTTTTCAAAAAAAAGTAAAGAACTCCATTAAAACAAAAAATGAGCAAAAATAAAATCGAATAACCTACCAAGCGTGAAACTACCACAAATGAGCATCGATAAATAATTGAAACCCAAAACAGTAGTAAGGCATCTATATATTAAAAACCTACATGCACTTTCACAAGCCTGAGGCGTGGATATGTGTGTATATTTTCAAGTAATTGGGTTACCAGGGCTATTTGCCTATTACAATGAACTCTACATGGCTTGGCAGACATGTTTTTTATTATGACATCGATTTTTTGTGTGTCAGTCGATTAGAGAAAGTTGGTGGTTAGTCCAATATAATAACTTGATTGGTCGGTTTTCTAAAAAAACTTCAAACTCATGGATACAAGTTTATTTTTTATTTATTTTTTTTAACTAGTATTTTTTCAATGAAGCACATAGCACTTTGCAGAAACCCGTGAATGTAGGACTGAAAGTCCGATCGTAGTATATCTGAATCCAATTACTAATCATTTTAAGTTGAAAATTGTGACGTAAAAATAACTCTATTTGCGAATTTTTTTTTTGCGAAAAGGTATTTGCGTAAAGGTATTGCGTTGGTTAAGAATGCCTCACGGGTAATCAAAGAATGGGATGCTTTCATCAACAATACAAAGAATATGCTCAGATACTTAATAGATTTGACGCCTACAAGAGACATTGGTAAAAGGTATTCAATAGCTTAATTGAAAAGTAACGATAGAATGACATTGTGACTTGACCTCGCTTTACCTCTCCGATGTGGTCTGTATAATACACAAGTAACGTTTGAAAAGTATTGTCAATTTAAAAAGAAATGGCTGAAAAGTGTTTAGAGGGGGATGGGTTGCATGGAGGGTTGAGTTGCACGAGGGTTTAGTTAAAGGGGATACAGTTACACGGGGGTTTAGTTAAATTGGGTTGAGTTGCACGAGGGTTCAGTTAAATTGGGTCGAGTTGCACGAGGGTTCAGTAGCACGAGGGTTCAGTAGCACGGGGGTTCAGTTGTACAGGGTTTCGATTATAAAGGGGTTCAGTTACATGGGGGGTTCAGTTGCACGGGGGTTGAGTTAAATGGGGCTTGAGTTCCACGAGAGTAGTGCTTTGTCGTGGTTTAGCTTGTCACAGTTACATTCTCTTGATCTTTCAAAGTTCACTTTGATTTTATTTCATTGATTCTTTTTGTTTGCATGTCCGGGCTGGTGTTTGCAAGTCCAAGTTGGGTTTTCAGACCTACGTTTTTAGATTTTCGTGGGTGTTTGGATGTTTCGCCGAAAAAAAAACATAGTTGTACCCTCAACGCCTCGCTCTTTACGCTAAATTTTTTTATTGTTTAAAAAATTAGAGTTGTGAGAAAGTCAAACTTTAATGTAAAGAGCGAGTCGTTGAGGAGGGGACAGCCCCTTTCATAAACGGAATAATTTCTATTCGTTTTAAGTTTTGACATCGTTCCTTACTTTCAGTTTAAAAAAAACTTGTTTTTTACTTAGGTAATAATGGAACATTTAGTATTTTTTCTAATGTAAGTGTTTTCTTAAAAAATGGCCCATCTGTAACAAATATAGCCTTAGCTAGTTAAAACTGCACATAAACTCTTGATTTTTTTATCGTGTTACTTAGATAATAAAGGAACATTTGGTTTTCTTTCCTAATTTAGTGTGTTTTCTTAAGAAAATGCCCCATCTTTAACAAATTTTGCCTTAACTAGTTAAAACTGTGCATAAATTCTTCAATTTTAGTTATGTTACTTAGCTAATAAAGGAACATTTGGTTTTCTTTCCTTATTTATGTGTTTTCTTTTGTTTGCATGTCCGGGCTGGTGTTTGCAAGTCCAAGTTGGGTTTTCAGACCTACGTTTTTTAGATTTTCGTGGGTGTTTGGATGTTTTGCCAAAAAAAAAAAACATAGTTGTACCCTCAACGCCTCGCTCTTTACGCTAAATTTTTTTATTGTTTAAAAAATTAGAGTTGTGAGAAAGTCAAACCTTAACGTAAAGAATGAGTCGTTGAGGAGGGGACAGCCCCCTTTCATAAACGGAATAATTTCTATTCGTTTTAAGTTTTGACATCATTCCTTACTTTCAGTTAAAAAAAACTTGTTTTTTACTTAGGTAATAATGGAACATTTAGTATTTTTTCTAATGTAAGTGTTTTCTTAAGAAAATGGCCCATCTGTAACAAATATAGCCTTAGCTAGTTAAAACTGCACATAAACTCTTGATTTTTTGTCGTGTTACTTAGATAATAAAGGTACATTTGGTTTTCTTTCCTAATTTAGTGTGTTTCTTAAGAAAATGACCCATCTTTAACAAATTTTGCCTTAACTAGTTAAAACTGTGCATAAATTCTTCAATTTTAGTTATGTTACTTAGCTAATAAAGGAACATTTGGTTTTCTTTCCTTATTTATGTGTTTTCTTTTGTTTGCATGTCCGGGCTGGTGTTTGCAAGTCCAAGTTGGGTTTTCAGACCTACGTTTTTAGATTTTCGTGGGTGTTTGGATGTTTCGCCGAAAAAAAAAACATAGTTGTACCCTCAACGCCTCGCTCTTTACGCTAAATTTTTTTATTGTTTAAAAAATTAGAGTTGTGAGAAAGTCAAACTTTAACGTAAAGAACGAGTCGTTGAGGAGGGGACAGCCCCCCTTTCATAAACGGAATAATTTCTATTCGTTTTAAGTTTTGACATCATTCCTTACTTTCAGTTAAAAAAAACTTGTTTTTTACTTAGGTAATAATGGAACATTTAGTATTTTTTCTAATGTAAGTGTTTTCTTAAGAAAATGGCCCATCTGTAACAAATATAGCCTTAGCTAGTTAAAACTGCACATAAACTCTTGATTTTTTGTCGTGTTACTTAGATAATAAAGGTACATTTGGTTTTCTTTCCTAATTTAGTGTGTTTCTTAAGAAAATGACCCATCTTTAACAAATTTTGCCTTAACTAGTTAAAACTGTGCATAAATTCTTCAATTTTAGTTATGTTACTTAGCTAATAAAGGAACATTTGGTTTTCTTTCCTTATTTATGTGTTTTCTTTTGTTTGCATGTCCGGGCTGGTGTTTGCAAGTCCAAGTTGGGTTTTCAGACCTACGTTTTTTAGATTTTCGTGGGTGTTTGGATGTTCTGCCGAAAAAAAAAATATGTTAATACGTTTAAGCAATAAATATCTTTAAGCTTAACCCGTCTTTATTCTTTAGAATAGTTTTATTCATTTCATTAAATTATGAAAAAATTGTAAGTAAGTAACAATAGCTTTCTTGAATTCGCTTCCTGGAAACAATACAGATATTTAATTCAAGAAATCATAATTTATTTTTTCTGTTCAATTATTTTCAGTGTAAGCCAATATAATTACCACATTCTTTTATTCTAGCTTATTATTTTCAGTGTAAGCCAATATAATTACCACATTCTTTTATTCTAACTTAACTTGTAGGAATAGAGTTTCGGTTACTATTGAGCCTTACATGCCTGAAATCATGAATTAGAATATTTAATTAGCTGTTTGGGTTTTCGGACATAGTTTTTTAGATGTTCATGGGTGTTAGGTTCCTGGAGGGTTTTATGACTCCTCCCTCCAATGAATTCAGATGGTTTTAGGACTCATCCCCCTAGCCATAACTCCATTCAACCTTGAGCGAAGATATAAAAGTTTGATGAAGTATTTTTCTACTTAACAACTACATTAATAACTACCAAGATGATAGGACTCTATGACACAGAATTTATCAGTTACCGAGAGTGTTTGCAAGTCCAAGTTGGGTTTTCAGACCTACGTTTTTTAGATTTTCGTGGGTGTTTGGATGTTCTGCCGAAAAAAAAATATGTTAATACGTTTAAGCAATAAATATCTTTAAGCTTAACCCGTCTTTATTCTTTAGAATAGTTTTATTCATTTCATTAAATTATGAAAAAATTGTAAGTAAGTAACAATAGCTTTCTTGAATTCGCTTCCTGGAAACAATACAGATATTTAATTCAAGAAATCATAATTTATTTTTTCTGTTCAATTATTTTCAGTGTAAGCCAATATAATTACCACATTCTTTTATTCTAGCTTATTATTTTCAGTGTAAGCCAATATAATTACCACATTCTTTTATTCTAACTTAACTTGTAGGAATAGAGTTTCGGTTACTATTGAGCCTTACATGCCTGAAATCATGAATTAGAATATTTAATTAGCTGTTTGGGTTTTCAGACATAGTTTTTTAGATGTTCATGGGTGTTAGGTTCCTGGAGGGTTTTATGACTCCTCCCTCCAATGAATTCAGATGGTTTTAGGACTCATCCCCCTAGCCATAACTCCATTCAACCTTGAGCGAAGATATAAAAGTTTGATGAAGTATTTTTCTACTTAACCACTACATTGATAACTTCCAAGATGATAGGACTGTATGGCACAGAATTTATCAGTTACCGAGAGTTCAATGACTCCTCCCCGCAATGACTTCCAGGGGTTTTATGACTCCTCCCCACAATGAATTCAGATGGTTTTAGGACTCATCCCCCTAGCCATAACTCCATTCAGCCTTGAGCGAAGATATAAAAGTTTGATGAAGTATTTTTCTACTTAACAACTACATTAATAACTTCCAAGATGATAGGACTGTATGACACAGAATTTATCAGTTTGAAAAAATCATCTTGTGGTGTTATATTTGAATGTGCATTTTTCATTATTGTCTATGGAACTCGAAGAAATTGACTGTTATCATTGGATAGTGAACTATAACATGTTTGAGTATGATAAAAGCTTGTGGAGTACTACATTACGTCATATGAACAGACTGGGATTCTACGATAGAGTAATACCACCACTTAATAATGCTGGTCGGGAACTGAGAAATGTTCAGGAGGAAGTCAGTGAAATTTGCAGCTTTTTCGGGGTTGAAGCGCTCTACGTCAAGGGCAATGTACCTACAGATAAAGTTTTAATTCAAAAGTGTGACCCTAGGATTCCACTTTTCATTCTAGAAGAGTTTAAGTGTCCTAAATTTGAGGGGGGTTATCACCGTCCTGAAGACGAGGTTAGGTTCTTCGCACAGTGGATACCTAAGAACATACCTGATCGTGATAAATCCATAAGACATGTTAAAAACTATTCTATATCATGGGACCATCGTTTGCGGATGTTTAAGAGTGAACTCTAAGTACTATTTTTATGTAAACATTTGTTGGGTTTTTTTTCAAAAAAAAATCTGTTAATACGTTTAAGCAATAAATATCTTTAAGCTTAACCCGTCTTTATTCTTTAGAATAGTTCTATTGTAAGCAAGTAACAAACTCTTTCCTGAAGTCACCTCTTGGATACACAATGCAGAAACTTCATTTAAGAAACTATGAAAAAATTGTAAGTAAGTAAGTAAGTAACAAATTCTTTCTTGAAGTCACCTCTTGGATACACAATACAGAAATTTTCGTTAAAGAAATTATGAAAAAATTGTAAGTAAGTAGCAAATTCTTTCTTGAATTCACCTGCTGGATAAACAAAGACATTTCGTTCAAGAAATTATGACAAAATTCTAAGTAAGTAACAAACTCTTTATTGATTACATGACTTAGATACACGATGTAGAAATTTAATTCAAGAAATTATGAAAAAATTCTCAGTAAGTAACAATTTCTTTCTTGAAGTCAACTCTTGGATACACAATACGGAAATTTCATTCAAGAAATTATGAAAATATTTGTAAGTAAGTAACAAACTCTTTATTGATTTCACCTCTTGGATATACAGTACCGATACTTCATTCAAGAAATTATGAAAAAATCGCAAGTAAGTAAATTTTTTTTTTCTCTTTATCACAAATAATTTTTCACTTAGCTACATGATGTAGAAATTTAATTCAAGAAATTATTAAAAAATTCTCAGTAAGTAACAATTTCTTTCTTGAAGTCAACTCTTGGATACACAATACGGAAATTTCATTCAAGAAATTATGAAAATATTTGTAAGTAAGTAACGAAACTCTTTATTGATTTCACCTCTTGGATATACAGTACAGATACTTCATTCAAGAAATTATGAAAAAATCGCAAGTAAGTAACTTTTTTTTCTCTTTATCACAAACAATTTTCACTTAGCTACATGATGTAGAAATTTAATTCAAGAAATTATTTAAAAATTCTCAGTAAGTAACAATTTCTTTCTTGAAGTCAACTCTTGGATACACAATACGGAAATTTCATTCAAGAAATTATGAAAAAATTGTAACTAAGTAGCAAATTCTTTCTTGAATACTTCATTCAAGAAATTATAAAAAAATCACAAGTAAGTAACTTTTTTTCTCTTTATCACAAACAATTTTCACTTAGCTACACGATGTAGAAATTTAATTCAAGAAATTATGAAAAAAATCTCAGTAAGTAACAATTTCTTTCTTGAAGTCAACTCTTGGATACACAATACGGAAATTTCATTCAAGAAATTATAAAAATATTTGTAAGTGAGTAACAAGCTCTTTATTGATTTCACCTCTTGAATATACAGTACAGATACTTCATTCAAGAAACGTGCTTAAACACGTTTTGAAACTACATGCTATTTGCATGCCTTTCCTTGGCACCTTTCCAAACGAACGGGGATTCCCCACTGGTTCCTACACATTGCAAAAAGTGAGCAGTAGGAAAACTCCACGTTTTCAGCCAGACTGGTTTTTTAGACAACCCCATTTTTTAGGGACCAATCAGAGACAGCGGAGGTTGCTCAATTACAATAACTTGATTGGTGATTGGTTACACACCACGACGGCGCATACATAGTGAGAGAGACATGCAAAGTCGACATAGCTTTATTTCATTTTTTTAAGGTTAATTTAGACGAGGTTACGTGCACTATGTACGCGCGCGTACAGTTGAATAAAATATGCAAAGTCGACATAACTTTATTTCATTTTTTAAGGTTAATTTAGACGAGGTTACATGGCGGGCCATGTAACCTCGTCTAAATTAACCTTAAAAAATGAAATAAAGTTATGTCGACTTTGCATATTTTATTCAACTGTACGCGCGCGTACATAGTGCACGTAACCTTGTCTAAACTAACCTTAAAAAAATGAAATAAAGCAATGTCGACTTTGCATGTCTCTCTCACTATGTATGCGCCGTCGTGGTGTGTAACCAATCACCAATCAAGTTATTGTATATTGAGCAACCTCCGCTGTCTCTGATTGGTCCCTAAAAAATGGGGGTTGTCTAAAAAACCAGTCTGGCTGAAAACGTGGAGTTTTCCTACTGCTCACTTTTTGCAATGTTTAGGAACCAGTGGGGAATCCCCGTTCGTTTGGAAAGGTGCCAAGGAAAGGCATGCAAATAGCATGTAGTTTCAAAACGTGTTTAATCACGTTTCTTGAATGAAGTATCTGTACTGTATATTCAAGAGGTGAAATCAATAAAGAGCTTGTTACTTACTTACAAATATTTTTATAATTTCTTGAATGAAATTTCCGTATTGTGTATCCAAGAGTTGACTTCAAGAAAGAAACTGTTACTTACTGAGAATTTTTTCATAATTTCTTGAATTAAGTTTCTACATCGTGTAGCTAAGTGAAAATTGTTTGTGACAAAGAGAAAAAAAAGCTACTTACTTGCGATTTTTTCATAATTTCTTGAATGAAGTATTCAAGAAAGAATTTGCTACTTAGTTACAATTTTTCCATAATTTCTTGAATGAAATTTCCGTATTGTGTATCCAAGAGTTGACTTCAAGAAAGAAATTGTTACTTACTGAGAATTTTTTAATAATTTCTTGAATTAAATTTCTACATCATATAGCTAAGTGAAAATTGTTTGTGATAAAGAGAAAAAAAAGTTACTTACTTGCGATTTTTTCATAATTTCTTGAATGAAGTATCTGTACTGTATATCCAAGAGGTGAAATCAATAAAGAGTTTTGTTACTTACTTACAAATATTTTCATAATTTCTTGAATGAAATTTCCGTATTGTGTATCCAAGAGTTGACTTCAAGAAAGAAATTGTTACTTACTGAGAATTTTTTAATAATTTCTTGAATTAAATTTCTACATCATGTAGCTAAGTGAAAAATTGTTTGTGATAAAGAGAAAAAAAAAGTTACTTACTTGCGATTTTTTCATAATTTCTTGAATGAAGTATCGGTACTGTATATCCAAGAAGTGAAATCAATAAAGAGTTTGTTACTTACTTACAAATATTTTCATAATTTCTTGAATGAAATTTCCGTATTGTGTATCCAAGAGATGACTTCAAGAAAGAAATTGTTACTTACTGAGAATTTTTTCATAATTTCTTGAAATAAATTTCTACATCGTGTATCTAAGTCATGTAAACAATAAAGAGTTTGTTACTTACTTAGAATTTTGTCATAATTTCTTGAACGAAATGTCTTTGTTTATCCAGCAGGTGAATTCAAGAAAGAATTTGCTACTTACTTACAATTTTTTCATAATTTCTTTAATGAAAATTTCTGTATTGTGTATCCAAGAGGTGACTTCAAGAAAGAATTTGTTACTTACTTACTTACTTACAATTTTTTCATAGTTTCTTAAATGAAGTTTCTGCATTGTGTATCCAAGAGGTGACTTCAGGAAAGAGTTTGTTACTTGCTTACAATAGAACTATTCTAAAGAATAAAGACGGGTTAAGCTTAAAGATATTTATTGCTTAAACGTATTAACAGATTTTTTTTTGAAAAAAAAAAACAACAAATGTTTACATAAAAATAGTACTTAGAGTTCACTCTTAAACATCCACAAACGATGTTCCCATGATATAGAATAGTTTTTAACATGTCTTATGGATTTATCACGATCAGGTATGTTCTTAGGTATCCACTGTGCGAAGAACCTAACCTCGTCTTCAGGACGGTGATAACCCCCCTCAAATTTAGGACACTTAAACTCTTCTAGATTGAAAAGTGGAATCCTAGGGTCACACTTTTGAATTAAAACTTTATCTGTAGGTACATTGCCCTTTACGTAGAGCGCTTCAACCCCGAAAAAGCTGCAAATTTCACTGACTTCCTCCTGAACATTTCTCAGTTCCCGACCAGCATTATTAAGTGGTGGTATTACTCTATCGTAGAATCCCAGTCTGTTCATATGACGTAATGTGGTACTCCACAAGCTTTTATCATACTCAAACATGTTATAGTTCACTATCCAATGATAACAGTCAATTTCTTCGAGTTCCATAGACAATAATAAAAATGCACATTCAAATATAACACCACAAGATGATTTTTTCAAACTGATAAATTCTGTGTCATACAGTCCTATCATCTTGGAAGTTATTAATGTAGTTGTTAAGTAGAAAAATACTTCATCAAACTTTTATATCTTCGCTCAAGGCTGAATGGAGTTATGGCTAGGGGAATGAGTCCTAAAACCATCTGAATTCATTGTGGGGAGGAGTCATAAAACCCCTGGAAGTCATTGCGGGGAGGAGTCATTGAACTCTCGGTAACTGATAAATTCTGTGTCATACAGTCCTATCATCTTGGAAGTTATTAATGTAGTGGTTAAGTAGAAAAATACTTCATCAAACTTTTATATCTTCGCTCAAGGTTGAATGGAGTTATGGCTAGGGGGATGAGTCCTAAAACCATCTGAATTCATTGGAGGGAGGGGTCATAAAACCCTCCAGGAACCTAACACCCATGAACATCTAAAAAAACTATGTCTGAAAACCCAAACAGCTAATTAAATATTCTAATTCATGATTTCAGGTATGTAAGGCTCAATAGTAACCGAAACTCTATTCCTACAAGTTAAGTTAGAATAAAAGAATGTGGTAATTATATTGGCTTACACTGAAAATAATAAGCTAGAATAAAAGAATGTGGTAATTATATTGGCTTACACTGAAAATAATTGAACAGAAAAAATAAATTATGATTTCTTGAATTAAATATCTGTATTATTTCCAGGAAGCGAATTCAAGAAAGCTATTGTTACTTACTTACAATTTTTTCATAATTTAATGAAATGAATAAAACTATTCTAAAGAATAAAGACGGGTTAAGCTTAAAGATATTTATTGCTTAAACGTATTAACATATTTTTTTTTTCGGCAGAACATCCAAACACCCACGAAAATCTAAAAACCGTAGGTCTGAAAACCCAACTTGGACTTGCAAACACTCTCGATAACTGATAAATTCTGTGTCATACAGTCCTATCATCTTGGTAGTTATTAATGTAGTTGTTAAGTAGAAAAATACTTCATCAAACTTTTATATCTTCGCTCAAGGTTGAATGGAGTTATGGCTAGGGGGATGAGTCCTAAAACCATCTGAATTCATTGGAGGGAGGAGTCATAAAACCCTCCAGGAACCTAACACCCATGAACATCTAAAAAACTATGTCTGAAAACCCAAACAGCTAATTAAATATTCTAATTCATGATTTCAGGCATGTAAGGCTCAATAGTAACCGAAACTCTATTCCTACAAGTTAAGTTAGAATAAAAGAATGTGGTAATTATATTGGCTTACACTGAAAATAATAAGCTAGAATAAAAGAATGTGGTAATTATATTGGCTTACACTGAAAATAATTGAACAGACAAAATAAATTATGATTTCTTGAATCTTACAATCTGTAAGAAACTTACAATCTGTATTGTTTCCAGGAAGCGAATTCAAGAAAGCTATTGTTACTTACTTACAATTTTTTCATAATTTAATGAAATGAATAAAACTATTCTAAAGAATAAAGACGGGTTAAGCTTAAAGATATTTATTGCATAAACGTATTAACATATTTTTTTTTCGGCAGAACATCCAAACACCCACGAAAATCTAAAAAACGTAGGTCTGAAAACCCAACTTGGACTTGCAAACACCAGCCCGGACATGCAAACAAAAGAAAACACATAAATAAGGAAAGACAACCAAATATTCCTTTATTAGCTAAGTAACATAACTAAAATTGAAGAATTTATGCACAGTTTTAACTAGTTAAGGCAAAATTTGTTAAAGATGGGTCATTTTCTTAAGAAAACACACTAAATTAGGAAAGAAAACCAAATGTACCTTTATTATCTAAGTAACACGACAAAAAATCAAGAGTTTATGTGCAGTTTTAACTAGCTAAGGCTATATTTGTTACAGATGGGCCATTTTCTTAAGAAAACACTTACATTAGAAAAAATACTAAATGTTCCATTATTACCTAAGTAAAAAACAAGTTTTTTTTAACTGAAAGTAAGGAACGATGTCAAAACTTAAAACGAATAGAAATTATTCCGTTTATGAAAGGGGGGCTGTCCCCTCCTCAACGACTCGTTCTTTACGTTAAAGTTTGACTTTCTCACAACTCTAATTTTTTAAACAATAAAAAAATTTAGCGTAAAGAGCGAGGCGTTGAGGGTACAACTATGTTTTTTTTTGGCAAAACATCCAAACACCCACGAAAATCTAAAAAACGTAGGTCTGAAAACCCAACTTGGACTTGCAAACAGCCAGCCCGGACATGCAAACAAAAGAAAACACATAAATAAGGAAAGAAAACCAAATGTTCCTTTATTAGCTAAGTGACATAACTAAAATTGAAGAATTTATGCACAGTTTTAACTAGTTAAGGCAAAATTTGTTAAAGATGGGGCATTTTCTTAAGAAAACACACTAAATTAGGAAAGAAAACCAAATGTTCCTTTATTATCTAAGTAACACGATAAAAAAAATCAAGAGTTTATGTGCAGTTTTAACTAGCTAAGGCTATATTTGTTACAGATGGGCCATTTTCTTAAGAAAACACTTACATTAGAAAAAATACTAAATGTTCCATTATTACCTAAGTAAAAAACAAGTTTTTTTTTAAACTGAAAGTAAGGAACGATGTCAAAACTTAAAACGAATAGAAATTATTCCGTTTATGAAAGGGGCTGTCCCCTCCTCAACGACTCGCTCTTTACATTAAAGTTTGACTTTCTCACAACTCTAATTTTTTAAACAATAAAAAAATTTAGCGTAAAGAGCGAGGCGTTGAGGGTACAACTATGTTTTTTTTTCGGCGAAAACATCCAAACACCCACGGAAATCTAAAAACGTAGGTCTGAAAACCCAACTTGGACTTGCAAACACCAGCCCGGACATGCAAACAAAAAGAATCAATGAAATAAAATCAAAGTGAACTTTGAAAGATCAAGAGAATGTAACTGTGACAAGCTAAACCACCACAA
>CM051276.1:17347002-17707002 GCA_027921565.1 Artemia sinica | reverse complement strand
TTTTGTTACAGATAATACCATAAAGCAATAAAGCCATAATTTAAAAAGAACAAAACTTGGTAGTGCTACTTATTCGATAAATTCATTTTCTTAGTCATATGAATAGAAAATAAATAACAAAATCAAAGTCTTACATAGTAAGTGAAGATATAGGGCTTATCACAATATCTGATGAACTGAACGTTTGTTCTCAACAACACTAAATGAACTTTTCTCAAATCTTCGTACAGTATTTTCGATAAAAATAATCTTGGGAATTTGCACAAAAATTTATCTCGGAATTCTCTTTGATCAATATAAATTAGAGGGGTATAAAATCACCAAATCCCAAAGGGTACCTATGTATTATAGGGACCCCACTCAAGAAGTGAAGTTAGGTTAATCCTAATAAGAAATACACCAAAATATATTGAAAATATAACATTTTAGTAACAAAATTATGGAAATTACAGAAGAAAATTATGGAAAGCAGGCCGCCCAGAATGCATTATATTAAATACCTAACCTAATCACCTCTATATAGGGTAAAAAACCAGTATCCAATTGAGCAAAATTATGTAAAACTAAAACCCTCACACCTTTTACCAAAGAGGAATTGAGAAGGATTGGGTATATTAATGAATAGCAAAAAGTCTAAGCTATGCATCAATATGGTTATTATTCAGATTATTTCAGATCAGAGACATGAAATTCTTAGTTTATTGACTTACCTGCAGGGACCTCTTTTTGGAAATACCAATTATCCTATTTTGATGTATATATCCTTTTAGTGTTTCAGTTTTATTCATATATTAATAGAAAGCTGATTTTCTTCTGATTCTAGAAATGTAACTTTTATTGCTTGATATTTATTCTATAAATCACAAATATTTAAATATAGTTTTTCTTTTCAATTGCTTTTCAAAACAGAGACCATATTTTTAATTTATTGCTGACAAATCATTGGTGAAAATTTGACCAAGAAGGCGGGGTTCTTGTTACTGCCCTCACATTGCTTCATGTTGTAGTAAAAAGGGGTGGTCCAAAAACCCATTGCTATTTTCCGAAATGCCAAAGAAAAGTGGTCTTTCCCAAAAAGAAGTCTTTTACCCTATTAAACATTTAATTAAAATATATCTGCATCATAGTTTTTCTCACTAAGACTAAGCTAATTACAACCGATTGCAGAAAGACTAACGGTTTTTCTCATATATAACCGAGCAAATTTCTTGAGTGGGGTCGCTATGATACATAAATACCTAACAAAGTACCAGTAGATGGCCTTTTCAGAACTCAAATTGATCAAGTCCATAAAAAAAAACGTAAAACTTAGAAAAGAAAAACTGAATGTAAGCTTAAAAGATAGAATTAACACCAGAAAACATATCCAAAACCATAGATAAGACGTTCCAATACGTTAGTAAATAAACATTTCCGATGCATTTAACAAGAATGGTGGCATTTGTTGCCACTAAAATTGCTATTATCAGTGCTGATATTTTAATTAAGATAGCCAGACTTGGCATCTCCAGTTACCATTGGTGCTTTTTAAGGCTAAAAAGGCACATTGTGGCACAAGTGGCACAAAGGCTAACAAGGCATAAGTGGCTTTTTTTTAGGAAAAGTCAAATTCGACGAACGCAAAGCTGTTTTCATTCGGTCAAATTCGTCTGAGAAGCCATAGGGAAGAAAAGGCTTCATGTGCACGAAGAGAATTTACGATAAACATCTCCAAATGCCAGGAAGGAAACCCTGGGAAAACTTTGCTGGTAATATGGGAGAAAAAGCCGTCCCAAAAACGCAGGCTGTCCGTAAGTCATTATAAATTACTACACAAGTAGTTTAACGAGGGTAAAGAAAAATATTTCGTGTCAGACTTAATAGGTCAAAAGGAATAAGTCCATAATTTAATAATATAGCAAAGTGAAAAAAGTAAACAAAAAGTGGATTTGATTTTAATGTGCGGAAAATATCAAGAAAGGGTATGTGTATGTTTAGTTAAGCAATGAGAATGAACAATGTCTTTCATCAATAGGGACCTAATCAAGCCCTCTTCTGAAAAAATTATTTCGCATTAGATGTCTAAGGCGTTTTCTATAACTTATTTTATGGGGGAAGGGGGAGCATGAATCCGTACTGTTAGGAAATATAATTGGAAAAGTTACTAAGTTAAAGGCCAATAAAGTTCTTTGACACAACTCATAATAGTGCACAAAATAGTGAGGAGGGGGAGGTGGTTGTCTTATATACCAGAGTCATAGCTAAATGCAGTCTACTCTTTCCCTTTCCACTTCAACAACAAAATTTAACAAAGTTTGACTGATAAAAAACAATAACAAATAAAACCTTCAAGACTTATACGAGATTGAAAGGAGGTCACGGGCATACCTTGATATACAAAGGATAGAAAATCAGTCCAAAGGGCCTACCTGCATCCGAGCTCCCTAATTAGACTAAAAAGGATGTAATGACGCTACTGAAACAATGTATTGGGGGGGGGCTTTGGATTATATATAACTTATAGGGTATTTGGGAAAGTGAGTCATGAATTTCCCAAAATCATGGGATTTTTGGAGAGGAGGAGCAAAGTTACCCGGTACACTTGCCTGGGTGGCGGGGTTTTTGGTTTTTCATTTCAAATTTTGATTTGAAAAGAGAAAACCCGGTTCCTATCACAAAATAGAGAACTGAAAATAAAAGCAAATTAGGCACTCTAAAATTGATTTGATACACTAATTGCTTTTTTAGCAGCCTTTGTACTCTCATCATTGAACACAATCTAAGAAGAAAAGAAGCATTAAAAGAAAAGAATAACCGAAAAAATTTTGGATTAGCATGTGAAATACAAGCTTGTTGCTGAGTGAAAAGAGATAAAATTTACTGGAGATATTCAACACCCTATAAGAAAATCAAGACGATACATCTTTCAAAGAGAAATCAGATAGCTCATTAACTTGTGTTTCCTCAACTATTCAAAAGAATTTTTTTCTACGCTTCATCCCCAAAATAGTTGTTATCAAGATTATTTTAATACTATTTTAAACAAAAAAGAAAAATAGAAACATAGCAGTTCCCTTTTGTTACCACATTGGTCATATAAATACTGTTTGCTCCTTTATTTTATTTATTCCTTAATTTTTTCATCAGAATTGTTTTTCACCTCCATAGCAATATATATGTATATCACAAAATAATTTAAAAAAGATACAGCAGCAAAGCCGATCTAAGTCTGAATATTCCAAATCGAAGCTTCAAAAGTAAAGCTATGTTATGGCATGTTAAGCGAAACCAAGATTGTTTTATATTTACTTGGTGCCATACAAGCACGGAATCAAGGGAGGGGCGACGGGGGGATCCCTCCCCAAACGAAATTGTTAAGATCTTTTCCTAAATTATAATGTCGAGTATAAGAATTTATATTCGAGAAATAAGAACTGAAAAATATCCATCGTTTTCAAATTTGTCACACACTGTAAAATTATTCATATACAATCAGTGTTATGAATGCCCAGAGTTGCCAGACTGAAACGTTTCTGTGAAGTAAGAAAAACCCAGAGTTGCCACTCCTATTGATTTATCATTATTTCTAATGATCTTGTTATATTATCTAAACGAACAAAAAACACTAAATCAGTAGGCTACATAAGTCACTAGATTATTGAAGAAAATCACCAAATCATTAAAACAAAGTGATTTTTTTTCCTCACCAGGGGACAACCCTGTGTCATCAGTCTTAGCGTCATCAGCATTGTAATTGGCAATTACATCTCTGGGGTTTTGCGGTCTTAATCACGATTGGAATAAGAAGCCTGTTCCAAAGTTTAAAACAGTCCAAGATCATGCCTTAACCAAATTACTGAGCTTTTGAGCCATTAAGTTCAAAAAATACCTGGCAAAAAAACAACAATAACAAAAACATATCCTGTCAGTAATAAAATTTCAATTGCTCTATGAAAACACCACATTTTTTGGATCCTCTGTATGTCGCTCAGTAGTTTGATGACTTATAGGGGCGTCATTTGGGAGGGGCAAGAGGGCGGCAGTTACCCCCTCCCCAGTAAAAATTATTATATAGCCCATACTCCTTAAATATCCGAAAGTAGACCCCTCCCCCCCCCCAAATAAAAAAGTTGTAGATTCACCCCTAATGGCTTATATTACTTGTGTGATTGCTGCATCTTTACAGCTGACCATCAAGTGAGCACAATTAAGCACATCGGAATACTGAACATATATGCCAAGGTGAGGTTGACATTATCTTCAATTTGAAACACTTTCAGCATCTCTGGCGGAAAGATGATAAAATCCATTTTCTATTGAGCGATCATGTGTAACAATTGTCCTTGTCATTTGTTAGTACACATAAGAAGTCTTGATTAGAACAGAGCCAACTATGTCATAGTTAGAAAAATGTTAGAAAGTCTTGAGATGACCCAATGACTACATTGGAGGACCTATGCACTACGGAAAAGATAATGACGAACAATCCAAACAAATTGGTGACAAAACCGACAAATTAACTACTTCTATGCAGAATTTTGATGGTCGAAACACTTCTTTAGAAAAAAAGAAGCAATGATGGATATCCCTTGCCATTACAGAAAGACACGAATGATACATCATAAGCTTTTTAGTTTTGAAGTGAAACCAACCCTTGGTTTGACAATCCCAAGAAGATTGAGACCATAAAATTGTAGCCAAGTTTACTTATATAGGAACATAGAAATTTGACTGACTTCTCATACTAATCTCAGGACGGGATGGTAAATATTTTATTGTTTCTAAGACTGGTTGATGATGCAGCAGCTACAATTAACAATTTTCGGCACTTGCAATCTACTTAGAAGTAATTAATTTGGCAGCTTGTTCACCACTTTGTTTAGATTGGTTGTCATTATTTTTTTTTTAGTTTTCCAGGCAGTTTCTGTACACCCTAAATATTGTTTGCAACCCCTCCCCCCCCCCCTTTTTGAAAAATACCTTTTTGTGGTCCTTTCATTGAAAAATCATTTTTTATAGATTTTTGTTAAAACAAATTGAAAACGAGAAATGTGCCTCCTCCTCCTGGAATTGAAAAATATATTTCGCTCTCACCTTATATTTCGTGAATGGACGTCATTGCATCAAAACGTTCAATCATAGCTACATGGGCTACATAGCTACAAGGTTCAACACCTTGCTGTTTGAAATGTAGCCATTAAGACCCAATTACAATGACATTTTATTAATGAATAGAATAGAATCTATTGACACAAAAGCCCAAAGAGCCATGGTCACAAAGACACTTTCATACAAACATAAATTGGCACAAAACTATAATCTAGGCTAGTGAAATACCACCCTCACCCCTAATCTTCAAAAAACCTTTCTCTATGCTCTATACCCATCGTCAGGAACCTTTCGAATCTCTTTGTACCTCCCATATCTTTCTTTGCTAATAAATTATTATCTCATCTCTCTCCCAAATGTGAAATGTAGTAGCACAAATTTGAGCCAATCAGACAATTCATAGACTTCTCTGACTGGTTGAAAACTTCTGATTGGCTCAAATTGGTGTAACTTAATCTTAATATTAGTAAAACTTTATTGTGAATGGACCTTTAGAAAAGACTGCATAATATGCTTAGATGTACAAAGGTTGGGTATCGAGGGGGTTGACAGATTTTTTCTGAAATGAGGAGGTCAAATGTACAAAGCACCCTCAGATATCATCTGACTCATTTGAGGAGAAGAATCCCCCCTTCAGTATCAGTATGGTATGCAGAATTGCATTGCTTTCCAATTTAACCAAAGGTTTGACATAGTTCTATATCATTGAATACTTGATAGGCTACTAAAAACTTGAAAAAAAACGTTTTTCTTCTTTTTCTTCAAAGATAAATCCGGAAATCCAATTAAACAATCTGTGAGGTCAAAATATTCTTTAAGATAACAAAAGTAAAACTACCCAAGCATTCTCTTAAGCAAAACTAGCCAAACATAGCATATTAGTTACAAAAGTGCATGAGCCAAAACTAAATCTTACCCATTTTATGTACACAATTGTGGCAAATGATGCTGAGAGGCCAAGCCAGTGATTCACTAAAAATAAAGACAATATTAGAATAAGAAAAAAAGCTAATTAAAAAAAAAATATATTCCCTGCAAAAAAAAGGGTTTTGACTTAGATGAATGGTAGACTATTGTAACGGCTCCTTCTGTTCTGATTGGTGATATCTGCAGAATTACCAGTAGTCTCATCATCATTTATTCTTCCTCAAAGAATACAATAGCTTCCCATGGAGCCTAGAAACTTTTAACTATAATTGCTCAAAATTTACCTATTATAAAGAATACAATTTAGTGATGTATCATCAAGCTTTAGAAAATGATCTTTATCTTTTTTAAACACAAATTTAAGGAGAAGCAAGCAGCTAGCGCTCCTGAAAACATGAAATAAATCAGGAAAGTGTGATTTTTTGTGCTATTTTAAATAGCACTTTCCTACCAATATATCTTACCTACCCTCCTCTTGAAAAAATTCTATCAGCTGCTATTGGGGCAAATTTTCAATTTGAAAGAAAATGCAACATATGCTAGTTCTTAAGAAAAACTCCCTCCCTCTTCCTGGTGTGCTACGCAAAATTGGATCCCTCTAAATTACTTAAAGCACACATGAAAAGGGTGACATAGAATGAGACAAATATTCATTTTAGCTTCAGACTTTTGCTATTGATGATTCCAATGTGGACTAAATAGCATAAAGTAAATAATTATAAACATATATCTAAAAAAAGAAAAACTAAAGGACAAATTCGTGTTTTTTTTTGGGGGGGGGGAGAAAAAGTATCTATGCTTTATCTATATTTTAAAACAATTCTGCACACATTTCAGCCATTTCTTTTCTTCATTGGAATAAATGCCTTTGGGTGCTAGCCCATGTAGGCATTTTTTTTTTTTTTTTTTTTTTTTTTTTTTTTTTTTTTTTTTTTTTTTTTTTTTTTTGCTATAAAAACCTGCAATACCACATTATAATGATGCATTCGACTAGCATAACAGTTCTTCTTTTACAGATCTTTGTCTTTAGTTTTCATCAGCAATTGGAAATCAAAACTAATTTGGGAACTTATCTTATTTTCTACACTTATGACTGATGACAAATGAAACCATCAAGATGGTCCAAAAAGGAGAGCAGTAATAATGTGTCTAAGGGGCAGCAAGTTCATAGGAACTCCACAAGGGCTAAGTATATCTTTTCCTGGATTTGCTGGGAGTTGTGACAATTCACAGAAATGTAGGGTGGAGGCAGGGGCAAATAGATTTACAACATCTAAGGGGGGCAGTTTTGCTGCTTTTTTTCAATATTTTCAATGATAATGCAAAAAAAAATATTTTCAATGAAAAAACTTCAAATAAAAATTTCAAAAATTTGAAGGGAAGGGGATAAAGAAAATCTAGTGGCCATTTTCTGCCCCCTTGTTCAATAAGTTCAGCCCATTGCAAGGCAATTATTTCTATGAGTTTTTGGAGGACAAATATGAATTGTAAATTCAATCCCCATAGTTAACAAAGCTATGATAGAAATTGAGGAGTTTTTAGAAGACAAATAGAAAAGGTTTTCAGTTCTTATGGACTGCTCTCATTTATGTCAAGTTTTTATCAAATGTGATTATGTACTATGTTCAGCCCCTATTAAAATGCTTTTTAACTTGGGATGCCATTCTCTCAAGAAGAAAAATGAGTTGGAAATCACTTGTTTGAGTACTTAGCAATGGTTAGAGGTATAGACATTACAAACAGTCTTGCCTACAAGGGTTGGACCTTATCATGTAAGCAAGTCATGCTTGTGTTACAAACACACTTTACTAAAGAATAGAGTTGTTATATTTTTCCACCCAACTGGATTTCCAACATGTATTTTTGTCATTAGTTTGAAAATGATAACAAATTTGTATTGATAATATTACTTAAAAAAATTATAAATTGTTATATTTTGTTATGGGTCCTTTTTGACATGGCTAGTGAAAAGAAGTTATTGAATATGTGCAAAGCCACTATCAACCAAAGTTGGTAAATGTGGATACAACACTTCAACATATACTAAGAACTCACCAAGGGCATCATTTGGAGGGGGGGCAGTTGCCCCCCAATAATGTAGATAAAAAAATATTATATATACCATGCCCCTTGACTGTCTGGATATGGACCCCTACCCCTCTTGCCCCCCCCCAATAAAAATGCTGGAGATTTACCCCTGGAACTCACCTAAAACTCCCTTCCCCAAACTAAAACAGGTTAAGTTATAACCAATAGCAGGACAAGAAAAATAACTTCCTAATATTTACCAGATTGCCAAACATACTCCCAACAGAAGTTGAATATGAACTGAACTTCAACACCAAAATGAAAATAAGGTAAATTCACTTCTTTCCATGGACCAGGAGGTTCTGACTAAACAGAGGCAGAGTGAATTGAATGGGCTAACTTTGGCAATATTAACAATTTACTATATTTTAATACCATGAAAATATCATCATACTAAAAAATATCTTACTGGGTAGATTAAAAAGTTGCTCATTTGGTTTTTAGTTTTTGTTATTTGTTTACTTTTTCTGCTTAATTTTCTGTTAATAATTTTTTAATCTTTGTCTCTCATCTGGTAAATGTCCTTCAGCTTGGAAAAGAACTATCATTAGGCCATTGTACAAGAATGGTTCAAAGTCCCATTTCAATAATTACAGACCAATTTCAAATACATCAATCTTTTCCCGTAATAAAAAAAACAAGTTTTTTTAACTGAAAGTAAGGAACGACGTTAAAACTTAAAACGAACAGAAATTATTCCGTATATGAAGGGGGCTGTCCCCTCCTCAACGCCTCGCTCTTTACGCTAAAGTTTTTTTATTGTTTAAAAAAATAGAGTTGTGAGAAAGTCAAACTTTAGCGTAAAGAGCGAGGCGTTGAGGAGGGGACAGCCCCCTTCATATACGGAATAATTTCTGTTCGTTTTAAGTTTTAACGTCGTTCCTTACTTTCAGTTAAAAAAACTTGTTTTTTTTATTTAATTTTTGAACGTTTTTGAATTAATGCAGGTTTTGATTTTGGCTCACCGTACATGAATAATTAAAACAAAATTTGCATAATATATTTGGTTAAATGGCTTTCTCGAAACTTGTTTAATTTTATTTACGAACGTTTTTATTAGTAATAAATATACGTAACTTAGAATTAACTTACGTAACGAACTTCTATATTCATAAATTTTTAACACGTATATTAGGGGGTTCGCCCCTAGTCAATACCCTGCTTTTTAAACTATAGTTCGAATTTTTTTTCCAGTTCTTTAAAAATGACCTCTTAATCACAATTAGTTGATCAGTTGAAAAACTTGTTTTTTTTTATTTAATTCCTGATCTTTTTCTTTAATAATGCTGGGAAATCCGGCGCCCCCTTCATAGCAATGTCCCTTCCCCCATGAAAACTTCCTTCATGGAAAGATCCTTCCATATAGCCCCCGATCCTCTCCTTCCCCCACCTACCAGAAAAAATCTCCTCTGAAAAAGTCTGTATACTTCCCAATAACCAATACTATATGTTAACATTGAGTAAAGTTCATAACTTTCAGCCCTCTCCCTGGGGACTTTGGGGGATCAAGTCATCCTAAAAGACATTTTTATCATATTTTCGACCATGCTGAACAAAATGGCTATCTCAAAATTTTGATCGGGTGACTTTGGGAAAAAAATGAGCGTGGGAGGGGGCCTAGTTGCCCTCCATTTTTTTGGTCACTTAAAAAGGGCACTAGAACTTTTAATTTCCGTTCCAATGAGCCCTCCCACGATATTCTAGGACCACTGGGTCGATACGATCACCCCTGGGAAAAAAAAAAAAAAACAAACAAACAAACAAACAAACAAACAAATAAACACGCATCTGTGATCTTTCTTCTGGCAAAAAATGCAAAAATCCACATTTTTGTAGATAGGAGCTTGAAACCTCTACATTAGGGTTCTCTGATACGCTGAATATGATGGTGTGATTTTCATTAAGGTTCTATCATTTTTAGGGGGTCTTTCCCCCTTTTTTTGAAAATCAGCCAAATTTTCTCAGGCGCGTAACTTTTGATGGGTAGCTCTAAACTTGATGAAAGTTATATATTTGAAATCAGCATTGAAATCTGATTCTTTTGATATATCTATTGGTATCAAAAACCCGTTTTCTAGAGTTTCGGTTACCATTGAGCCGGGTCGCTCCTTACTTACAGTTCGTTATCACGAACTGTTTGATAATGGAGAAAATTGTGGTGAAAAGAATCCAAGCACATTTTGAGGAAAACAACTTATGGCATTCTGCTCAGCATGGTTTCCGTAAACGACGATCTTGTAACACGCAACTTCTTGAGGTGATTAGTGATTTTCAATTGATGGCTGATAATGGTATTTTGTTTGATTGTATTTATATTGACTTTTCCAAAGCATTTGAGAAAATTTACATTCCACTTCTGATAAACAAATTTCAACTATATGGTATAGGCCCACAAACTAAAGCATGGATAACAGATTATCTTACAAATAGAACCCAAGAGGTTGCAGTAGGTGATGCTTTGTCATCACCTATGTCTGTCATAAGTGGAGTTCCACAAGGCAGTTGTCTTAGGCCAGTACTCTTCTGCCTTTTTATCAATGATTTACCAGGTGTTGTTAGGAATTCGACCATAAAAATGTTTGCAGAGGATGTAAAAATCTACAGGCCAGTCATGAGTGAACATGAGATTTCTTTACTTCAAGAGGATTTGGTTGCTCTTGGCCAGTGGTGTATGGCAAACTCTATGTTCATTAATAAAACCAAGTGCAATGCTGTGCACTATTTGCATAGACTCCCTCAGCATTACCATTACTTTCTTGTTGGTAAATTAATGTCAAGTGTAGAATATGTTTGTGACCTTGGGATTTGTTTTGATTCAAGTCTCAAATTTAATAAACATGTATCAGATATCACCCATAAGGCTAATTACCAATTATTACATCTAAGGCGTACTTTTTCTAAGTTTAATCTTCATTCACTGATTTCACTTTATGTATCCATTGTACGTCCAGTACTTGAGTATTGCTCATCAGTATGGTATCCCCTTAATAAGAGAGATAGAGAGAGGGTTGAGAGAGTGCAACGTAGGGCCACCAAACTCATACCATACCTGAGTCATCTACCTTACCACCAGAGAATGCAAAGACTACAGTTGCCTTCTCTCCAGTTCAGACGTGATAGAGCTGACGTAATAAATACATTTCACATTGTTAGGAATATCGATAATATCACCCCAACTCACTTTTTCACTTTTACAGAATACAGTAGTACCCGTCAACACCAACACAAAATTTACCCACCATGTTCACAGAAAAGATTAGGCCAAAACTCTTTGTCTAGCCAAGTGTGGAAGACTTGGAATTCACTTCCATCAGAAATAGTTGCAAGTACCACGGTCCAGTCTTTCAGAAGTAGTTTAGCCTCTACAGATTTCTACACTAGGTCCTATCACAATCCATTTTGAGATTATTTTTACTTTTGTATTACCTGATTTGTGACAGTGTGACAGTTATTTTGTAGGCTTACTTTTTCGTAGGTTTCAATTATTAACAGATATGTTAATAATTAAGTTGGTATGTTATAAACGTTGGTATTAAGTTGGTATGTTATAAACGTTGGTATTAAGTTGGTATTAATAATTAAGTTGGTATGTTATTAACAGATATATTAACAGTTAAGTTGGTATGTTATTGTATGTTTCAATAATATTGTTTTTCCAATGTTTTTTAGTTACTGTATGTTTTTGTTATGTCATTGACATTGTTATAGACTTTTTTATAATTGTTTTTATAATTGTTTTGTGCAACAAGCTTGTTAAAGCTTACTGTATCTTGGTATTAATAAATAAATAAGGTAAGTGTATTGTTTGATACAATAATTTTGTTAAGGTGATTTATTTCTCTTTGTAAATTCCCATATTGGCTTTTTACAGCATCCAGCATGTTGGCAGTATGGGAATATGTGCATGTATTGTTTTATTTTGTTCATGAGTAAAGTCATGCTCTGGCATTATGAACTTATTAATGCAAAGCCAAGGTATTTTTTCAATCACATCTAAAGCTTTGGAAAATCATCACCTTTAAAGCAGAGCTGAAAGCAATTTATACATACAAGAAAAAGGAAATTTATTGATACATAATTGATTACATAGTAAATGTAAACCAATACAAGTAGAGAAAAACTACTAGCACTAATGTTAACAGCTCATTACAACACTAAGCCACCTGAGGCCAACAAAGCTACACATGCTTCTCCTCAACCCTAATTCAAACAAAGATTCGCTCTTTACTCCTCCAATGATGTTCAATTTCCCTTCAAATCTTTTCTAATGCCCTTGTCCTACAACATTTGGGGTGACCTGACTTTTGTTTGCCCTTAGATATATAGCCAAAAAGCACAATCTTTGGCAATCTATCAACCTCAATTGTGGCCAAGCCACTCGAACATTTCTTTATATAACCCTAGAAAGTGGGACCAAATGATTTTTTTTTTTTTTTTTTACAGATTATTGTTAGATATATCCTCAGTCATGTGCCTGAACCTATCAAAAGACAGTCCATCTGAAAAACACATATGATCTTCCCTAGCCCTTCAGAGCACAAATACTTCAGAGCTGTACTTGGTTACTATCATTATGTTACCATGAAATACAGTAGTTTGGTCTCAGTTTGAGCACTTATCCTCTTATTTTTCCAAACTGTTTCAACTGCAAAAAAAAAAAAAAAAAACACACACACACACACCTTGTATCCTGGCTATTCTTTTTTTCAAATTTTTGCTGCATCCATATCCTTTACTAGTGATACAACCCAAGTAAGTACAACTATCCACCTAATTGATTTTCTTGCTACCTAATGCAGCCTCTGAAACCTCACTTATTCCTAATCAAAGTAACTTCCTTCTTAAAATTGATTTTCACACCTATTCTTTCACAAGAAACTCTCAAAACCTCTAAAACCCAATCCATTTTTATCCAGGACACTCAAATCATGTAAATAATCTAAGTTTAGGAGAGTAATCTAAGTCTAGAAATTGCAGGATTGATAGCAAACCCCCTCACAAGAATCTTCTAGACATGATTTACCTCTAGAGAGCTACCAGCAGATGGGAAAGTAGCCAACATAAGGTCAGCATTCAAAAAAGGTGATTGCATTGAGTCTGATAATTATCAACCTATTAGCCTAACTTCAGCTGTTGTTAAGATGCTTCAACACATAGTCAATGATTCAATTCTTGAATATTTAACCACCAACAAGATCATGTTGCATAAGCAGCATGAATTCCAGTCAGGAAAATCAATCAAAACAAACCTATTGGAATAACAAGAAGTAATTACGAATCTGATTGACCAAGGACATTTAGACAACCTGCTGCTGCTAGACTTTGCCAAGGCCTTTGACAAGGTAACCCATAGTTGACTGTGCTCCAAATTATCAGCTACTGGCATCAATTTGGCCATGATAGGCTGGTTAAAGAATTTCATTACCAACTGGAAGCAGAAAGTCTGTTTATTTGAGATTGGTTGCCAGCCAATCTACTCTAATGAGCAAATAGTAATGAGTGGGGTCCCACAGGGAGCTGTGCTGGGCCCAACCCTTTTTCTGATGTAAATCAATGACATTTTCAATCATGTTGATAATAATACACATGTATTTGCTGGTGATGTCAAACTCTTTGGCATTGCAAACCCACAGAGCATCCAACACAACATAGAAAGGCTAAAGGATTGGACTCAAGACTGGCTTCTTCAATTCAATATACCCAAATGATATATTTTGCACCTTCAACCCAATGGCTCTTGATTTTGGAATGTGCCTGGCTGGTCCCTCTTACAGGCAAGATGTAAGGCTCATCAAAAATGTCCAAAGGCAAGCCACAAAGGGCATGAAAAGCCTAAAATCAGCTTTGTATGAGGACCACCTCAAGCAAATCAAGCTATCTATCCATGTTTACAGATGCATGCATAGCAGTATGATGCTGACTTATAAACTTCAAAAGGAAAACTCTACCATCTTCACAGGCAGCCACAGTACCAGCCATCATCTCACAAGAGGACACTCAAAGAAGATACCAAAATTAAGCTCCAGATTGAGGATCTGTCAAATGTACTTTTCAAGAAGAGTTATAAGACCTCTACTGTCAGCACTCCTTTCATTCAATCTTTCCTATACCTATTTGACAAGGAGTGGGAGAAGAGGCAGTGAAGGTTTGACTTGGAGTCCCAAGGAGCACTACAGGTCCAGAGGACCTTAAAGCTCTCAAACAGATTAAGGTGATCAGCACAGAGCTGAACAGATCCAGCATGGAGCTTAATCACAATGAAGTGTAAATTATGGTAGACATGGTACCTCAACAATACCTTCTCAAGATATATTTTGGGTAATAGTTTACAGTTAAGCATGCCCAGAAGAAAACACCAAGCTTCTGAGAACAACTTTTAAAAATCCCAAAACACTTCCTTATATCATTCTAAACATACTTTACTAGCCTCTTTCCTCTCCTTAATGTAATGTACAAATATATATCCCAAATTATATATTTGCTGTGCATTATCATGTTTCTTAATTTCATTAATATAGGTTCTTTGCTGTTATACCTATCTATTTGAAGAAAAAATGATGTATGGCATAACACATGGAAAATGTATAATTTGAGCAATATATTTTATCTCCTTATATTTTTAACGCATGTCTGGCGGAGTGTCTTCGTTCTTTATCTACAACCCTTATTTCTTGGGGACGGGATGTGTCTTTTCTTGCATATGCTGATGATATTATCCTATTGAGCCGTTCTAAAGCTAGTCTAATTAAGAATTTTAATTCCCTTTCTAGTCTGCTTAATGTTCGTGGCCTTTCTATTAGTATTAAAAAATGTCAATATTTTCCCGTTAATGTTAATGACCGAGCTGAATTAATTTGCGATAGAAATATATCATTTCCGGTTTCTGATGCTGTTGTTTATCTTGGGTTACCTTATTCTGCTTCAGCTCATGAATCTAAGTCGATGCTAATTTTACATATTCAAGAAAAAATTAGAAAGGCGTTTGGTTCCATAATACGGCTACGTGGTGTTTATCGTCGTGAAATTCTAGGTTCTCTTTTTAATGCAGTTGCCCTCCCGCATGTTCTTTATCCTTCCCTTCTTCTTCGAGATTTTAAAATTTGTGATTTTTCAGCAATTCGCGTTTGTTATTTTAAATATTGTAAGTTTTTACTTGGTTTTCCAATTTCCTTTAGTAATTCTGAATTAGTTTCAAAATTTAAAATTAAAGAGCCGTTGGAAATAGCCAAGGTAAAAATAAATAATTTTTACCGTAAATCTGAAAATATACTTTATGTTCATAATCTTTTTCCTTTTTTTCTATAGTTTAAAAAGTGCATGATTTCATTATTACTATTTGTTGCATTTGATTAAGTTTTCTTTTGGGCAACTTGTAAATTGTTGCTATGTTTGATGGTGTGTTATTTGGATTTTTGAAGAGTTATTTAATTATCTTTTATACTCCTCGTTTTTGAGGGAAATAAATAAATAAATAAATAAATAAATATATTTATACATTGGGGAGTAGTGATGGACAACTAAGGCAGTGATTTTAGGAATAGATATAAGTAAGTAGGTTATTGTAGGATTTTTTAAATTTATTTTCAGAATAAATATATATCAAAATTTCATTCACCTAACACAACTACTTCCCAAGATAGGAAGAAACATCTGAACCAGTTTTACTATATCCTACAGTAGTGTCTTTTTACGAATAGTATAAGTAGGTTTTTTAAAACTTTTAAAAGGGTATAATTTTAGGACCAGTACTGGTCATAAGGGGACACATTTACAAAACAATTCTTACTTCATGATATGCAAAATTATCCAAGGGAAGCAACTTTATCCTCACTATTTTCCTTGTTTTCCAGTTTTACAATCACATTTTTCAATATTTTGTCTTTTCTCCAAGTCTTAAAAACCATTCATTTTAAATCATTTTCTTTTTATAGCCTAACCTATCTGTATTTGGTAACAATGCACCTTGAGTAGTTACTTTAAATTGCATTGTCTAGTGAAATAAGGATTAAATCCTGTAGAATTGCTGATTAGTGATGATGATGGTTTGACATTGCAATGGCATCCCACTCAGTTTGCCACTGCTCTGATGACTATTCTCTATAAACAGCTCTTTTAAAGGCAGCAGTACTGGGGGTAGTGACTGCTTCTTTGGCAAGTGAATTCCATAAACTCACTATTCTATTAGTGAAGAAGTTATTGTGTAGTCTAGTGGCAGCTCTTTTCTGATATAAGGGCTATTCTTTTGCAGTAAGATCTCACTTCTTTCTGCAAAGATTTCTGTTCTTTTAACTCATCTTTGTTCTAAGATCTTACAGCTCACTGATTTTAGCAAAAAATACAAAGAATGCCATATTTCTGCCATATAGAACAATGATGAGAGAACTTACTCTTCATTGTTCTTAGACTGCTGACCAGAGCAGAATGATGAAAGACATTTGCAAAAGAATGCTATAAGATGTAAGATCTTAGTGCTAAGATTTCACTTTTAAGCATTATTTGTGAAAAAATGTAAGATCTTAGCACCAAGACAAGTAAAAGAATGGCCCTACAGTTCCTGACTGTGTCCCCTAGTTCTAGCAGATTGGTCAAGTTGAAATGGCTTATTTAATCTAGTTAGAATTCAGGAGCTTATGTGTCATAATAATATTGCCCCTTTTATGTCTATAGACAAGAGTAGGGAGTTTCAGTCTCTTCAGATGGGATGAATAGTTTAAATTTTTGCATCTGTCAATTGCTTTTGTAGCTTATCCCTGAACTGATTCTAACTTCTGCTGATCACCTTTGTTGAGGGGGCTAGCAACACACCACAGTTTATATAATTAGCAGTATGATCATTCTCTATCTCACCCATTATAAAAACCCGGACTGGGGTGTGAGTGCTCCAGAGAACGTTTTGGCAGATATAAACATAGGTGGTATTAGATCTTTTCACGGGTAGACAAGTCAGATTTCTCTTGGACGCAAAACTTGGCTTCAATGTTGGAACACTAATTTTGAAGAAACTAATTTTAAATTAATTTATTCCAATACATACATGAAAACCAGTAGTTAGTAGTGTAATGTTATTATTAGATGTTTTTAGGAATTAAAAATAGGTTTTGAAGGCTCAAGTTGGTTTCAAAGGCATTTTGAGAAAGTTTCTGCCAAAATACGTGTTCCAGGGTAATTGGACCACTGATGGCAGATCAAATGAGAGGAGCTGTTTGTACGCACCGATATAAATATAAATATATATATATATATATATATATATATATATATATATATATATATATATATATATATATATATATATATATATATATATATATACATATATATATATATATATATATATATATATATATATATATATATATATATAATATATATATATATATATATATATATATATATATATATATATATATATATATATATATATATATATATATTATATATATATATATATATATATATATATATTACAAAAACTTTATGAAAAAGAAAGTTTTTTTAAAGAAAAGTAAAGGCCATATTAAACTTAAGATCAGTAGAAATAGAAGCCTATAATAATTCAAACTCAAAATGACCAGAAATTATTATTAAAGAATAAAAAAGGAAAGGAGAATAATTGGTATGGTGGTAACACTGCATATAAATTTATATGAATGTATATATAGTGGGCTGTAATAATGCAAAAAGTAAATATAACATTGGTTTAAGAATGGAAAGAAAGACAAGGAATAAATTTACAACAATAATCAAGTAAAAAATAAGTTTTATTTGAACAATGCCATAAAGTGATGACATTTGATTATGATGTTTGGTGCTTTGCATTGATATTTCAGTTTTAAAAGTTTTATCAATTTTTTCTCAAAGGGAAATTTTTTCTCATGGGAACCCTCATTGCTATCTAAAGGGAACCCTTATTGCTATCTAAATTCAGAAAGTGCAAAGATTTTCAAACAGAGGTGTTTATTGTTTAAAGTTCAGGAAAGGTCTGCCCATTTCATATGAAAACATTGATTGAAAACAAAACTACTTTTATCTAGGCTCTCCACCAAAACAGGTAACTAGATTTTTCAAATATCACAGGAAGTACAATCTGAGAAAATAAATATCACAACATGAAAAAAAAAATGATAAACTATCCAGTTGCAGATCCAGAGTGGGGGGGCGAGGGTTACCCCTGTAAAGTAGTCTAAAGTAGTGTAATTTACCTAATTAACACAAGTTTGCATTAATTAAACTTGCTCCTAATGTAAGTTTGTTGGATCAACCTATTTTGCACCCCCCCCCTAAAAAATCCAAACTAGTTTGGACTAAATAAAACAAAACTAGTTTTATCTAGGCTCTCCACCAAAACAGGTAACTAGATTTTTCACATATCACAGGAACTACAATCTGAGAAAATAAATATCATGACGTGAAAAAAAATGATAAACTATCCAGTTGCAGATCCAGAGGGTAGGGCAAGGGTTACCCCCATAAAGTAGTCTAAAGTAGTGTAATTTACCTAATTAATGCAAGTTTGCATTAATTAAACTTGCTCCTAATGTAAGTTTGTCAGATCAACCTATTTTGCACCCCCCCCCCCCCCCCTAAAAAAATCCTGGATCCGCCCCTGAAACCATCACACCTACTCCACCAGTTATTAGAAGAAGAAAAAATTCCTTATTTTCACAAATTTCATCAACCCCCCCCACCCCCTTTTTTATAAAATCCTACATAGGCCAATCAGTTGAGTCCACATAAATAATAGATTAAGTCATAATTTGTATATAAATTAATTCATACCTGTTAGATGGGACACTTGCAAACCACTTGGCTGGCTCACCAAGTTTTTTTCTGCTTTCGCAATTACAAATAATGCACTTGGTAACCATTTCTTAGTGATTGACTATAACAGACTAATCTGCTAAGGCAGAAATAAGTGGGAGGAGCTTTTTGTTCACACCAAGACCAAAGACCAGAAATGATCTGCAATAAGCTTACTGTCTATAAACTGTGCAACACACATACCAAACTCCAAATTAGGCCTGAGCAATGCCTTATATAGTTTAGTCATCACCATAGGTGACCTCCTAGTGATTGTTTCTTTTTATAATGCCAAGGGTTTGAAGTGCTTTGGCAACAGCTGTCTCTGTGTACATAGTGAATTTTAATTCTTTATCAACTAGCCTATGACCCCCAAGTCTCTCTCCACTTCAGACAAGATGATAGTCTGTCTTGATCTGTCTATCTGTAACATATGATAAGGGCATAGGTGATTTTATCTTTCCAAAGATAATAAAGATATCTTTCCTATGTCATTTTTCTTTCCAAAGCAGATTGTTCAACATTTATTTACGCTGAATTCAAGCCTCTACAAAGTTGCCCACTGGGAAAGTACCCATAGGCCTAGGTCATTCTGCATAGAGGCTCTCTTATTGGTAGGCTATTGCTAGAAGTTTTTCTTTGGATCAAATTTGGTTGAAGCATTTATAATTCCTATCTTATCAGTTAGGCCTACTGGTAAATATATACCAAATCATATTATTGAGTTAGGAATAAAGTGAATACACCATTCAATGCCTTTTTTTATGCTGATTACAAATATAATAGTCATTTCTATTGGAAATGAATTTCAGCCCCCCCCCTATATATGCCAATTCAGGGTATAGATTTCTACATTAGGGGGGTGGGGGCAAATTTTGTTTGTGATGTAAATAGGAGGTAGCCTAAGTTTAAACTTTACCCCTACCCCCCTAATGGAGAAATATATACCCTGAATTGGCATATATAGGGGGGCTGAAATTCATTTCTGATAGAAATGATTATTATATTTGTAATCAGCATAAAAAAAGGCATTGAATGGTGTATTCACTTTATTCCTAGGCCTAACTCAATAATATGATTTGGTAGCCTATATATTTACCCAGTTTCCTATGTTTGTTGCTGGTTAGGCTTAGCCAAGACCTAGGCTACTAGAATGGTTATGTGTTTACTAGGAATAGCCTAGGATAAAGATTGAAGGATTATGTATAGGATAGGCTATGAATAGTGAATAGGCTAGGTAGGCCTAGTTTGTATTTTAGGTTCATATTTAGAAGTTTAAAAGTAAAAACATGAGTAAGCCTATAAGGAATTAAAAGGCAAGAGGCTCTATTCCTTAAACAACCTGGGTTTTAGCTCAGAATTTCCTTCTCTTCTTCTTCTTCTATTTAACAGCAGGCGGGCTTTTCAGTAAAACTATTTAGCCCTTTTCCTTTTGCTTCACTCTGTGGGCTACAGAGCTACTGGCTTGATTGCCTCATATTTATTAGATATATTCAGATATCTTTCAGCAGATCTTTTGACTCTAGGAGTTCAAATATAAGATGATAGATGTCGATTTCTATGCTCTGTGTGCAGGTATAGTTGGCTAGGCTCTTGGCTGATAGTGGGATTTTGTGGTGTTTGAAGTATTTTAACAGTTTACAAAGCAAGGTATGTTGTGCAGACGTCAGCATATTACATTCAAATAGGCAATGGTCAATTGTTTCATTATTCATATTACAATGCCTGCAAAGAGGGGACAGGGGAATTGAGCCACTTGAATTAGAAAGCTTATATGAGAATGCAAGGAAATTTAGTCCATTTGTTCCAGAACGAATTCTATGATAAATTTTAGAAAGATACTTATTGGGAAAGGGGGAAAGGATAGGATTAATCTTATTAAAATTAATATCTGATAGCCTCCATCGGTAAATATCTCTAATTGGGATTGGTCTCCCACTTGGCTGGTCAATATTTATAGCATTTTTTGCTATTTCATCAACCTGATGATTACCACTTATGCCAGAGTGGCTAGGAATGTACTGAAAGTAAGTTTTTATGCCACTTGAAGCAAGATTATCAATAATACTGAGACAATGATAAGTGTCAATGTCCAACTTATATTGAGGAGCTGAGGCCAGCAACTCAAGGCTTGATAAAGAGTCGGAATAGATGATAATATTATTCGAATTTTCAATCAAAGGTTGGTTTTGCTTAAGGTGTTCTAATGCCATGATTATGGCATTTAACTCAGCAGACATTATAGATAAATTATTAAATAATCTCTCGCCCATTGCAATTTTCAGGTGAGGAAGGAAAACACCACTTGCAACCTTCTCATCCATTTTTGACCCATCAACAAATATTTGGAAGTGATTTTTATAGGTAATTGTATTAAGTTCTGCAAATTTTTTCTGGACAAAAGCAATGGGGGTTAAATCTTTATTCCATTTTGAAAATTCAGTATTTAATATGGGAAATGACCAATTCCATGGAGGGGATTGGGGGAAAGTAGGTGCAATAGACTTTGCTGGTACAGGGAACTTCTTTTGAATATTGGCATACTCATCTGCAATACCTCTATACGTGGCTGGATTTCTTAACCAATTATGTAATGTTTGTGAGCTATTTGATTCAATTTTTGTAAGATGTTTTATCAAGAGAAAGCTACGTCTCTCCCTTATTGTTGTTAATCCACTCTCCATAAGCAGAAACTTGGTGCTTGTGGGTTTCCTAAGACCAAATATGAGACGTATTATATCATTTTGTGTTGTTTCAATTTTTTGCGTCTGGGTCTTTGCACATGCACCATAGACAATGAGCCCATAGTCAATATGGGGTCTTATATGTGATTTATAAAACTGGAGTAAGGTTTTCTCCTTACAACCCCAGGGTGTGGAAAGAAGTCTTTTTAGTATATTTGCTTTTCTATAACCTTTTTTTATTGTGTTTGAAATGTGGAGGTGGAAATTAAGTTTTTGGTCAAGCATGAGACCTAGGTAATTAATATTATTATCTCCTGGAATAGTTGTTTTATTTAGAGTTAGTTTTGCATTAACATGGTTTCGCTTCCGGTGAAATTGGATTATTTTTGACTTGGTGGGTGCAATGGGTAAATCTGAATGTTGAGAGAATTTTTCAAACTGGAAAAGTGACTTTTGCAGATTTGACTGTGCTATCTGAAAGGTGTTGCCAGATGACCATAGCATCAGATCATCAGCATATTGTAGATTCGTGTGGGGTAGGTTCATGTCCCAGAGATATAGGGCAAAAAGGAGGCAACTGAGGACTGCTCCCTGAGGTAGGCCTTTGGATATTGTCTTTTGGGGTGAAGAGGCTGAACCAACACAAACAATGAAACTTCGCACTTCTATGAAGGATTTAATAAAGGATACTAGCTTAGGAGGTACTCCAAGGTTTGCAAGTTTATTTAAAAGGATTTGGTGGTTCACATTATCATAAGCTCCTTCAAAATCTAGGAAAGCTGCCACTAGGATATTATTTTTTGAGAAAGATTCATTTATTGCATTTGTTAGCAAAATGAAAGCACCTGTTGAGGAGTGGTATTTCCTGAATCCAGTTTGAGTGTGTGGGATCATGTTATTTTTCTCAACAAACCAGAGGAGTCTGTGATAAATCATTTTCTCCATTATTTTCCCCATCACAGGTGTAATCATTATTGGCCTATAAGACTCAGGGTTATCTTTTGGTTTATTTTTCTTTAGGATTGGTAGGAGGGACGAACATTTCCATATATTGGGTAACCTAGAAGATGCCCAAGCGTGATTATAACAATTTAGCAGTTCTTGTTTGTATGAAGGTGTGAGATTCTTTATCCATGTAGGGTGTATATTGTCATAGCTACTGCTAGTTTTGGACCTAATATGATGTATTGCATTATTCAATTCCTGGATTGAAAATGGATTAGTTATATACTCGGATCCTGGGCGTGGTTGGTAACTAGGGTTCATAGGAATTGTGGATAGCTTGCTTTGATTATTTGATGTTAGCTTATTAACAAAAAGAGTTGCAAATAGGTTAGCCTTTTCATTATCATTGTCATAATGGGTATTATTATGTATAAGCTCATACAGGAGTGGGTTGGGAGAAGTCTTTTTCCCACATATGTGGCTTATGACTTTATGTATAATTGGCTCATTTGTTTCTCTGGAGAGATTATTTGCAAAATTATTCCAGTATTTATATTTAGCATCTATTATGGTCCTTTTTAGATTAGATTCTGCTTGTAATTTTTTCTTTTTTTTTTCCTAACCAGGAGAAGTCTCAATCTCATAGATTTCTTCAAAAACTGTTCGATAGTGGATAGCCACAGATTTTGGGGCCACCCCACATGGAGTTGGGCACCGATTGTGTAGTTTACCATTTTGAGTGAAGGTCCGTTAGTTCTGGACCTTAATTCTGCCCCAAGATGGATGGATGGATGGATAAAAGACTATCTATTAACAAGAAAGAAAAATTATGCATTTCTGAAAAAGGCTTATGCCAGTCGTGCCTGTCACCCAGACTATCAACTGTCTTGACTTTTTCTCGAATTAGCCATGTATTGATGGCAACTTGATTTTGATTCAAAAACCATTTAATTGAAATCAAATAGTGGCGGGTATCAGTTAATTATAGAAAAAGCCAAGACAGATAATCTGGGTGAGAGGCAGTCTGGCATAAGCCCTTTTTAGGATTGTATAAAAATGATGTCATTTCACTTGTTGATAGATAAGTCTATCATCCATCCGTCCTTACATCATTCCTAGGGCAGTTCTAAGGTAGACAGTTACTAAGGGATAATAGAACTAAGGGATGATAGACATAGAACTAAGGGATGAAAGATAGAATTGATTTTGGGTTGAAGCGTGACGGGCAATGTCCGCTGGACTTGTATGCAAAATGGGGGCCTGAATTTGCTTGGACTCACAGGCGAGCAAGTTTTCTAAGCCTAATTGGCTTGGCCGCTTGTAGTCTAAAGGTGAAATACCGTGTCATAGGATTGACACTTGACCAAAAAGTCCCTTGGAATCGCCTGAGTTCTTGGCGTCTCCTCTGTCCCTCTGGTAAGCTTCTCTACTAATTGTATCTCTTCCACACATATATATATATATATAAATATATATATATATATATATACATATATATATATATATATATATATATATATATATATATATATATTATATATATATATATATATATATATATATATATATATATATATATATATATATATATATATATATATATATATATATATATATATATATATATATATATATATATATATATATATATATATATATATATATATATATATATATTTTTATATATATATATATATATATATATATATATATATATATATATATATATATATATATATATATATATATATATATATATATATATATTATATATATATATATATATATATATATATATATATATATATATATATATATATATCTATATATATATATATAAACAGAAATTACAATAAATAACCGAGTAAACTCAAAACAAGCAGAAATTAATATAAGTTGGGCGCAAAACCCTTATGCCTTCCCAAGGCCAGAACATAATTTGCACTTTACTGAAAAAAATATAAATGTTTTTACTTTTATAACTTTAATAAATCAAATAATATTAACATTTTGATTCCTAAATATCAGTATATGTATATTAAACTGACAATGCACATTCATTTTCTATTTTTTTTTTTTTCAGTAAAGTAAAATTTATGTTAGTGATTAAACCTGTTCCGTCGTATTTCGCCTTATCTGGCCAGTCGATTAATGGGTAACAGGTCAAAGTTAATTTTATAATCTCCGATACTGAAAATTTTACTAAATAATCTGTTAATACCACCTATCAAGTTAATTCCATTTACCACCTGAAGATTTACCCGAAGGATTTGCTTTCTTGTGGTCTTTTAAGTTTCTATAATGTCTGCTTCAAGACAGGGTGGTTCTCCTCCCGATTCAAACATAAACTGAGCTCCTTGCTTTGCTGCGCAATATTACTCTTTCCAATAGTCTTTTAAGTTTCTATAATGTCTGCTTCAAGACAGGGTGGTTCTCCTCCCGATTCAAACATAAACTGAGCTCCTTGCTTTGCTGCGCAATATTACTCTTTCCAATACATTCAGTAAAATCTCAAACAACAATTAATCCCAAACAACAATTAATCTTGCGCAATCTTCCAAAGCGAGCCGCTTATTCATGTCAATATTTTAACTATAAATTATTTATTTGTAGGATCAGGCCACAAATTTGCCTAATGCATTTTTTTAAATAAATATTGGCTTTGTCACAAACATGCAATCCAAACTACTTTTAAATTCACAGATGTTTTTTGAAGAGTTGTTTAAGCAATTCCTTTTATAGGCTAAAACTAGCCCATACCTTCGAAAAAAGCAGGCTCGATAACTGCCTCCAGTATAATGTGTCGGGGGGATTTATGCAGCACGATTGAAAATTGCAGGTTATTAAGAACTTGTCTTAAACTCCCCTACTCTTTTTCCTAACCAAACTAGGGGATAACCAAAAGGGGATAACTTAGAACGTATAAATCACTTTTATTAACCGAAGTGTAAGACCAACACAAACTTGAACGTGAACTAAATTACTTGAACATTGTCTTACCTGAGCTCAGACTAACTCTAAAACATATAACTCTCAGTCAAGGTCAAGCATTCATGCAGTTAACACCTCTTATTTTCTGAGAGGATTATCTCTTGAAAAAAACAGTTTTTGGCTATATTGTCTGTCAGGCTGTGTGATTGAACTATTTGTGCTGTTTCATTTGGATTGAATTATTTCATTTGGATAATTAGGAGGCGTTTATTGGAAAGTGGAGGGGACTTAAAAAAGCCCCCCTTGCGGGTAAGTCATTGTTTTGTGACTTTACATTGAGATTTAATTACGCTTGAACCTACGATGGCTGAAAGTGAAAAAATTATTTAGGATCCGTTACTGAATTGTGTTACGAGAGCACTTACAGATGGAATAAAATTGGAGTGTATCGTAATAGCGTGTGTTGCTTTCTATACACATGAAGATGTTATAAAGGCAAAGTGAATCCTTCATACTGAGTTGAATATTACGAATCGTCTTGTGACCTACTCTAAAGATGAAGACAATATCATTGAAATGTACAAAATTCTTGTTTCAGCTGCGAAAAATAATGTGAGCATGCCAAAATGTGTCATCTTTAACCCCTGCTCGGTTCCGGTCATCGGGGATGCGGTGAACGCAACGGTTACTGCCAAAGTAAATGAACTCTCTCGGAAGCTTGATAACTTTTTAGCTACCCAGTCCGCTCCAGCCACCAGTATTTTCACAAGCAGTCGTAGTGCACCTGAAACGTCCAAGCCCAGAAACTCTACCTATTCTGTTGTCTTGAAAAATCCCCCAAGGAGCTCAATGGCCCAACTGACCGGAAAGCTTTCATAGACAGTTTCTGTGAAAATACAAATGACATTAGTGAACTTCGCAAATCTGCAAACGAATGGAAGCTTGTGGTCAGGTCGAAAGCTGCAGCAGCGAAAATCGTTGAGAAAGCGAAATCTTCCAAGCCCGATCTCAAAATTACTGTTCGAGAACCCCTGCACATAGCTGTGCTTCGAAATGTCCCTGAGGATATAAACTGTGAAGGACTAAAAAATCTAATCCTGAATAGTACGAAGACTGAACAGTGCGGAAAATCCCGTTCTTTCAATGTGTATTTTGACACTTTCAGTGAGCTCCAACAATTTCTGAGTGTTTCGGTGATTATCGGCTACGAGCGTCTACCTGCTGATCCGTTTAAGTTCTTGCCAAGACGATGCTATAACTGTCACAAAATCGGTCACCTCGCTTCCCAATGTACAGCTGAACCTTTATGCTCTAGATGTGCCTCAAGTGAACATCGTTCTACGCGAGATGAACCATGCAGACAGCCGACATTCTGCGTTGAATGCAAAATCGGCAGTCACACGTGTTACAGTGTAAAGTGTCCCTCAAACAGTAATCCACGAAAGAAATGACATCTGAAGCTTCTGCAGTTAAATGTTTATCGTGGAACATTAATGGCTCGTTCGCAAATAAAATTCCGATCTTAGATGTTGTTTTTGAGCAAAATGAAGTTGTCTGTTTACAAGAACATTTCGTCACAAGCCGCAGTAAAAGTATTCTTAGTTTTAATAGTTCAGTATCGGTTTATTCAGTTTCAGCGAAGCAGCTAAGTGGAAAAGGGCGACCCTTCGGTGGTATTGCCATTTTGTTCGTTCGACTCTAAGATCTAGTGTATTTGAAGTCAATGATAATTTTCTGGCAATTCGTATTGAGGGCTGTGTTTTTATTAATGTATATTTGCCTACAAACTACCATGATGAGCGTTCGGAGCGTGCTTTTACTTATTCTAGTGATAAACTCGGCCAGTGTATTAACCGTATTAGATCCTTAAGCCTTCAATGCATATTAGTTGGTGACTTCAATTGCGACTTGAATGAACCGCTCTTATCTAGGTCTTTACGTTCTACGTTGTTGCTTAGTATTTTTGGAGACCAGTTTGACCTCAAGTGCAAAGATTCAAATTTTACACACGTACACACCTCAATGTCCACATCAGATCTCGATCACGTCGTTGCGTCCGCAAATCTCAGGATTTCGCCTTTCAAGGTTGTGCTTGATTTTCAGCTGTCTGATCACTTACCAAAACAGTTCTCAGCCGAGATTCCTTGCCACAGCTCAGATACACAATCGCAAACAACTTCGAAAACACCTCCTAGGTCTCGCCGTGATTGGTGTAAAATTAACCCTGTTTTATTTCAAGAAGAAGCCGCCAGAGTCCTTAGTAAGATCCGTGTCCCTTTCCATCTTCTCTCTGGATTAACTGCTCTTTCAAGGGAGGAAACACAACTATCAGTTGACTTTTATTGCGCAGAAATTGGCCATGCCCTTCACTGTGCTGAAAAAGCTGCCGTCCCTCTAAGTAGACCCCGTCATCATACCCTTCCTGGCTGGTCTGAAAATCCAGAGTTAGTGGATACCCATTCTAAGTCTAAATTTTGGATTCAACTTTAGGTTTCTTGTGGACGACCCCGTTCGGGGGTAGTCAATTCAATCTGCCTGCTCACAAAAAGAAAATTCGCAAAGGAGCTAAAAGCTCACAGGAAAAAGATGATTGATATCGAATCTACACGGGCCAAAATTAATCCTTCTCTCCTTTGGCGTTTTCTGTCCTCTAAAAGCGATGAGTCTTTATCCGCATCTGCTATCCCTGATTCTGAATGGTACGCATATTATGGGTCAGAATTTTCGCCTCCTGACCCAGCCCTCAACGAAAGATACGAAGCTGAGTTGGACGACTTCTTAGATAGTTGTCCTCGGAGTGATTATCTTGTAACGGAGGGAGCTGTATGCAAGGCCATCTCTCACCTAAAACCTAAACAATCTTTTGGGATTGACGGGATCAGTGCACTCCATCTAAAAATTGGTGGGCCCGCTCTCATTAGTCATGTAACCCTCCTGATGCAGATTATCCTCATTCAGGATATTGTCCCAACCCCTTTCTCAATTGGAGATCTTACGCCAGTTCCTAAAAAAGGAAATGTTACCATGCAATGCTCCTCTTTCCGTCCAATCACGGTTGCTACCTCTCTCTGCAAGTTATTTGAACTTTTATTCGTAGATGAGTTTGAAAAACTGTGTTGCAGTTCACCAAGACAATTCGGTTTCCAACGCGGCATTGGTTGTGCGGAAGCGCTCCATGTCGTTGCATATGCACCCCTGGATGCACACAAATCAGGAGAAAGTCTAGCGATCGGGGCTTAGACCTACAGAGAGCCTTTGATTCATTGATTCATGCGCTTATGTTGCTAAACTCAGCTAAAAGAGGAGTGAACTCAAATGTCATCCGGGCTTTCCGTGATCTTTATTCTCGCCTTCGCGTGCGACTCAAGCTCCCTCCCGATAAAGGCCTTCCGCCAGCCCCACGGTCAGCTTTGATACCAGTCCGTAAAGGTTCCCGTCAGGGAGCAGTTTTATCCCCAAATTTCTTCAAAAACTACATTATTGAACCTCAAGACAGCTGTCCTTCATCATGCCTTCTCAGTTCCATTGACATCTCCCTAGTATGCTATGCTGATGACACGCTGAATCTCAGCCGGACGCTTAACCGTCTTTCAGAAATATTCTCATGTCTGCAGTCCAACTACGAGAAAGTCGGTCTGAGATTTAACTCCCAAAAGTCGGAAGTCCTGCTTTACAATTGGAAGAATGACCCTCCTACTAATATCACACTAGGTAATTGCTCAGTAAAACCAGTTGATAAAATAGTATATCTGGGGCTGCCAATAGGTTCCTCATTACAGCATACCAGCTCCCTCCTGATCTCACATCTTGAGTGGCGAATTTCCAGCTCCTATGCTTTGATCGTTAAATCCACTCTGATATTTAACCGTCCACTACTGGCAAGTATTTAAAACGCTACCGCTCTGCCACATATATTATATGTGACCCCTTTCTGGAATTTATTGGCAAACCGTGAAAAGTCTAAAATCCGCTCTTTATTTTTCCGTTTTGCAAAGTACCTACTAAGATTGCCACCTGGGACAAAAAATAGTTTTCTGATTCGGCGCTACAACCTAGCGGACCCAAATCTAGCGTTTGAGACACTTATTAGCCGGCAAAAAACAAAACCAGCAATTCTAAAGCACGAGTGGGCAAGTTTGCTTGTTTAATTTTCCCTCTTGTTTCCCTTTTTTTCTCCTTTCAAAAGATGTTGTCTTTGTTGCTATTTTCGAAGAAGTTGTTGTTTCTGTTGTAATCTTTGAGTATGTTATCTTTCTGTTTCCACTTTTCGTACTATTTTGTATACTATTTAAGAAGTTGTTGCTTTTGTTGTTATTATTTTTTCTTTAGTATATTATCTTTTTGTTTCCTATTTTCGTATTTTTGTATACTCTGTCATTGTACATTTATTGTATATGACGGGTTTTCAATATATGTTATACATATTATTATAAACACGCAAAAAGTAAACTCATCTCTTTCACAGGTCAGTGGGAACGAAAGCCAATCAGAATATACATTTAGCAGTGGCCTCCTAAAACCAATTTGACAGCATCCAAAAAGTAAAATCAATGAAGAACGGTTAAGTTAGCTAGCATGATGACTCATGCAGAAATACTAATGCTATAAGCCAATGTTTTCTTGGTCATATTTAAACTTGATAAACTAATCCGTATAAAGCACGGATGAAAGCTGTTTATTGCACTTTACTGAAAAAATATAAATCTTTTTACTTTCATAACTGTAATAAATCAAAGAATATTAACATTTTGATTGCTAAATATCAGTATATGTGTATTAAACTGACAATTCACATTCATTTGTATTTTTTTCAGTAAAGTACAAATTATGCTCTGGCCTTGGGAAGGCATAGGGGTTTTCAGCCCTACTCATGTTAATTTCTGCTCGTTTGGAGTTTGACTCGGTTATTTATTGTAATTTCTGTTCGTTTTGGGTTTCATTTATTTATCGATGCTGATTTGTGGTAGTTTCACGCTTGGTAGATTATTTGATTTTATTTTTTGCTCATTTTTTTTTAATGGAGTTCTTTACTTTTATTTGAAAAACTTATTTTGTGGAAAATTTTTTTTTGATTAATTTCTGTTCGTTTTATATTGACATAGTCTTTTCATGGAAAAAAAAATACTTTAAATCTTTTCGTTTTTAAGACTATAGTTTGGCCTGCTATTTGTATGCTTGAGAAAAATTTTCAGCAATCTTTAACAACAAAGACCCTTGTAAAAACTGGACACAAATAGTACTGTTTAATTTACTTTCATACCTCCTCTAGTTGACCTGAAATGGAAAACATGATACCATTCGCAAAAAAAATCTGTTTACTTTCTTTGATAGCTTGGATACACTTACGCTTTTGATTTGGTTAAATTTTAAGAGCAGGAGTAGCCCCGAAAGTTTGAACTTAATGCCCTCAGTCGTTCTTGGAATACTGCTGAGATGCCTTATTGGGAATTAGCATTATCACAGTGCATTTTGATTTAACCTTAAGGCAACATTTAGTTTTTAAACATAATGGGCAAATGGGAGGGTGGGCGTGGGAGGGTGGGAGTGTAAGGGGGATTAGTTGCCCTCCAATCACTTTCGACTATTAAAAAGGGCATCAGCCCTTTCTATTTTCAATCGAATGAGCCCTTTTTGAAGTTCCCACGAGAACTCCTTCGATATGAAGTGCCCTGGTCTAAACAACAACAACAACAAAAAATATCACTAATCACTTTCGACTATTTAAAAGGGTACTAGCCGTTTGAATTTAAAATCGAATGGGCCCTTTTTCAAGATTCTACTAAAACGATTTCAATAAAAACCTTATATGCCCCAAGGGCATAACTTATAACCCTTGCCCTGAGGAATGTGGGGGAGTGTCCTCCTCAAAAACATATTTTCTATCTGGAAATCAGCTACGCTGAACAAAATGGCTATCTCAAAATTTTTACTGGATGTGTTTTAGGGAAGGAAGGGCGTGGGAGGGGGGGGGGGCTAGTTGCCCTCCAATCACTTTCGAATATTTAAAAGGGCTCTAGCCCTTTGAATTTCCAATCGAATGAGTTTTTTTTGAAGTTTCTACGATAACGCTTTCTATAAAAACCTTATTTGCCCCAAGGGCATAACTTAAAACCCTTACCCTGAGGGCTGTGGGGGAGTATCCTCCTCAAAAACATATTTTCTATCTGGAAGTCAACTACGCTGAACAAAATGGCTATCTCAAAATTTTGATTAGATGTGTTTGGGGGAATGATGGGCGTGGGGGGAGCTAGTTGCCCTCCAATCACTTTCGAATTTTAATAAGGGCACTAACCCTTTGAATTTCCTATCGAATGAGCCTTTTTTGAAGTTTATACGACAACGCCTTCTATAAAAACCTTATATATCCCCAGGACATAACTTAAGACCCTTGCCCTGAGGGTTGTGGGGGAGTGCCCTCCTCAAAAATATATTTTCTATCTGGAAATCTACTACGCTGAACAAAATGTCTATATAAACATTTTGATTGAACGTGTTTGGGGGAATGATGGGCGTGGGGGGGGGGGGGGGGGCTAGTTGCCCTCCAATCCCTTTCGACTATAAAAAGGGCACTAGCCCTTTGAATTTCCAATCAAATGAGCCCCTTTTGAAGTTTCTACTACAAAACCTTCTATAAAACCCTTATATTCCCCCAGAGCATAGCACAAAATGGCTATCTCAAAATTTTGATTGGATGTGTTTTGGGGAATAATTGGCGTGGTGGGGGGGGCTAGTTCCCCTCGAATCACTTTCGACTATAAAAAAAGGGCACTAGCCCTATGAATTTCCAATCGAATGAGCCTGTTTTGAAGTTTCTACGACAACGCCTTCTATAAAAACCTTATATGTCCCCAGGGCATAACTTAAAACCCTTACCCTGAGGGCTGTGGGGGAGTATCCTCCTCAAAAACATATTTTCTATCTGGAAGTCAACTACGCTGAACAAAATGGCTATCTCAAAATTTTGATTAGATGTGTTTGGGGGAATGATGGGCGTGGGGGGAGCTAGTTGCCCTCCAATCACTTTCGAATTTTAATAAGGGCACTAACCCTTTGAATTTCCTATCGAATGAGCCTTTTTTGAAGTTTATACGACAACGCCTTCTATAAAAACCTTATATATCCCCAGGACATAACTTAAGACCCTTGCCCTGAGGGTTGTGGGGGAGTGCCCTCCTCAAAAATATATTTTCTATCTGGAAATCTACTACGCTGAACAAAATGTCTATATAAACATTTTGATTGAACGTGTTTGGGGGAATGATGGGCGTGGGGGGGGGGGGCTAGTTGCCCTCCAATCCCTTTCGACTATAAAAAGGGCACTAGCCCTTTGAATTTCCAATCAAATGAGCCCCTTTTGAAGTTTCTACTACAAAACCTTCTATAAAACCCTTATATTCCCCCAGAGCATAGCACAAAATGGCTATCTCAAAATTTTGATTGGATGTGTTTGGGGGAATAATTGGCGTGGTGGGGGGGGCTAGTTCCCCTCGAATCACTTTCGACTATAAAAAAAGGGCACTAGCCCTATGAATTTCCAATCGAATGAGCCTGTTTTGAAGTTTCTACGACAACGCCTTCTATAAAAACCTTATATGTCCCCAGGGCATAACTTAAAACCCTTGCCCTGAGGGTTTTGGGGGAGTGCCCTCTTTAAAGACACATTTTCTATCTGGAAATCAACTACGCTGAACAAAATGGCTATCCCGAAATTTTGATTGGATCTGTTTGGGGGAATGATGGGCGTAGAGGGGGGAGGGGCTAGTTGCCGTCCAATCACTTTCGACTATTAAAAAGGACCCTAGAACTCTTGATTTCCAATCGAATGAGCCCCTTTTGAAGTCTCTACGATGACCCCTTCCATATGATGTGCCCTGCTCTAAAGTAAAAAATATAATATATTTTACATTGTGCCAACATTGTTCTTATATGCCCTCAGGGCATAACTTAAAACCCTTGCCCCGAGGGTTGTGGGGGATTGTCCTCCTCAAAAAGATATTGTCTATCTGGAAATCAACTACGCTGAACAAAATGGCTATCTCAAAATTTTTATTGGATGTGTTTGGGGGAATGATGGGCGTGGAGGGGGGGGGCTAGTTGCCCTCCAATCACTTTTGACTATTAAAAAGGGTACTAGCCCTTTGAATTTCCAATTGAATGAGCCTGTTTTGAAGTTTCTACGACAATGCCTTCTATAAAAACCTTATATGCCCCCTGGACATAACTTAAAACCCTTGCCCTGAGGGTTGTGGGGGAGTGTCCTCCTCAAAAACATATTTTCTATCTGGAAATCAACTACACTGAACAAAATAGCTATCTCAAAATTTTGATTGGATGTGTCTGGGGGAATGATGGGCTTGGGGGAGGGGCAGTTGCCCTCCATTCACTTTCGACTATTAAAAAGGGCACTAGCCACTCCAATTTCCAATAAAATGAGCCCTTTTTGAAGTTTCTACGACAACTCCTTCGATACGAAGTGCCCGGGTATGGAGAAAAAAAAAACAAAAAAAAAACAAATTGTGCCCACATCGTTCTTTACTTAGGCAGCGCTAGCGTGCTGCCTATGATCTCAAAGTGCCCTGAAACTTTCAAGTTAAGTGTTCCTGAAATGTTGCTGATGCACCCTTTTAACAACATACATGCAGATAGTGTGTGAATAAAATGATAGCCTTAAAGCTTTTATCGGATGCCTTTGACGGGCGGGCAGCAGTGGCGGATCTAGGGGAGAGAGGGGGCGCACGCCTCCCTAACGTAGTCTAAAGTAGTTTAATTTACCTAATTAACGCAAGTTTGCGTTAATTAAACTTGCTCCTAATGCAAGTTTAGCCGATCAACCAATTCCCCCCCTCCTAAAAAAATCCTGGATCTGTCCCTAGAGGGTAGTGCAAAAGGCTGCGGGGGAAGGGGGCAGTAGTTTCCCCCAAATCCCTTTTGATTCTTAAAAGTGCCCTAGAAACTTTAATTTCCAAGCGAATGCACGCCTCCGAAGCTTGTAAGACAATTCTCTCCATATGACGTGGCTTATTGAAACAAAAACAAAAGAAAGATATAACTAATGTACATTGCATAAGACCCCCTTCTCTCTTTACTTAGACAGCGCTATTAAATTGCCATATTATACACACACCCCACTCCTTTGACATTAGCTGCGTTCGTTTTCATCGTTCGTCGTTCTTAGTACTAAAAAGATTTTCTCGGTTTTACTCTTAAATTGCGTTTTATTTCGCCGTTCTAAGAACTTCGTTTTAACTGAAAAAAACGGCTTATAAGAGCTTTCCTTAGCCAGATAAAATTTCAAAGTCACAGATAAAATTTCAATCAACCAGCACAACAAAAATGGAAAATATACTTGTGAATGTAGCAAAACAAGCAATAGAGTTACTAGAGGAAAGTGACTGTTGCACCGTTCTATAGAGTGCAAATGGGCACTCTTGCTTTTGAATGCTTATGAATGGGCATAGACATTAGATTAGTTGAAATGGGTGTGCAATCCTAAATAGTGGACTCCACATAGGGACACATGTTAAGAAAATATTTTTTACTCCATAATATGGACAATACTCATAGTTGTGGCACTTAGCCTAACACTTAATCAGCCAAATGTCCTTTCTAAATTTTTAGCTTAAGACGTTTGAACAATTGAACATATTCCTAAGGGTATTGAAACCTGGAGTTAGCTGGAGTTTCTTAGTATTAGTTGTAATCTAAGATATCTAGAAATTCCTCCCATGATTTTCCAAGTGACCCCTAAGGAATTTCTGAAAGTTTGGAAAGCAATTTATCCCAAAAATGCTTCCAGAACTTTCTGAAGATTTCAAAACTGTGCCACATATACGAAAAACAAATCACTACCATTTTTTAGATGAAAGACCCCATCAACAAAATCTACAAATTAAATATCAATAAACTTGTTTTCTGTCATGTTTTTTTTATTTTAAAACTTGGCGCCCAAAAGTAAAACTAAAGTTGTTGAACGGAGTATGAGGCTCAGTTCGTCGTTCTAAGAACGACGGTACTAAGAACGAAGAACGGCATTTCAAAGAACGGCTTATAAGCGAAACATTTCATAGAACGGCGAAAACGAACGGCTTAATTGTAAAACCGAGGATTTGATTTCCATAGAACGACGAAAACGAACGCAGCTATTAACTTTATATAATTTCATTTCTCAGATACTACAAAGATGATCAGGAATGATTAGTAGTGAATTGAATTGATGGTTTCTTATTAGTTTAGCTGCGTTCGTTTTCACCGTTCGTCGTTCTTAGTACTAAAAAGATTTTTTCGGTTTTACTCTTAAATTGCGTATTATTTCGCCGTTCTAAGATTTCGATTTAACTGAAAAAACGGCTTATAAGAGCTTTCCTTAGCCAGATAAAATTTCAAAGTCACAGATAAAATTTCAATCAACCAGCAGAACAAAAATGGAAAATATACTTGTGAATGTAGCAAAACAAGCAATAGAGTTACTAGAGGAAAGTGACTGTTGCACCGTTCTATAGAGTGCAAATGGGCACTCTTGCTTTTGAATGCTTATGAATGGGCATAGACATTAGATTAGTTGAAATGGGGGTGCAATCCTAAATAGTGGACTCCACATAGGGACACATGTTAAGAAAATATTTTTTACTCCATAATATGGACAATACTCATAGTTGTGGCACTTAGCCTAACACTTAATCAGCCAAATGGCCTTTCTAAATTTTTAGCTTAAGACGTTTGAACAATTGAACATATTCCTAAGGGTATTGAAACCTGGAGTTAGCTGGAGTTTCTTAGTATTATTTGTAATCTAAGATATCTAGAAATTCCTCCCATGATTTTTCCAAGTGACCCCTAAGGAATTTTTGAAAGTTTGGAAAGCAATTTATCCCAAAAATGCTTCCAGAACTTTCTGAAGATTTCAAAACTGTGCCACATATACGAAAAACAAATCACTACCATTTTTTAGATGAAAGACCCCATCAACAAAATCTACAAAATTAAATATCAATAAACTTGTTTTCTGTCATGTTTTTTTTATTTTAAAACTTGGCGCCCAAAAGTAAAACTAAAGTTGTTGAACGGAGTATGAGGCTCAGTTCGTCGTTCTAAGAACGACGGTACTAAGAACGAAGAACGGCATTTCAAAGAACGGCTTATAAGCGAAACATTTCATAGAACGGCGAAAACGACCGGCTTAATTGTAAAACCAAGGATTTGATTTCCATAGAACGACGAAAACGAACGCAGCTTTTGATTGAACTTCAGTTACGAATTCGGGCCACTCTCCACATGTTAAAAAAAAGCAGATGTTTCAGCAAATAATTTAAAATAAATTTTCATGGTCATTTAAGATTGGGAAGGAAAATCATTCTGGAGACAAAGGTAAATGTTCTGCAGATTAATTGCTAATAAGAATATTTTTTGCTCTCACAGGGATACTATTTAGCTGAGTTGGTAAATATTGAGCAGTTCATTTTATTGACCTATAACAAAAATGAACATAGCCTACCACTAGGGTAGATGCCATTTTTTATGCTTTTTCTGAATATCGCCATTTAAGATTGGAAAGAGGATAATAATCTCCTTTCTCGAAAACTTAGTTTAAAGCCTTTTTTGCACCCTTGAAAATGCTTGTTTTTATTTTTTGGTTATAAAAAGAGTTAAACATTGGTTTCAAACTTATGGATATCCACTCTTTGACTATTGGGAAAAATTAAATAAAGTTCTATGAAATCATATTATTGAGTTAGGACTAAAGTGAATACACCATTTGATGCCTTTTTTTATGCTGATTACAAATATAATAAGCATTTCTATTGGAAATGAATTTCAGCCCCCCCCCTATATAGGCTATACCTAACCTAACCCTGAATTGGCATATATAGGGAGGGGGCTGAAATTCATTTCCGATAGAAATGCTTATTATATTTGTAATCAGCATAAAAAAGGCATCAAATGGTGTATTCACTTTAGTCCTAACTCAATGATATGATTTCATAGAACTTTACCAAAAATTAGCTTATAAGCTTATATAGAATGGTACTATCCAATCTCCTTATAATTAAAAACATTTTAGTCATCTAGTTGGAAAATTTGGCCCATCTGTATAGGAAAAATCTAAATTTGCCAAGTAGTTGACTAATATTAGTTAGAATTTATTCTGAATAGCATAAAATATGTTAATATTATAGCCTAGGGTTCTTTCAAATTCAATTATCACTATTGTTATTATTGTTTTACAACTTCTGACTCTCTCCCTGTCTCCCTCTTAATGGGAGATTTATTTTGAGTTATATATTGGGCTTTAGAGCCAGGGATTTTTTGTTTTAATTCCCAGGATAATTAGTCTTATACCTGGTCCCAAAAGTGAGATTGAATTTGTCAAAGCTTGGAGGATTATTCCTCCTGTCTGTTTAAAGAAAACAAATGCATATTTGAAGTTTTGTTCATTTCTATCTTGCATTTATTGGACATAAATTGTGTATGTTCCTTCATTTATCTTTCTTTGTTTCTTTTCTGGAGGAATATTTGGTAAATTTCTACCAAATCATATTATTGAGTTAGGAATAAGTGAATACACCATTTGATGCCCTTTTTTATGCTGATTATGAATATAATAATCATTTCTATTGGAAATGAAATAAATCTCCCATTAAGAGGGAGACAGGGAGAGAGCTGGAAGTTGTAACACAATAGTGATAATTAAATTTGAAAGAACCCTATAATATTAACATATTTTATGCTATTCAGAATAAATTCTGACTATTATTAGTCAACTAGTTGGAAAATGAATTGTTTTCTGGGGCAATGTTTTTTTCCAGCTAGTTGGCAAAATTAAATTTGCTGGGGAAAAGTTATTAGTCAAATAGTTGGAAAAATTAAGTTTTGCTGGGGAGAAGTTCTTAGTCAACTAGTTGGAAAAGGAAAAATTTTCTGGGGCAACGTTTATTGTCAACTAGTTGGCAAATTTAAGTTTTGCTGGGGAAAAGTTATTAGTCAACTAGTTGGAAAAAATAAGCTTTGCTGGGGTGAAGTTATTAGTCAACTAGTTGGCAAATTTAGATTTTTCCTATACAGATGGGCCAAATTTTCCAACTAGATGACTATTTTAATTATAAGGAGATTGGATAGTACCATTCTATATAAGCTTATAAACTAATTTTTTCCAATAGTCAAAGGGTGGAGTCCCCAAACTTACAATTTCATTATAAAACCCATTTTATTAAAGTTATATTATCTGCAAGCATTGATTTGGGTAGATTTTTTGCAAATCATATTATTGAATTATGAATACAGTAAACATACCACTCAATGCTTTTTTTTATGCTCTTTCCAAATATAATAGGGCCTAATCATTTTTGTCAGAAATGAATTTTATGCCCACCCCTATATATACCAATTCAGGGTATATATTTGCACATTGGGGGGGGGGGGTAAAGTTTAAACTTACCTCCCATTTACATCAGAAATAAATTTACCCTGACCCCCCTAATGTGCAAATATTCACCCTGAATTGGTATATATAAGGGGGGGGGGGTAAAATTCATTTCCAACAAAAATGATTATTATATTTGGAAAGAGTGTAAGAAAAGGCATTGAGTGGTATGTTTACTTTCTTTGTAAGTCAATAATATGATTTGCAAAAAAAAAAAAAATACCTTGATTTGTTGCAATTAAGTTGGATAGAAAATTCAAAACAATTTCTCCATTTTTCCATCCACCATGTTTCTTCTCTTGGCTTTGAAATTTTTCAACATATAGATGAAAGGACGATTTTTAAGCATCCTAACAGAATAAGAAGAAAATATTGCAGATTTGTTTTGATTTTTTCATTCAACTTAATCTTGAAAAATCAAAGTTAGTGAATTATATAACTTCTACAAAATGAATTTATAATGAAATAGTAAGTTTGAAACAAATGTTATAACTCATTTTTATATCCAAAAAATATAGAATGAAATGATTATTTTCTGGTCCCTTTAGGGACAAAGGGGTGCATTTGCAAGGCTAGTAATAAAAGTATTTAGAATGAGTTTTAAAAGGTTCAGTGATTTCATCTTTCAATTAAGGGGTGAACAGTGTCCACACACAGAAAGCATACAATTCAACTTGGATAATAGGTGGATTTGGAAATGAACAGGTTTTATAGGGAATGACTGTTTTCATGTCTCTCTGTTAAGGGTTGTTACATTGCTGATTAATTTCTGGGTTACCAATTCTGAATTTTTTTCCAGAATTTTAAAAGCATAGAGATTACTTAATCTAGTGGCAAGGATCTGTAACATTTTAGCAGGAATCTAACATTTAGCACACTCTTACAGATGACTAGTTGTCATCAAGAATGTGTGGTTTGACTAGTAAGAAGGGAGTAAGAATTGGTTGAAGTTTTCAAATGAATATATTGGAGCAAATGTTTCTATGCAAAATGCCTTGTACCTTGATGGAGGAAAATAAAAAGAATGAGTCAGATGATTTTAAATAAACTGATAATTTTAAGAAATGAGGTTATTTTGATTGAGGGAAATTTTATATGCAGGGAGGATTTTTCTCAGGGTGAACCATCTGAGGAGGGAATTAGATGACACAATAAATACTTGAGCAGCTAAAAGAAGCTTTTGTTAAAAACCTAAATCAAAACTCTATTTTTCATTGGGCTTGCCCTATTCATTAAAAAATGAAGTATTTTCTCAGAAGCAAGGCCATATCCAGGTGGTTTAACCCTTCTGAATTTTTGTCAGACTTGTAAAAACACAATGAAAATGTATATAAACAAATTTTTGATGTTTTTTTGTACCCTCCCCCCCCCCAAAAAAAAACAAACAAACAAATAGTGTCTTGCTTAGAAGTCATGCAAGCAATTTTATTTGCCACCAATCAGTGGTGTAATTTTGTCACGATCCCTGGGGGGGGGGGGGCAAAGTTGGAGACAATTTTCCCAAATCAAATCACAGTGAAAACTGAAAAATGATCTATATATTACCATAAAGGCAAAGATATACTAAAGAAAGCTGCCTGTTTCTATGGATACTTGAATTATACAGGCTTATCTTAGTGACAAGGTTTTTTGCAGAAACTAAATTTCAGTTGGGCAGACAAACTGAGGTCTGGGGGGTGAGGGGGGGGGGGGAAACTGGGTGTGGAGGGAGCTATTGCCTCTCCCCCTGCCCCATAGCAAATTATGCCCCTGTCCTTGATCTGTTAAGAAATGGCTTGCAGATTGTGATAATTTGTGGTAATTGTAAGCACAACAATTACTTTTAGAGCCTTGACTAAGTCCTGGGCTGTTTTTTCTTCTTTTGTGACAGAAGTGATTATACTCCTTACAAAATCACACATTGTTTTATGCATGAAAGGGTTAGAAAATTCATAAACATGGGGCCCTCCTTTTATCTTTTGGTTCAGACTGACCTTCAAAATAAAAGAAAATTTTTGTTAATTTTGAAGAAACTCCTACCATGGTTTTAGCATAATCTAGACAGGAAAATTTCAATGGCAAGGACAGCTAGGAAGCATAAATTTATATCCAATATATAGTAATAACATACAGATGTATAAATATATTTATTTCCAGCATTTGAGACTTTTTTAGTGTATTCAGTGTATAAACACTAATTCTGAAATACATTATCTTTGAAGCCATATATACAGTTTTACTTACCCATCAACTTGTTTAGAGATGGCTTGCAGATTGCCATATTGTTTGGTCTTCTTCCATCCAGAATTTAGGATGATAAAGCTTCCATATATAATTTTGATCTAGCCCCTATGCTACCATTGCTGAAACATAAAATACAAAACTCAAATACAATAAGTCTTCAAACTGCAAACAAATATTTTTTTTTTATTTGCCTGCCTCTATGGTAGGCCCACTCTGTTTCTGTAGCTGAATTAAAAAACCTTGTAATAATTAATATTTAGATTTTCCCAATATGACACTAAACAGAATTTTAATCTATGACAAATGAGGGGAGGGGGCTTGGTCAAGATACAAAATTCACACTTATTGTGTGATTGCACACAAGAAGTGTGACCTTATCATCAACAATTCTGTTTAAACTTTGGAGCAAATGTATTGCTGAGTGGGAGTCAGTTAAAGAGAGTATACTTTGAGACTCTAAACAATAATCTATAAAACATCCAGGGCAAGGTGGATGGTACACAATTCAGCAGACAAAACAGAGCATCCCAATGAAAGGAGAATATAAAGATTAAGGTACAGGAATGGAATGCATGAAGCTGCTCCACCTCTCTTACCATGGACAGATTCATCTGTATAAATTTGTCTCTGATTAGGGTAGTTTTTCGAAATTTGTTTTGAAAAATAGTTTTCACCACATGATGATATGGAATCAGGTTTTGATTTATAGGAATAAGATCATATTGATAATATGGCCAGTCTATCTCTTCTGGAGGGGGTACCACCACATAAGAATGATTAAGAAAAACTTTACCAGTTTATCTTGAAGAAGCTCATTCAAATAGCTCAGCCAATTAAAAAAGGCAAATTATTTAGGTCTTCTGAACTTAAGTCATGTATAAATATTGTTTTAAAATATTAGTTTTTTGCATGAAAAAAAAAAAAATCTTACTTGAACACAAATAACAAGCTTGAAAATGCATAAGAACTTAGGATGGTATTGGTAGCACAATGTTGCAACCACCTAAGGGAATATTCTGCTTACCTGTCTAATAGGAATCAGATTGCCTGTCCATTAGGAATCTGATGGAAATCTTCTACCACGATATAAAAAAAGACATTAAAAAAAAGGTAAAAACAATATTGTTTTCACAATGAAAGGAATGCATCTAATTATAACATAATACAAATTATACTAGCATATCAGGTTGATTAATAGAAATTGCAACAGCTTTTTGTGAAGCACCCCATTATGAACCACAACCACAACTCATTTTAAAAACCAGGCTTGTAGTTCAACCCCGTGAACTGAAACAAGTCACTTAAAATATATGGTTTCTAAAAGAATGAAAACAAAACTGAAATGAACTTAGAAAAATGGTTTAAATGTATTAAAAATATAGATAATACCAAGAGCAGAGTCTTTGAAAATGGGCCTGCATCACAAAAAAAAAAGCGCACACAAAAAAGAAAGAAAATGCACAAGAAAGTTGGATTATCTAAATTGAGAGTACAATTTTGCATCCACATTACAAAAAATTCAGCATTGATAGATTATCAGTCCATTAGAAATCTGATGAAAATCTTCTAACATAATTTAAAAAAAAGTAGTAGGCCACTATGAAAAATAAGATTTAAAAAAAAAACAAAAAAAAACTGAGAACACTAAATTTTTGCCCTAAAACGATTTTACCTAATAATGACACATTACACATACACTTCAGATTTACTAATACAAATTACAACAGTTTTTCATAAAGGATACCATTATTAAGCACCCTTTAAGGCATCTACCTCTCTACCTAATTAAAAAACAATCAGAGAACCCCATTGTAGAGGTTTAAAGCCCTTGTAAGCAAATGTTTGGAATTGCAGAACAACAAGGAATTCACATAAGACAGTAAAATTTGTTTAGACCTTAAAAATATCTTGCCTAACAAGGGAGGGAGATGTGAAATTAATATTTAATCCCTCTTGTTTTCAGGGAATATTTCTGCTCTAAGCTGTTATTATAAAAGTGAAGCATAACATTAAACCCCAAAATTAGCAGAATTTATTCTGTATGGGAAGGGGGGCTGCCCATCCTCATCTGCACATCCACCTCATAGTTGCAGAAACTTTGGAGTGCGCCAATTACTTCAGAAATTGAGAGTTCTAGTATTTTTTTTTCTGTAAGTCAAAAGTGACACCAACCTGCAGTGGGGGAGGGGATATGTTCCTGGAGGGAGAGGGGGGGGTATATGCTGGCTCTCTAAAAACACCATTGCATGAAAATGAAAAAAAAAGGAAAAAGAAATTAAGAAAAAGAGATGATAAGAAAAGGAAATAAAATTGCAAGAAAAAATGTAATTAAAGTTTCCAGGCAAACAGGGGCCAATACATCAGCAAAAAGTTGTGTCAGTTTCTTGGCAATATTTACCAACAGGGACGGGGAGAGGGAAACCAGTTCCCCTAGTTCAGAAGCCTAGAGAGAGATTATACAAATTTATAAGAATAATGATATTTATGGGAGGTAAAAAAAAAGGTAAAGGATGCGGCACTAGACCCTTAAGGTCCAAACCGGCGGTGCTGATCTCCGTTTCGTGGCCCTTCAGCCAGGAAGTGCAATGGGGGGCTGGGGGCCAGCCAACCTATGCTTTCGCAAACCCTTCCTGTTTACCTTCCCCAGATTTCTCCAGGTACCCATTTAGAGCTGGGTACCCATTTAGAGCTGAAAATAGGGGGGTTAAAATAGAAAATATGCATCTCTAGGAGTTCCAAGTTATAAATAAGGAGTTTTTTAATATGCTATGCAGAAATAAATTGAACAACAGAAAAATATATTGGCGATTTTAAAGATTTAACCAAAAACAGAATGTGGGTGGGCATGGGGTTATCAGATACCTCTTAAGACACCTAATCAACATTTTGAGCTATATGTTTTGGGCTTTCTCTGTGATGCTGTACTTTATGTATAGGGAAAATTTTCATGGGGCAGGTTTTGGCAGGGGATGGATTTCATGGGGGGGATTTTCTAAGGAGGGAAAACACCAGCCCCAATGTTTCTCCTTAGACTGTTTTTCATAGGCAGTGCGCTAGCGCTGCCTAAGTAAAGAATGATGTGGGCACAATGTGTTTTTTTCTTCTTCAGTCAGGCACTTTGTATTGAAGGAGTTGTTGTAGAAACTTCGAAAAGGGCTCATTCAATTGGAAATTGGAGTGGCTAGTGCCCTTTTTAATAGTCGAAAGTGAATGGAGGGCAACTAGCCCCCCACGCCAATAATTCCCACAACCCTCGGGGCAAGGATTTTAAGTTATGTCCTGAGGGCATATAAGAATGATGTTGGCACAAAGAACTATGAATTATTTTTTTCCTTTAGAGCAGGGCACTTCATGTGAAAGGGGTCGCCGTAGAAACTTCGAAAGGGGCTCATTCAACTGGAAATTGAGAGTTCTAGTGCCCTTTTTAATATTCGAAAGTGATTGGAGGGCAACTACCCCGCCCCACGCCCATCATTCCCCTGAACACATCCAAACAAAATTTTGAGATAGCCATTTTGTTCAGCGTAGTTGATTTCCAGATAGAAAATATGTTTTTGAGGAGGAAACTCCCACACAACCCTCAAGGCAAGGGTTTTAAATTATGCCCTGGGGCCATATAAGGTTTTTATAGAAGGCGTTGTCGTACGAACTTCAAAACAGGCTCATTCGGTTGGAAATTGGAAGGGCTAGTACCCTTTTTAATAGTCAAAGTGATTGGAGGGCAACTAGCCCCCCCCCCCCATGCCCATCATTCCCCCAAACACATCCAATCAAAATTTTGATATATCCATTTTGTTCAGCATAATTGATTTCCAGATAGTAAATATGTTTTTGAGGAGGAAACTTCCCCACAACCCTCATGGCAAGGGTGTTAAGTTATGCCCTGGGGGCATATAAGGTTTTTATGGAAGGCGCTGTTGTAGAAACTTCAAAAAAGGGTCATTCGATTGAAAATTCAAAGGGCTAGTGCCCTTTTTAATAGTCGAAAGTGATTGGAGGGCAACTAGCCCTCCAATTTTTTTCAGCCAGGCACTTCGAATTGAAGGAGTTGTCATAGAAACTTCGAAAAGGGCTCATTCGATTGGAAATTGGAGTGGCTAGTGCCCTTTTGAATAGTCGAAGGTGATTGGAGGGCAACTAGCCCCCCCCCCCGCCCATCATTCCCCCAAACACATCAAATCAAAATTTTGATATAGCCCCCCACCTTTACTTAGTGAGGTAAAAGAGGCCATTCACAGTCTCAAGAACAATAAAGCCCCAGGCCCTGATGGTATCCCTGCGGAGCTGCTTAAAGTTGGGTCTCCTCTACTAGAGGACCTACTACATAAAGTGGCTGTCGCCGTGTGGTCAACAGGCCGTTTCCCGAAAGCATGGGCGAAGGCAGTCATCGTACCGCTCCACAAGAAAGGCCCTAAAAACGACTGTGAGAATTATTGGCCCATAAGCCTTACAAGTCACCCAGCTAAAGTCATAACAAAGATCCTTCTAAACCGAATCAGAGCCATATCAGACCACATCATCAGCGACTATCAGGCTGGTTTTTGCCCTGGACGGTCTACCACCAACCAGATCTTTGTAGTGAGGCAACTCGCAGAAAGGTACCTTGAATTTGGCAAAGAAATCCTCCAACTATTCATTGATTTTAAGCAGGCCTTTGATCTAGTATGGCGAAATGGACTTTGGCATATACTAGTCCACTATGGCGTTCCTGAAAATATAGTCAACATAGCCAAAAATATGTACGACAATTACCGTAGCTGTGTTCAGACCCCAGAAGGCCAAACAGAAGAGTTCGCTACAACTTCGGGCGTGCTACAAGGTTGCATACTTTCACTGCAACTTTTCAAGCTATTCTTACATGCCATACTGTCCATGCTTGAGAACAATGTAGGAGTGACCGTTAACGGTACAAACATCGATACCCTAGCTTATGCTCACGACCTCGACAAGCTAGCAGAAACTGAGTCCAGTCTATAAGCCCAAGCCTCCGAACTTGAAACAGCCGCAAATAGCTTTGGTATGTTCATAAACCCAAAGAAGACCAAAGTGATGCGCACCACAAAAGACCCAAACCCACCCACTGTCCATGTCGTAGTAAGTGGCGAAGAAGTCGAATTGGTGACCAAGTTTGTGTACCTAGGGAGCTTAATATCATCAGACAAAAACTGCTCCGACGACAAAACGAAAACTTGCCCTAGGAAGTGCAAGCTTCAAGAGGCTGCTCCCCCTCTTTAAAAATAAACACCTATCTATGCAACTGAAACTTCGACTTTTCGACTCTCTAATCATACCTGTTGCCATGTACGCCTGCGAAACGTGGACACTGAAAGTCGAAAATGAACGCAGAATTTCGGCTTTCGAGACAAAATGCCTCCGACGGATTGCCGGAATCACATACCAAGACAGAGTCTCGAACGAAGATCTTCGGAAGCAGCTGAAGCGGGAAACTACTATTCTCCAAAAAGTGCGCCTGCAGCAACTTAGGTGGCTGGGCCACATACAGCGAATGGTGAACTCGCGCCTGCCAAAAGTTGCCTTCGAAGGAAGGGTCTACGGTAGCCGCCCACCCGGAAGACTTAGGAAGAGATGGCGTGACAACTTCGGAGATGACCTCTTATGCCTTCTGAGACAAGCTGATCACCGGGATTTGTACAGGAAACTGATCCAGGAACGTGTGAAGGAGATGGCCCCAACGCGACCCTTGAGGACGTCCGGGACATAAGTAAGTTATGCCCTGAGGGCAAATAAGAAAGATGTTGGCACAATGTACTATGTATTTTTTTTTTCTTTAGAGCAGGGCACTTCATATGGAAGGGGTCGTCGTAGAAACTTCAAAATGGGCTCATTCGATTGAAAATTGAGAGTTTTAGTGCCCTTTTTAATAGTCAAAAGGGATTGGAGGGCAACTAGCCCCCCCCCCACGCCCATCATTCCCCCAAACACATCAAATCAAAATTTTGAGATAGCCATTTTGTTGAGCATAGTTGATTTCCAGATAGAAAATATGTTTTTGAAAGGGCACTCCCCCACAACCCTCAGGGCAAGGGTTTTAAGTTTTGCCCTGGGGGCATATAAGGTTTTTATAAAAGGTGTTGTCGTGGAAACTTCAAAAAAGGCTCATTCGATTGGAATTCAAAGGGCTAGAACCTTTTTTAATGGTTGAAAGTGATTGGAGGGCAACTAGCCCCCCCCCCCCCCATGCCCATCATTCCCCCAAACACATTCAAAATTTTGAGATAGCCATTTTGTTCAGCGTAGTTGATTTCCAGATAGAAAATATGTTTTTGAGGAGGAAAATCCCCCACAACCCTCAGGGCAAGGGTTTTTAGTTATGCCCTGGGGCATATAAGGTTTTTATGTAAGGCGTTGTCGTAGAAACTTCAAAAAAGACTCATTCGATTGGAAATTCAAAGGGCTAGTGCCCTTTTTATAGTCGAAAGTGATTGGAGGGCAACTAGCCCCACGCCCATCATTTCCCCAAACACATAAAATCAAAATTTTGAGATAGCCATTTTGTTCAGCGTAGTTGATTTCCGGATAGAAAATATGTTTTTGAGGAAGATACTCCCCCACAACCTTCAGGGCAAGGGTTTTAATTTATGCCCTGAGGGCATATATGAACGATGTTGGCACAATGTACTATTTATGATTTTTATCCTTTAGAGCTGGGCACTTCATATGGAAGGGGTCATTGTTGAAACTTCAAAAGGGGCTCATTCAATTGGAAATTGAGAGTTCTAGTGCCCTTTTTAATAGTCGAAAGTGATTGAAGGGCAACTAGCCCCCCTCCCCCACGCCCATCATTCCCCCAAACACATCCAATCAAAATTTTGAGATAGCCATTTTGTTCAGCGTAGTTGATTTCCAGCTAGAAAATATGTTTTTGAGGATGTTACTCTCCCACAACCCTCAGGGCAAGGGTTTTAAGTTATGACCTGGGGGTATATAAGGTTTCTATAGAAGGCGTTGTTGGAGAAACTTCAAAACAGGCTCATTCGATTGGAAATTCGAAGGGCTAGTGCCCTTTTTAATAGTCGAAAGTGATTGAAGGGCAACTAGCCCCCCTCCCACGCCCATCATTCCCCCAAACACATCCAATCAAAATTTGAGATAGCCATTTTGTTCAGCGTAGTTGATTTCCAGTTAGAAAATATGTTTTTGAGGAGGACACTCTCCCACAGGCCTCAGGGCAAGGGTTTTAAATTACGCCCTGGGGGCATATAAGGTTTTTAAAAAAGGTGTTGTCTTAGAAACTTCAAACAAAACTCATTCGATTGGAAATTCAAAGGGCTAGTGCCCTTTTTAATAGTTGAAAGTGATTGGAGGGCAACTAGCCCCCCGCCCCATGCCCTTCATTCCCCCAAACACATCCAATAAAAATTTTAAGATAGCCATTTTGTTCAGCGTAGTTGATTTCCAGATAGAAAATATGTTTTTGAGGAGGAAACTCCCCCACAACCCTCAGGACAAGGATTATAAGTTATGCCAAGGGGGCATATAAGGTTTTTATTGAAATCTTTGTCGTAGAAACTTGAAAAAGGGCTCATTCAATTTGAAACTCAGAGGGTTATTCCCCTTTTTAATAGTCGAAAGTGATTTGAAGGCAACTAACCCTCTCTCACGCCCACCTTTTCCCCAAACACATCCAATCAAGATTTTTAGATAGCCATTTTATTCATTGTAGTTGAAAGTTCTGGAAATTAGGTCTTTAAGGATGACAACCCCTCCCCCCCCCACAGCCCTCAGGGCAAGGCTTTTAAGTTATGCCCTGGGGCATATAAAGTTTTTATTGAAAGTGTTGTCGTAGAAACTTCAAAGGGGCTAATTCAATTGGAAATTGAAATTTTTTTTAATTGTTGAAAGTTATTGGATAGCGACTAACGCCCCTCTCACGCCCACCATTTTCCAAAACACGTCCAGTTAAAATTTTGAGATATCTATTTTGTTCAACTTAGTTGAACTTTCTGGAAATTATGTCTTTTAGGATGATAACTCCCTCAGAGCCCTCAGTGCAAGGGTTGTAAGTTATGACCTGGGGGTATATAAGGTTTATATAGAACGTTGTTGTATAAATAGAACGTTGTTGCCTAAGTAAATAACGGGGACACTCGAGAACGAGACAAGAAACCGGGACTAAGTAAAGAGGAGGACACTCCCCCACAACCCTCGGGCAAGGGTTTTAAGTTATGCCCTGGGGGCATATGAGAACAATGTTTGCACAATGTATTATTTATTAATTTTTTCCTTTAGAGCAGGGCACTTCGTAACGAAGAAGTTGTCGTAGAAACTTCGAAAAGCGCTCATTCAATTGGAAATGGGAGTGGCTTGTGCCCTTTTTAATAGTCGAAACTGATTGGAAGGCGACTAACACCCCTCTCATGCCCACCATTTACCCAAACACATCCAATCAAAATTTTGAGATAGCCTTGTTGTTTAACGTAGTTGAAAATTCTGGAAATTCGGTCTTAGAGGATGACAACCACCCTAACAGACCTTAGGGTAAGGGTTGTAATTTATGCCCTGGGGGCATATAAGGTGTTTATTGAAAGCGTTTTCGTTTCCAAAAGGGCTCATTCGATTGGAAACCGAAAGGCCTAGTGCCCTTTTTAATAGTCGAAAGTGATTGGAAGGCTTGACATTTTTATAGTAAAGATCGAAGTGGGTATAATGTATTATTTTTATGTTGTTGTTGTTGTTTACACCAGGGCACTTCGTATCGAAGGAGTTGTCGTGAGAAATTCGAAAAGGGCTCATTCGATTAAAAATAGAAATAGTCTAAAAGTCCCTTTTTAATAGTCTAAAGTGATTTGAGGGCAACTAATCCCCCCTCCACTCCCACCCTTCCACGCCAACCCTCCCATTTCTGCTCTTACAATTTAACCAAATCAAAATAGCGTAAGTGTATCCAAGCTATCAAAGAAAGTAAACAGATTTTTTTGCAAATGGTATCAAGTTTTCCATTTCAGGTCAACTAGAGGAGGTATGAAACTAAATCAAACAGTACTATTTGTGTCCTGATTTTTAAAAGGGTGTTTGTTGTTAAAAATCGCTGAAAAATTTTCTCCAGCATACAAATAGCAGGCCAAACTATAAAGTCTTAAAAAACGAAAAGATTTAAAGTATTATTTTCTTTTTCCCTGAAAAGACTATGTCAATATAAAACGAACAGAAATTAATTAAAAAAGCTTTTTCCACAAAATAAGTTTTTCAAAGAAAAGTAAAGAACTCCATTAAACAAAAAATGAGCAGATAAAAAATAAAATCAAATAATCTACCAAGCGTGAAACTAACACAAATCAGCATCGATAAATAAATGAAACCCTAAACCACAGTTTATAGAATTAGCAGTATGATCATTCCCTATCTCACCCATTATAAAAACCCGGACCGAGGTGCGAGTGCTCCAGAGAATGTATAAACCGGTATAAACATAAGCGGCATTAGATCTTTTCACGGGTAGGCAAGTCAGATTTCTCTTGGACGCGAAACTTGGCTTCAACGTTGGAACACCAATTTTGAAGAAACTAATTTTAAATTAATTTATTCCAATACATACATGAAAATCGGTAATCAGTAGTGCAATGTTATTATTAGATGTTTTTAGGAATTAAAAATAGGTTTCGAAGTCTCAAGTTGGTTTCAAAGGCATTTTGAGAAAGTTTCTGCCAAAATACGTTTTCCAGGGTAATTGGACCGCTAACGGCAGATCAAATGAGAGGAGCTGTTTGTACGCACCGATATATATATATATATATATATATATATATATATATATATATATATATATATATATATATATATTATATATATATATATATATATACATATATATATATATATATATATATATATATATATATATATATATATATATATATATATATATATATATATATATATATATATATATATATATATATATATATATGTATATATATATATATATATATATATATATATATATATATATATTCTATAATAGGAGCTTTTCTAGCGTAAAGCCCCGTAAAATTTTGGATCTGCCACTGAAATGTGTGATGTCCTTCAATTGTCTGAAAAACACTTCTTAACAGACGTTTGGTATTTTCTTGGATAGGGCTATTGTGGCAACTTTTACCACAGCAACCAATAATTAGAACCCAAGTCCTAAAATTGGTCTCAATCAGGAACCCTTATCGCTGTCTAAATTCACAAAGTGCAAAGATTTTCAAACAGAGGTGTTTATTGTTTCAAGTTCAGGTTTATTGTTTATTGTTTCAAATTTAAACAATAATCAGGACAAAAAACAAAAATCAGGTTTATTGTTTCAAATTTAAATTAATTAAATTTGCTCCTAAAGTAAGTTTGTCGGATCAACCTATTTTGCGCCCCCCCTAAAAAAAATCCTGGATCCGCCCCTGAAACCATCACACCTATTCCACCAGTTATTAGAAGAAGAAAAAATTCCTTGTTTTCACAAATTTCATCAACCCCCCGCCCCCTTTTTTATAAAATACTACATAGGCCAATCAGTTGAGTCCACTGTATGTAAATAATAGATTAAGTCATAATTTGTATATAAATTAAGTCATACCTGTGAGATGGGACACTTGCAAACCACTTGGCTGGCTCACCAAGTTTTTTTCCGCTTTCGCAATTACGAATAATGCACTTTGTAACCATTTTTCATTGATTGACGAAGACACACTAACCCGCCAGGGTTGCCACCCTGACCTGGAAGAATTTACTAAATCGGAGAGGAAAAATTTACTAGATCGCATCTGTTTTTACTAAATGCTCAAAAAAAATTTCTGCGCGTGCGGCGACGCCGCACGCGCACCATCAACCATCGATTTTTACTATAAGAGGATAATCAATACGATTTTCACTATCTTTTTTCTTTTTTCTTCTTTTTTTTCTCTTTTCCTCTTTTCTTTCGTTTTCATAGTATGATTGAAAATTCCGGAAACCTACAAGTTCAAAAATCCTTTTTTTGGATCTATATATATATATATATATATTATATATATATATATATATATATATATATATATATAATATATATATATTATATATATATATATATATATATATATATATATATATATATATATATATATATACATATATATATATATATATATATATATATTATATATATATATATATATATATATATATATATATATATATATATATAATATATATATATATATATATATTATATATATATATATATATATATATATATATATATATATATAAGGTTACATTTCTACTTACTTTTAGTTTCTCTCAGCAGGCTCCCTTTTCCTCAATAAAAATTTTCAAACTGAGGAGATTCACCTAATCACCTTGGGTGGTTGCCTTTTCTTTTGGTTCCAATAGATTCCCAATCATCACAAATCCAAGCGTTATTATAGCTTCATTTTTAGCTTGTAAGATTTGACACACAGAAAGCTGATTTTGCCGACCTTTAGACACCGGAAGTGCAGTGTCTGCTTATGAAAACAGGTGACTGCTTGTCTGTCTCTGAGACAGACAAGCAAAATTGTAAATTGTCATATGTTTACGATAATTTTTTTTCCCTGAATTCATGGAAAATCAAAAAAGCTTTGTTTACTATAAATCATGACTTTTTACTAGTTTTTACTAGATTTCAAGAAATTTACTAGATTTTTATTTTTTTACTAGATCTAGTAAAATCGTACTGACGGTGGCAACCCTGTAACCCGCTAATGCAGAAATAAGTGGGAGGAGCTTTTTGTTCGCACCGAGATTGAAGAGCCAGAAATAATCTGCGGTATAATTATATCTGCGGTATACTTACTGGATAATTATATAAACTGTGCCCTAAACGAACAGAAATTAACATAAGTTGGGTGCAAAACCCCTATGCCTTCCCAAAGCCAGAACAAAATTTGCACTTTACTGGAAAAATACAGGGAGCTATTGGTGCAGGGACTGATAATAAGACAGACTTCAAATTATTAGGTCAGTATAAGAAACAATGGATAAGATTATGGGTAGCGACCAGATCAAGGACCTCTTTGGTAGCAGAGTCTTGTTTTTAGGCTTTTAAGGTTGATAGTTTGATCTTTTGGTTTCCAAATAAGTGGCATTGAACTTTCTCATGTGACTTTTGGGTCCTTGTAATTATGCCTGGCTTGAAAAGATAGGAATTGGGGCATGTAGTCGATATTGTATTTTGGTCACGGAAACCAAGAAGTATGACGTGGATCCTTTGGTTTCGTATGGATAACTATCATGAGCGTAGGGAGGGGGGCAACTGCCCCCCTTGACCTTCAAATTTACATTAGATATGGCTGAAAAAGCTGATGTTTTGGAAAAAGCAATTGATAAACTCCATCACACTATTGACTCACCCCCCCCCCCCCCCTAGACAAATGCTGCCTAATGCTGCCTACGCCCATGATAACTATCTAGTCCAGGAAGGGAACGGTTTGACCGGGAACAAATTGCAATAGAAATGATTCTTTCACTACCCGACTCAGAAAAATGCGCTGATTCCAAATATGCAAAGTTTGCTCATCTACCTGTTTCACAAATATGTTTTTTTTTGAGGTTGAGGTTGATTTTGAGGAGGTGAAATTCATGCTTCCATATAAAGGCGTACAACAACAGAATTGATGTCTAGAATAGGGTACTAGATCACGGTGAGTATGAAAATCACCTTTATTTGAACGTAAAATTAAAACTTTCATTTATCTTTTTAGGTTGAACGATGAATATATAGCAAACTACTAAAAATTATGTTTTTGAGGTTGATGTTGATTTTGAGGATGTAAAATTCTATGAGCGAGATCTGTATGTTGATACGCAGTCAGGCTCTTACACAGGGAAAGCCTCCATTCTCTTCATGCCCATGATAGATATGAGCCCAAGTGATCCCATTTGTATCTACTCCACACTCAGCTTCATTTGCGAACAGTGTTCCAGATACGGTGCGACTCCAGTACTGACCTTCGATCAGCCACTTTACTCGAAAGCTCTTACCATTATTGCTGCCGAGACGGATGCAAGTCCTATAAAAGAAAATCGTCCTGTGGCTGGGTGGCATCCACACACTCATGAGTTACATTGGGGCTGCTGGACAGATTATGGAAGGCTCTGGACTTCAAGACACGTCGGAAATAATATATGTGCCAAATACTGTTCTAGAAATCATTTCTGGGAAAGCCTATTCCAGAGCTATACGAGGACATACTCACTGACTGGGCACTGAACACACTTCTCTTCACTGGACTTTACGGCACTGAAGATGGCACTGATTCAACAGACACGGAAAAAATATTCAGTCCCTCCGACGAGCTTATGGAGTTCTTCACTGTTTATCTTGGTGCATTGGAAGGTCACACAGACATGCGAAGTATAGAGGAAAGTCTGTCCCTGGCAGAAGTCGCCAAGAAATTTTCTTCTCTTAAGCAGTCACTTTCGGAAAAGTCACGTACGGCGAAACTGTGGATACAATATATGGAAATGATAGACATACTGAAGAAGTTCATCCAAGCAGAGCGTACGGGGAACTGGGATCTTCACCTTCAGGCAGTTGAAGCGTTGCCGTATTTCGCAGCATCCAACCACTTCCTATATGCGAAGTCTGCCAGGGTGTACCTGCAAAATATGAAACAGCTGGAAACTACCAATCCCGACGTGTTTGACAATTTTCAGAACGGGAGCCATGTTATCCGCAGATCCGAAAAATTTTGGGCGGGCCTGTCGTCAGATCTGGTCATTGAGCAGGTCCTCATGCGCTCGTTGAAAACTAACGGTGGTCTTACAAGGGGAAGCGGCATGAGTGAGTTGCAGAGGCTGACTTGGTTACTCTCAGCACCAACTTGTAGTGCAATTAATTCGTCGATGCAAACTTTTGCTAAGGTCCAATACGAGACGAGCGAACAGCACAAAGAAGTTAGAGAGTCGAGAATTGAACGCGACAACCATGACACTAGCAAGCTCCTTTGCTTTCTTGCTGATAATACCCCTTTCACAGAAGACCCGAGCTTGCGAAACATTACCTCTGGAGTTACGGCTGATGAAAATCTCAACGTCGACACAGCTAGATCCGTCGAACAAGAAATCATGGATAGCATGACAGGGGAAAACGTCAACACGTACACATTCAAGAAAAAGTCTGTGGCCTTAACGCTTGCTAATAAAGCTGCACCAGTTATTGACGGACAGTCAGTTGCCGTTGATCCAGCATTCATGTTTCAGCGGCTGGTGACAGTTGCAGGAAATAGCGAAGATGATTTGGAGTCATACTTTAAGTATGAATTGTGTTCACCGCCTCCGTCACTTTTTGAAGCAAACGGACTTCTACGAACAGCCGATAAGCCTGCCCTCGCCGATGCGATGTGGCGTCTAGTGGCAGAGCAGCAGCCGAAAACTGAAGACTTCGTCAAAGATTTCAGTGACAAGCATATAGTTCCCGATGTTGGGGCACTGCTTCAGCGAATTCCTTGGGAAAAAACTCAACTTATGATAGTATCTGCCAGAAGTACGTTGACTACGTTGCACGGAAATTCGGGGCGCAAAGGACGTCGGTGGTTTTCGACGGATACGACCAAGCACCTTCAATCAAAGATATCACCCATTTGAGACGGAAAGAGAAACGATCGTGCCCGCAGATCAATTTTAGCATGAATATGGTTTGTTCTACAAAGAAAGAAGTGTTCCCAAGTAACTTCAAGAATAAGCAAGCAATCATAGCCATGACCAGTGAGTACCTGACCAAAGCTGGGTGTCAGGTATACCAAGCAGAAGGGGACGCTGATCTTCTCATTGTTCTAACCGCAGTTCAATCTGCTTCCCTTGTGCCTACTGTCCTGGTTGGAGACGACACAGATCTACTTATACTCCTCTGTTATCACGCACAGACAGATAGCCAAGCGATCTACTTTTACTCTGAACCTCGAGCTGAAATCTCTAAGAATAGAATTTGGGATATAAATGCAACGAAACTCAAACTTGGATCTCGTATATTTAGCACAATCCTGTATGTCCACGCCTTCCTTGGGTGCGATTCAACTTCACGTGTCTATGGCATTGGGAAGTCAGCGGGACTACAGCTTCTGATAAAAAACAACGAGTTTTACGAGTCCGCTAAAGTTTTTATGGACCCCCTATCCACCAAGCACAACATTTCAGCAGCTGGGGAGAAAGCAATGATGCTTTTGTTTAAGTGTCCAGGCTCAATTTCAACCCTCAATCAGTTGCGTCATCTCAAATTCATCGAGAAAGTTACAGCATCTGCTTCGTATGTTGAGTCTAAAGTTCTCCCTCCCACCAGTGATGCTTGCAGCTTCCACTCATTTCGAGTTTATTTGCAAGTTGAATCGTGGAAAACCCTGGGATGTAATCTCGACCCTGGCCAGTTCGGTTGGGTAATTCAGAATGGATTATATCGCCCTATTTTTGGTGAACTCCCCGCTGCCCCCAACTCTCTCCTTGCAGTTTTTCGCTGTAACTGCAAAACCGACTGCTCAAATATGCGATGCACTTGCAAAAGAAATGGCATGAAATGCACCTGGGCCTGTGGAGCTTGCAAGGGAACAAGTTGTGCGAACTGCGTTACAACTGAGTTTCTCGGAGTTGATGATCTCGAAGATAATGAAGATCTATGAATATTGATATTTCGTTTTTTTTATCACATTTGTATATTATATAACTAAAAAAGTTGAGAATGCTTTAATCGTTAATTAAACCATCAAAATGGGTGATAGTTGTCATTCTAAATTTTAAGACCGGTTTCTTTCAGATTCAGCGTGGTTTAACACTAGATGAGAAAATTCACCCTCCTCCCGCATACTTCCCCTTTAAATATTGATAACCGTTGTTTATCCTTGCAGTTAGAGATCATTTTCAGATTCAGTGTATTTTATTACCCCTAAATGCATGTTGTTTTTCGTGGTTCTACGCGTTTCTGCAAAAGACATATTTCTCCTCCTCGTTATTTACCTCAACCCAAAAAAACGTATTTGTGAAACAGCTAGATGAGCAAACTTTGCATATTCGGAATCAGCACATTTTTATGAGTCGGGTAGTCGAAGAATCATTTCTATTGCAATTTGTTCCGGGTTAGGCCCTTTTTTTTCACACACTTCCTGGACTAATCCCTTTGTCAAGATGCATCTTTGTCACCCTTGGTTAAAATACACGAACATCTCAATGGTAGCCTCTAAAGGATGTCACGCGTTGGGACTCCACCTAAAAATCAAGCAAATTTACTGCAGCAAATCAAGGCATCCGTGATTCTCAGTATTTATTTTTACATTATACTCCAACCCACATCAAACTTAAATCCAGCAATGAATAAACAAATAATAACAAATTGCACACAAATGCAGGGGTACCAATTTTTGAAAACATTGGAAAGGGCGAGAACTCCTTGTTTAATTAAAAAAAAAATAATATACCTGCAGACATTTTTTTCAAGATTTAAGAGAATTTTTAGTAATTGTACAATATAGCTCCAACTACTCAAGTTGTTCATCCATTGACGCATTGTAGAACCGGTTTTTTGGTTAGTTTCTTTCAGCTCAGCGCGAGAGAAGACAAAGAGAAGTGACAGACAGAATAGATGAGAAATATATAATTTGGGTTATATATATTTGCACATTATGGGAGGGGGGTTAAGGTATTTGGACAGTGTGAAGCTAGAAAATAATTCTTACTTCATAATATGCAGAATGATTGTACCTAACACATTAGGCATGTAGGCTCGTTATACTTTAACCCCCCCCCCCTAATATGCATGGGGGGGGGGGCAAAGCATAACATATATTAAATACGTAACCTAACCCAACCTAGGTACCTTTTAGTCCCCCTAAACCCCCAAAAACTAAAGTTCAAATATAGTTCCCGAAGTGAGAAACCTTTTGTTTATTAAAAAAAAAAACAAGTTTTTTAAACTGAAAGTAAGGAGCGACATTAAAACTTAAAACGAACAGAAATTATTCCGTATATGAAAGGGACTGTCCCCTCCTCAACGCCTCGCTCTTTACGCTAAAGTTTTTTATTGTTTTAAAAAATAAAGTTGTGAGACAGTCAAACTTTAGCGTAAAGAGCGAGGCGTTGAGGAGGGGACAGTCCCTTTCATATACGGAATAATTTCTGTTCGTTTTAAGTTTTAATGTCGCTCCTTACTTTCAGTTTAAAAACTTGTTTTTTTTTATTTAATTTTTGAACGTTTTTGAATAAATGCAGGTTTTGATCTTGGCTCACCGTACATGAATAATTAAAACAAAATTTTCATATTAATTTACTTTTATTTAGTTAAATGGCTTTCTCGAAACTTGTTTAATTTTATTTACGAACGTTTTTATTAGTAATAAATATACGTAACTTACGAATTAACTTACGTAACGAACTTCTATATTCATATATTTTTAATACGTTTATTAGGGGGTTCGCCCCCTAGTCAATACCTTGCTCTTTAAGCGAAAGTTCGAATTTTGTTCCAATTCTTTAAAAATGACCACTTAATCACAAAGGCCGTTAATTAGAATAAATAGCTCTTATGAAAGTACTAAAAAATCTTTGGCTTAAAGAGCGAGGTATTGACTACGGGGTGAACCCAATCATATATGTAATATTTTCTGTTCGTTTAAAGTTTCGATGTTGCTGCTATTGCAGTTGAAATACTTGTTTTTTATATTAAATTTCTGATCTTTTTTTAAATAATGCTGGGAAGTCCGGCGTCCCCTTCATAGCAATGTCCCTTCTCCCATGAAAACTTCCTTCATGGAAAGATCCTCCCACATAACCCCCGACCCACCCACCCCCCCACCCCCACTACCAGGAAAAATCTCCCCTGAAAACGGCTGTATACTTCCAAATAACCAATACTATATGTTAACATTGGGTAAAGTTCATAACTTTCAGCCCTCCCCCCGGGAACTTCGGGGGATTAAGTCATCCTAAAAGAAATACTTTTTATATTTTCGAACATGCTGAACAAAATGGCTATCTCAAAATTTTGATCAGGTGACTTTGGGAAAAAAATGAGCGTGGGAGGGGGCCTAGTTGCCCTCCATTTTTTTGGTCACTTAAAAAGGGCACTAGAACTTTTAATTTTCATTCCAATGAACCCTCCTACGATATTCTAGGACAACTGGGTCGATACGATCACCCCTGGGAAAAAAAATAAATAAATAAATAAAATAAACACACACCCGTGATCTTTCTTCTGGCAAAAAATGCAAAATTCCACATTTTTTTAGATGGGAGCTTGAAACCTCTACAGTAGGGTTCTCTGATACGCTGAATATGATGGTGTGATTTTCATTAAGGTTCTATAACATTTAGGGGGTCTTTCCTCCTTTTTTCGAAAATCAGCCGAATTTTCTCAGGCGCGTAACTTGATGAAACTTATATATTTGAAATCAGTATTAAAATCTGATTCTTTTGATGTATCTATTTGTATCAAAATACCGTTTTCTAGAGTTTCGGTTACCATTGAGCCGGGTCGCTCCTTACTTACAGTTCGTTACCACGAACAGGTTTCCACTAGTCAGTGGAAACCTGTTTATCAATAGCATGTTTGACATTTTGATGCTGTCTTTTATTGCACACTTACCTGATTCTAGACAAGTACCGTTTTTAGTCTCGGTGGTTCTATAAGGGTTCCCCCTTGTTTAGATACTTCCTCTAGGTCCAGCAAATACTTTGGAAGTCTTGGTCTTCCACGTTTCACGTATATTGGTTTTAATTTTTCCCTGCCCTTTTGCACATTAATCACGTCAGGTCCTCTTTTATTCCGCCTTTTCCCCATAGCTCAAAAAGTTTTTAATCTTTTGGATAGAACTTGCTTAATTTCTTGATATATTTCGATTGGTATTACACTACGGCATACAGCATGTTTATCGAAGTTGAGTGATATCATGCGCAAGACACACGACCTGTTAATTGAAACACTGACCCGAAACAACCCATGTTCAACTTGAGGTTTCCGTAACTCGTAATCGATTGCAGTGAAAAAAAAAACAAAGGATAAAAAAGGGCTTTAATTGAGTAAAATCAACGTAAACTGTCTAAACTAATAGTTTAGCTTAAAAAGATTTACAAGCTTGTATGAATTTTATTAAAGTTATTAATATCGTTTTCTTGAACAAAGCCAAGAGAATTTTTTTATAAAAAATCATTTAAAAAATAGAGAGAGCATAAGAAAAAAAGTGAATCTAACTAAATGATAGCCATTAGTCTCCCAAATCAGGTAAACCACAATTTAAGTTCTCTAATATATCTGTTGCTCTAAACAAACAAAATTTCTTTAATGTTGAAGAGATAGCCAAGTGACTTGGACAGCTGTCGCCCCTCAAATAATTAATTAAAAAAAAACTACAAATTTACCAAAGCTTCATAAGCTGGTGAAGACAGGTCGCTGCACAGTAAACCTTCCAGTATCACAAAACAAGGTAGGGTAAATTTTAGATTAAGGGGCTTCTTTTTTCCTAGAAAGTGAAATGAAAACTAGAAAGTAAAGTGAAAAGAAAGAATAATGAAACTTTTCAGATTGAATCCAAGGCCTAAAAAGGTTATACCCCAGGAAGGCATTCCCAAGCTGATTACCCTGGGGTTAATGCCTTCCTGGGGTTATACCCCAGGAAGACATTCCCATAATCTTATTTCTAGAACTGAAAAGATTGCATACATGACAGGTCTACGCCCATCCAAATTTAGAAAATTAACTCATCTTTATTTCAGGTTTTTCAATCTCTTTTTTTACTGATCTCTTTAAATCTCTTTACTAAAAAAACAAAACCAATGCAAAAAACAGGGCTAGGTTCAGAAAAATGCTTAGGTGGCCTGCATAAAGTAAAAGAATAATTTATAAAGCTCTCAACAGTCTTATACCACCCATACATATATAATCAATAAGTTTTTCTATACAGTTTTAAATTTCTAAAAAACTAAAGCAAGCCTAGCTTTCAGTTAAGCACTAGTTTTTCAGAATTTTAAAAACACAGGAAAATATGAAGAGGCAGTTATTCATAAATGTTTTGCATAAACTGCAAAGCAGTGATTTTTGTTTATTTCAAGTTTCAGCTTTGCTCTTTACTTTCATCTAAACATCTTTGTTTTTTTTTTAATAATTTTGGTTTTCTTTTTGATTTTAAAAATATATATAATAAACCTAATAAAAAGATAGTTGTCTAGTTTAGGCAAAAAATAAAGAAGTTAACATGACTTTTTGTTAAAATAAGGCATTTACTTTGCATCTCTCTTGAAGTTCCTCTTGAAAGAATCATTAATTTTGTGATAGAATCCATGGGGCCATGCCTAGATCAGTTAGGTGCAAGCGTGATTGGATGTATTTGTTTGATGATAACGGATCATCAGATAGGTACACTTCTACATAAAATAAAAAATAGAAATTTTCAAAAGACAAAACCATTTATTGAATATAAATTTACATCATCAAATATGAAATGACCTCTCTCCTGAACCAACTGGAATTGGTAATAATGTTTCAAAATTTTGATTTTTTGTCATTTTGATAATAATGTGGGGACCTAATAGGCGAATATTTTAAATCATTGACTGTTTGGAATTTTGGATCAATAATTAGGATTCAGTGACCTTGACCTAATAGGCGAATAGTTTAAATCATTGATTGTTTTGAATTCTGGATGAATAATACTATATTTTATAACGATTACTAATTGCATGACCACAGTTGCAATTAAATAAGTGAGAATAAAAATTTCACCGATTGAGTTGAAGATTCTTTCGCTTTTCCACTCAATGAATCTCGTTTTACGAACCTTCTTTCGTCTATGATATAAATTCACCCCGCACGCACTCTGTGATATGTCGAAACCAAAGAATTATTGTCCCGAGTGCCGACTGCCAGTGATGCCAAACGTGGTACAATTGTACCATCTTGGTACATTTCACTACTACCGGTACAATTTAGTACAACCCAACAAAATATGGGTACATTTTACAAAATATGGTACAATTTGGTACAATTCAGAATTGTTGTACTAATGTTTGTATTCTTTCATCGCTGAAGCACTTTTGGTATTGCTCAGGGACCCACAGTACTTTCGAGACAGGAAATTAGTAGACTGGGGCAGCCGTGTAGAGGTTATTTTATCAACAACAAAATTCCGTTATCAGCTGCAACTGCCTTCAAAACAGTGTGTACCGAATACATGATAGAACTGAGCAACTAAATAAGGAAAAGGTTTTTCAGTTAAAAATTCTTGTCCGCTAAAAACTTAAACAGACTGGACCCAATGATAGCTATGTCTCCTGACCACTCAAACTTAAGCATTGTCCCAATTCTTGTCCAGTTTCCAAATTTGGCAAAGGAGAATGATGTGAAAAACATTGCCAAATAATGGAGAAGACAGCCATTTTGCGCTTATCTAAAGAAATGTGTAGATTCTGACCCCGTTTATTTCTGATTTAAAGTACTAGAACAATGTGACGGTCCAAAAGTCAAAAGTTTCTCATTCTTGGGTGAATTCATGATGAAAATGCTTATAATGCAGCATTCCTCTGCTTGTACAAGATTCTTCTGTTTGTGTGTTTGGCTTGGACCCTTTCAGCTGTCAATTGAAAAAAGAGAAATAAAGAGAGGACTTTTCTCTCGCAAGATTCTCAGTAGGAAGGATCCACCGCAGTGATGCCAAACGTGGTACAATTGTACCATCTTGGTACATTCCACCACTACCGGTACAATTTAGTACAATCCAACAAAATATGGTACATTTTACAAAATATGGTACAATTTGGTACAATTCAGAATTGTTGAACTAATATTTGTATGCTTTCATCACTGAAGCACTTTTGGTATAGTTCTGGGATCCACAGTACTTTTGAGACATGAAATTAGTAGACTGGGGCAGTCGTGTAGAGGTTATATTTATCAACAACAAAATTCCGTTATCAGCTGCAACTGCCTTCAAAACAGTGTGTACCGAATACATGATAAAAATGAGCAACGAAATAAGGAAAAGGTTTTTCAGTTACAAATTCTCGTTGGCTAAGAACTTAAACAGACTGGACCCAAAGACAGCTATGTCTCCTGACCACTCAAACTTAAGCATTGTCCCAATTCTTGTCCAGTTTCCAAATTTGGCAAAGGAGACTGATGTGAAAAACATTGCCAAAGAATGGAAAAGACAGCCATTTTGCGCTGATCTAAAGAAATGTGCAGATTCTGACCCGGTTTATTTCTGATTTAAAGTACTAGAACGATGTGATGGTCCAAAAGTCAAAAGTTTCTCATTCTTGGGTGAATTCACGATGAAAATGCTTATCATGCAGCATTCCTCTTTTTGTACGAGATTCTTCTGTTTGTGTTTTCGGCTTGGACCCTTTCAGCTGTAAATTAAAAAAAAAGAGAAATAAACTCGGCTTTATTACTCTCAATCCTATTTTGGGTACTAATCGGGCCGTTACCAAGGAATGGAAACCCCCCATGAACATGTTGACACACGCCAACTGTTGGAATACTGAAAAAGGGAACAGAAAATCTGCCACTGCAAGTGCTGCTATGGCTTCCGACTCAGATAGTGATGTTTAATGTCATATTTTTGGTCATATAACTTGTAGTCAGGTCGGTCTTAATTGTATTGAGCAAGGTCTTTACTTGCCCTCCACGCTTCTTCTTCCAATGGTTCAGGGGTTTACCGTTTAGCCCGTGTTTGGTGAGGGTGCTATCTGGCATCCTATATATGGCCAAACTATGTTAAGTGCTGTTTTTTTTACTACTCCACTAATGTCATGTTTTTGGCAAGAATATGTTCATAATTTGACGTTACTGAACCTGCCTATCATAAGGACGTTGAGGAATTTCTTAGGCAGGAATAGTCGAACGCATTGAGAGCGTGGACATCTGCTACTTTCAAAGGCTAAGTCTCGCAGCCGGTTGGAAGCATGGAGCGTTTGATTTTCTCGTAAGCTGATTCTTGTCTTTAGTAGGACAGATCTTTACCTCAATAGGTTTTTCCTTAGTTGTGTAAAGACTGCGGATACGGGTATTCTGCTCTGAACATATTTACTGCAACTGCCTGATACGTAGTTAAAGACCCCAGATATTTGGATTGATCCAAGACTGCTAATCGTGTACAGTCTAGAGAAATACCGTTTATCAGCACGTTTTCAGAGTTCGTCAAAATTTTTACTTTTGTCCTTGTTAATCTTCAGCCCGACCAACTCCACTGTGACAGCCACATTATGCAGCAAGGCTTATGCATCCTCCACCACCAGGCCAATGTTGCTTGCATAGTCAAGGTCAGTAAAGGGGAAATCTGGACTGCCTTTAAAAACTCCAGCAGAATGCAAAGCACCCTTCATTATTGTTATTTTATTACTTATGGAAAATCCGTCTTCACACAAAAAGAAAATGACTGAGCACTACAAAGAGAAAAAACAAAACAAAAGTAAAATATCACTATACAACAATGACGACTTAACTAGAGCTGAAGAAGTTGGCTCCAAGCGCGTCTTGAAATCTTTTGATTGTGTTTTTTCGTAAGACATGCAACGGAAACAAAAAAGGACCAAAAAAAGGAATAAACTATTCTCAATTAAACAAATGCATTTAAAGAAAAGGAAAAATGTCTGGAAATAACTTTTCCGACCCCATCATTTGACGCCATTTATAAAGATCCTTTTAAAAGATTGAATAAAATTAAAGAATAGGCCTAGTATTAATACTTAAAATAGGCAGAAAAACTTAAAATAAGAGAAAAAACAAAAAACCGAACAAAAGAAAAATACCACTATACAACAATGAAGACTTAACTAGAGCTGAAGAAGTCGGCTCCAAGTATGTCTTTAAGTATTTTGATTGTGTTTTTTCATAAGTTTAGCAACGGCTATTGTAGGATTTGCTATGCACAGACTGTTGATGAGCTTTGAATTGCGTGTCAAAATTGGTTATCTCAGCAGATATTTTACGAAACGGAAGAAAGGGGAGCGGATTCTCAATTTATCAGCATTAGTAAGAATCTTCCAGATGGGTGCAATGTAGAGGATGTGGAGGAGAGCAGCAGTGGAGCAGTCACTTATTCAAAGGATAAGTGAAACCCTGGAGGAATTTAAAACATTAAGAATGATCATACGCATACACACTAATTGTCTTTAAACTACAAAAAGTAGGCTCCCACAAATCCTAAGATAATGGCCGGAATCAGTAAAATCCGAACTTCGAATTTAGTCCCAAGTTCTAAAAAGATATATTTTTATTTACTAATGCCCCTTTTCTACTCCATTTTATTTAAGTTACTGTAAACTCATAGCTAAATTTTATTTAAAATAAATCAATAAACGAAAATGCAGATTGAATATTTCTTGAAAAAGAAAGAACAATGTCCATAAAATGCATACAAACTTAGTCCACTTTCGGGACAGAATAAAAATTTAGCTTGTTTTTACACCAAATCACGACTTAACTTGTTTTTGCACTGTCTTATTGAATGTAATGAAGCTTAAAACAAATAAAAAATACTCTTTCACCAATTAGGCAAGATATTTCTACAAAATTAGCTCAAGCAAATTGACTCAAAATATTTCTCAGAATCTATACACTTCTGTAAATTAGTCTGTACAAAAAAGCGTTTCAAAGACCACCCTTCCCCAAAAGCCGAAAAGTGCGTAGCCTGAAATAATAGTCACCATTTCTGAGTAGCATTTTCCCATTAAATACTTTTGAAAACACTGATTTAAACTGTTATTTAAACTTGTGCAATAGGCTGTGGGTCATTTTACACTAGGTTGCAGCATCCAAACCCAACACAATGACTAATTACTAAAAATTAAAAAATATATTTCAGCAAAAGCTTACACTGTTAGGCATAATTTATTTTAAACTATCCGGGCCGGGGTCGAGTGCCCTCTTTTTCCCTCCCCTTGAATCCCCTCTGATCTGCCCTCCTCCTATAAAAAACATTGTGCGCCAACTTAAAAAAAATGATGAATATTTCCATACTTGTTTATATTTATTTTATTGAGATAATCCATCTAGTTTGGGCTTTGATTCATTAATGAAAGAAGAAAAACTTAAATTAACAGTAAAACTTGTTTTTAGGCAATTAACTCTGCCGTTCTTCTGTTTTTTTGATCATGTTCCATTTTCACAAAATAGATCCTAAGATAACACTCGTTGTATAGCACTTAATTAGCATCTTAGTATCGTGATGATCTATGATTGAACTCCTTGATTGGGCATCTAATTTTATCTTATATGTATTTTATATCTCTTATGTTTAAATTTTAGCTAAAAATCATACTAAAATAGATCAGAAAACATTTTATGGATAATGATTGTCCTGCTGAACGTTTTTCAAAAGTTATTATGAGTATTACCAATTTTAAAATATAGAATAAAATTTAGAATTATTCAGTCTACAAAGATAATAAACAGAGAATTCAATCACATTATTCAATCACAATCACACATTGAAAATTTAAAAACAATTTTTGAAAAGCTGACTATCTTGATGAATGGTAACTCTGAAATCGATTGTCAGCTAAAACTCAAATAAGGTTAAGGGATGAATTATTGTTGTATCAATTCTATTCCTCTTAATTCAAATTACAAGGCAGTTTTTTAGTTTTAATAAATTCCAAATTTAATTGAGTTCGCAATACAATGATGTTCCCGGTCATGTTTTTGCTCAGCAGAATAACTCTTGTATTTGCCTAAGATAAATAACAAAAATTAAATTTAAACTTTGCATATTTTTTTAAAACTCCGAATAATGCAGAATGAAGCATCAAAGAGAAATCGATTATATTAAAGAAAACCAAGATAAGTAATTACTTGAACTTAGGACAACGAAAAATAAACTACAGACTATTTTTGGCGGGTATTATAGCGACCCCACTCAAGAAGTGGTGTTAGGTTAATCCAAATGAAATATATTAAATCTGTCCTATTAAAGGCAAAAATCCGCTTATGAGACAATCAACCGCTCCATGCTTCCAACCGGCTGCGAGACTTGGCCCCTGAAAGTAGCAGATATTCACGCTCTCAATGCGTTTAACTATTTCTACCTAGGTTAATCCTAATTGAATATACCTAAATATCATAAAAATATAATACTTTAGTAACAAAACTATGGAAACTACAACAAAGAATTATAGAAACCAGCCCGCCCAGAACGCCTTCCTAACCAAAATACCAACTCTAAATACTAAATATTTAATTACAAAATAGGCTACCTATATAGTAGTTTATCTCACTCAGCCTGAGCTAAATGTCTCCGAATGCAGACAAACAAACCGATTTTACGCAGACAGATCAGATCAAACTTCTTGTGTGGGGTCTCTATAATACATAAGTACATTTTTGGCTATTAAAAGAATCAACATGTCAATGCTTTTCCTGGGGGTCGGTTCCATTTTTAAGTGATTTACTGACCGGGCTTGAAAAGTGTTGCATGGTCAAGCAGGTGTGATACTGGCGGGTGGGACTCTCCAAAGGATTTCGGAAAGCAATCTTAGACACCACTGAGGAAGGCTCGTCTACAAATGGAACAAAAAACGACAGCCGGACGAAAGAACAAGCTTTGAGGAGGTTGAGGAAATCATCTTAATCAGGATGATGATTAGTATTGATGAAAGTTTGATTGAAAAAGACGTCCATTATATTACACATACATTGGATAATACATCTTGCGTAAAATGGCTCTCTGTCAAAACATTTTGTTGACTAGAGCGAAAGGGATCCGATGAAGTTCCTTGGTTGGGACGGGAAAATTATGTACTAAATTACACGATTCACAAAAAAACAAAGAAAACAGAGAATATACAATAAAAAACGATAAAATACAATGGTAAAAAATGAAAGAAGACGAGTATAAAACTTAAGTAGATTCCTGAATATAGTTTTAAAGGAAAAGGGAATTTCATCTCGTGCTATCATTCTAAAGTAAAATTGACTGGAAAATCGGCGATTATTGGGTGAACGTTGGCAAACGTTTAGGAAGATGAACCGTCGTGAAAAAGAGCGTAGCAATGATGATCATTTCCGTGATTTGGACAGGTAAACAGATACTGGGCACATGGTAGTAGACGCCCCTGGTATATTCAGCAAAAGCTAAATTAAGGTTTTGTTTAGCAGTCCAATGGATGACAGGCGCTATGTATATGTAGAGTTCGTCGGGAGGGTAAAGCCTAGGAATACGAAATGTTACTTTAACTGCTCCCTTACAAGAGCAAAGAAATCGCAAAAGAGATTCAAGAGTGTTTCCCTATACCGAGCAGCAACATGATAGATATTGAAACACAAAATCATAATATGGGTAAAGCATTATATCAAGTGAAAGACAAACATTCATGCGGTTCAACACTGACATGCTAGGGTCAAAAGAGCCAATACGGGTCATATAGATTTAAATCATGAAAAGCAATCAAATTTTCTTCCAGAAAATTAACTTTAAAGATTAATCTTAAAGGGTAAAACTGTTATAGATCAATGTAAAACCGTAAAATCAACCCTAGGCGAGATTAGTTCTATCCCCGCGCACATGAGCTTGTTTAAGGTAGGGGAAAACTACGGGGGTCAAAAACAAGATAATTACATAACGAGAAGACATCTGAAGTTCATTTAAAGAGCAAAACACAGAGTCAGTGAATATCAAAGTTCAACTTCTCATTCTTTTTACTGCTTTTGGATTTTTTCACAAAAGAAACAATCTTGTTTTATAAAGATGGGGTTATTTGTCTCTCTATAGACAGAGTTTCTATAATGGAATTAAAATAAGAACAATAATATATAAACCTGTGTCTGTTGTATTCAGACAGCTGAAAGTTTCTAAAGCCAGTTCCAGTTTTAAAAATAAAAGATCCCGTTATCTAGATGTTTAAGGTGATTTCAAAAATAGTGAGACATGGTGTCTATTGTACCGCTTGTGGGGATATATCCAGCTCGACCTTACAAGATGAGTGAAGGATCTTTTAAAGGCATTTTGGAGAAAAATATTGTTTCAACATAAAAATTATTACTTGTTAGACCATAGCCCCCCCCCAAAGTCACTTCTTTGATCAGTCTCAATTAAAAAAAAAAAAAAAAAATTCCTGCATTGTTTGTAGGCAGAAGCGTATATTAGGGGAGGGCTACAGGAGCGATCCTCCCCTCCATTGAGATCTTCACAAAAGGGAAAAGGAGGATTTGTATGTAAACTATTAAATGGAATAACAGGTCCTGTTAACTGCTTTTGGGCAATATTCTGTAAGAATACAAGGTTAAAATTCGATTTTTGCCCTTGATTTGTACTAAAATCGTCATTTGGGACCCATTTCAGGGCGGTGCTATAAATGGTCATGAATGGCCAAAAACAACGACTTTTTTTGGCCTGTAGTAAAATGTTACTACAGTAATACCTGTTGCTCAGAGCAATTTCTTCGAGTACTGTCAGGAGCACATGTACTGTATTAGAAAAGAAACAAAAATGAAGGAATGGAGAAAGAAAGTGAATGAAAATATCTTAAAAAAACTTTCATAGATAGTACTGTACGTCACCGACGATCTACGTGTTACGCGAAGCATAACACGTGAAAAAAAATTGGGTTATGGTACATTTCTTTGTCTTTGGTACATTTTTTTAGCAGTTTGTGGTACATTTTGTTTTCAAGCATTGGCAACACTGCCGACTGCTGGTAACCACAAATTCTGTCCAATGCGTGTCGGGATGCGGCCGCTGGTACCACGCAGGCGTTAATAAATGTGCCCAAATCAGGTTAAAGGACCACACCGGTGAATGATTATGCATGGACTGTCATGCAAAAAAAATTCCCGTGACTCCTAATTCGCAAGCATCTCAACCCCCACAAAAGCCTAGTGCAAAGAGACTTGTAAGAGGAAGCGGAATCGGCACCTCTTCACTACAAATTACTACGGGACCTAAAACCAACTCCAATCTACCGAAAGGGACTAAGCCGTCTGCGGTAAGTGTAGACATTCTTAATTGTGAATCCGAAACAATTCGTCTAAGTGAAAAAATTAAGACCCTGGAAGCCAGTATATCGGCATATCAAGCAGAAAATCTAGAAATCCAAACAAAGCACTCAACGTTTCTGTCAGAAATGGAGGAAAAGAACAATCAAATCAAAGTGTTGACAGTTCATTTGGTGGTTAAAGACTTTCTTATAGCCCAGCTGAAACAAGAACTATTGGTGGGTATCGAAACCCGCCCTTGTGACCCTTCGCAAACTTCCCGGGACCAAGTTACCGTGTCGACGCAAACGGACAATGATTTCGCTGTTGCTAACCGAAATTCACACCCTGATAATGAAGTGCAAAACATAAAATTTGACCCAAGCGTAGCCCACGACCACAGTTCATATAATTATCCAGTATGATCATTCCCTATCTCACCCATTATAAAAACCCGGACCGGGGTGCGAGTGCTCCGGAGAACGTTTTTGCAGATAGAAACATAGGCGGCAGTAGAGATGCCTTATTGACTCCGAACATGACCACGTGGTTTATGGTTTTCTCAGTGAGAATGAAAAAACAGGAATTTTCTCACTTGGAAAAACATGAATTTTGTCACATTTATGGTTGTTTTCATGGATGGATATGTGTGTTGTTCGATTTATTTGATGTTTTTCTCGGATGTCAACATCAAATTATGGATGTTTTATGGTTTTTGTCAGTGAGAATTTGAAAAACAGGAACTTTCTCACATTTATGGATGTCAACAGCAATTTATGTCTGTTTTATGGTTTTTGTCAGTGAGAATGGAAAAACATGAATTTTCTCACATTGATGGTTATTTCTTGGATGGTTATGTGTGTTGGCCAATTTATTTGATGTTTTTCATGGATGTCAACAGCAATTCATGTCTGTTATATGGTTTTCTCAGTGAGAATGAAAAAAACAGGAATTTGCCAAATGTTATGACATTCCCGGAAACAGTTAGATCACGTGTTTCCTTCTCAGCCAATCAGCGAGTCGGATACATCCTCCTTCTCAGCCAATCAGAGACGTGCTTACATATTAGCGGCGGAGTGAATATAAGGAACGGGTTTTTTGCTAGAGTTTTATTAGTCTGTGAATAGAATTCAAAGGAGTGAGAAGAAGAACAGTTTTGACTTTACTCATTTGGATATATATTTGTGTTGATGGCGATGAGTGGAATGTTTACACTATTAGAAGTTGATAGTGGAGTTGATGATAATAGTACAAGAGCACCAAACATTGCGGTGGAAATTACGAAAGGATCGCGGCTTTGTCTGGAATGGGATGCAGTATATGCAAGATATGTGATATCCTTGAGCAAATTTAAAATGGAGGATCAATTATGTTTCGCCGCTAAAGTTGATATAGCACATGTGAATAGACTTCAATGTGCTTTAAGTGCATTGGTGAAACATATTGAAGACAATAAACAGTATCGCTGAATGTACATGCTCTGTATTATTGATGTTGTTGTTGTTGTAATTATTCAATAAAATTGTTTCGAAATCGAAAATGTTTTCTTTCTTTTCTGGTCAGGTTAGGCTAACGAATCAGGCTCAGTCTAGAGTCAGCAGTCGGAGTGAAAGGATTGAAAAATGAATAAATTTGAGAAAGAGAGAATTAGATCAAATCTAGTGTTTATGGAAAAACATTTGATTTTGGATGATGATTTTCTCGAGTTATCTCTTAAACGCAGGATATTCTCATGTCCGGGAACACTTGACAATATAATGAGGAGTGATTCTCCCCCATTGGACTATTGTATGAAACTTTTAAAATGTGATTCAAATGCTTATAGTCAATTTATTGATATATTAATTGGAACAAAGCAGAATCATATTGTGGATATACTTTTGAAAATATTGCCAATGGATTCAATGTAGATGGCTCCCCCATCATTCGAAAGAGGTAACATTACAGAGCTACTCCTCTCTCCCACCATTTCCCTCCACCTTGAATTTATCGAACGAAGAGGATCAGTTTCGTTTTAGCTGTGAGTGAGTTGACATCGGAAACCGAAAAATGTTCTATATATGTCCATTGTGCATGTACACTCTTGGCAGTTGGAATCAATGTGAGAATTGTACAATTATTGATGACTATAGTGAAAAGTGTAAATTATGTAATCCTTGTAAATTACATAGAGGCTATGCAGTACAAATTAAAGGATGTAATTCATGTCTTGAGGAGGTGTGTGACTCTCATCCTAGAGGGCACCTGTGCTCCAATTGTCACTATGATAAATGTGATCAGTGGGAGAATACTTACCCCGCTATGATTGGAAAGAATCCCAAACGTGATTTTAGTTTATTTCTACGAGATTGGTATCGTCGTGGATTTAAATTATTCTGGGAAGAGGAATCTGGTCTACGATTCAACTGTTGGGGTAACAAGACAATCTGGTTTCTACGTCATCGCTGTGATGACACCACCTACTATGACTATAAACCAAGTGATTTTTATTTGGCTGTGACGGAATGTGATTCACCATTTGAAAACATTGTATGTGATATTGCTTCAAATAGACAGATTGAAACTCGTGAATTTCATAATATGAATGCAAATAGTATCATTGACTATACAAAGAGATATGACAAGAGTGAAGTTACATTGTACTGTAGAAAATGTGACCCTGACTTTGCAGTCAATCAAGATCAATATACAGTGAATCCAAATGATTTACCAGCATTAGTGGTTCACGACAGTTGCCTATACATCGAAGATGAAGAAATCTAAAGTGAAGATTTAAAGACATTGTTGTATATATATATGCATTTTATTAATAAACAAATTCACAAACATTTTTTAAGCACTTTACTCTTAGGGCACTGAAATCAATACTATATAGGTCTGAGAGGATATTTTCCACTAGAAAGTCGTTCAGACGTGGATTGTCAACATAAATGTGGAGAAACTGCTTGTAAGTATAGCCACGACATCGGAACACAAAATATAGTAGTGCATGGAAGCCGCAGCTTTTAGTCGTTAGATCCTGAACCCTCTTCCGATTTTGAATAATAGTTTTCCCACTACTCTCAATATAGTTGCTGATGTGGGGTGTGTAGAATGTATAGGGTAGACCAAGAGGATCAAAAAATTCAATCGTCTTCATTGTTTGAAAGATGCACAGCCAATGACCCGTCAGCACAGTCGACGGACTGCTATTAACAATAATCAAGGTATTGTTCGCGCTTTGAATTTTTCCAAGAAAGTCCGAGGGCAGACAATAGGATTTGTACTGGGACATGTAGGGGTCCATATTAAATACATTGATTATTTGACTGGTGTTCATGGCGCCAAGTCTAGTAGAACACTGCCTTCGGGAGTGATTTCCCAATAGGTTTCATATTGATTTAGTGAGATTAGTGCAATACTCTCAGCCAATGGGTCGGCAAATGTACACTCTAAACGCACACTCCCCGTACGTACTATACTCATATCCTGTGTGCCAGACAAATCCAGTACAATGATACCATGTGTTTTAGCAAACATATCTTCGGTTATACCATTTTCAAATAGTTGCGAATCGTGATCTAGGGTTTGCATGGTCAACTCGTACAATGTTCTATAGGATTTATCAAAAGATAGATTGTAGAGTGGGATGCCGTTTACTTTGCACACAAGAGATGAAAGTCCAAACATCTCGAATTTATGTGGACATTCAGTCCATGATCCTATTGCACTGGCGCTTTTTACAAAGGCCAAAGCCAATTTTGACGGGATTTCGCCATTGATAAAGGATGAATCGGTGAAGGTGCGTGAGCCCATTGCAATATGACGTTGATTGGTGATTGTATGAGGAACAAGTAGTTTAATATTGTTGCCATTGGCTCTCAGTTTTTCCACGGCCAAAGCAACAGAACTCATAACCTGTTGTTTGCGTACATGAAGTATTGCCGAGGTGAGGGAGAGACTTACATCAGGATTGGCAGCAAGTTCTTTTCTCAATATGAAATTGGAGGGTGCAAGCGTCAATTTTATATCCACTTTAACATTGGGCGGTAGCCATTGGGGTATATTAAATATTTCATGATATATTTTTCCAACTAGATGTAATTCACTAGTTGTAGCATTTTTAAGTGCATCTGTACTATCAGTATTAGTAATATATTCATATCCATTGGAGGCGCCTCTCAATTCCTTGTATGACTTGGGTGTCATCAGCATGAATTGCATATAGCTTGTATAATTTGAGAGATTGTTGCTTGTGCTCACCAGCGTGCCATTAATGTAGACACTAATTTGACGAAATAAATTATGTAGTATACAATTTTCATAGGATATTCCATCGGCCCGAATCGGCATTGTATTATCAGTTTTCCGGACTTTCATTTGCAAATCTATAAATGTTGAAGACATGTCCATAAAGTAGTCTTCATTGGAATAAATTTGAAAGTGGATATTATCGGAGAGGGGTTGTTGTGGATAAAATTGTTCATAGTATCCATGCTTGACACTCACATCAACATTTTCAGCATTGAATAGATTCAATGAGGCGGTGATTGAAGGTTGAGAATCCTTATGCGGTAGGTAGGACATTTTAGGAGAAGAAATCTAGTTTCGATCTGACAATTCTATTCTTCCTGGGACTTCTTCTGTTTACAGCACGTGTCGGCTTTTTCCTTCTTTTCTTTGACAAGAGGGATGATGTCTTTCGTTTCCGACCTGAGTGGAGACTGATGAGTGATGCATTGTTTCTTGACCTTTTTAAGCCTTTACCATTCTGTTTTAATCTCTCGCCAAGGGTTCGCGCACTGGACCTAAGATTTTCCGAAGCACTTTTTTTAAAATCCTTGCCAGAGCCCCAATCGTATAGTGTAGAGGATGCAAAATCTGTCGCAGCCGGTACAAGATATTTTCTAGCCAGTGGTAGTGAAGAGCGAAACAGCTTAGCAAACCAACTGCCAAGACCATAGCCAGACATTGACGAGCGACCTTTGTAGTAGTCCATTCCATTGCCCTGTTGTCTTGGGCCAAGAGTATTAACATAGCAGTCAATATCAGGACAAGTGAATACCACTTTTTTATTAGACATCTTGTTGTTGAACGATGGGTCGAAAATGGCATGTAATCACAGCCAAACCTTTTGAAATTGCTATTGGATCACCCAATTCGGTTCTTAGTGTTAACTGACAGAGTTCCAAATAGGAAGTGTTTACGGGAATATACTGAAGATGCTTTATATTGTAGTGATGAATATGTTCTTGATTGGTTTTTCGTTCAAGAACTCGTAGGAGGGGAACATTTGAATTACCAACCCGAGATGTTTCCACAAATGAAGCGTAGAGAAATATACAGGTGTCTGTGGAGAAGGCAGGCGGGTAGTCAGCAAAAATGAAATTAGTGTTTCCGGCACTTTTACCATTGATTATATTGAGCTTAAAGCCAAGAACATCCTTTAGATTATCGTTGAGAATAACCTTTTCACTGGCAATAGGTGAACTAATGTAGATCTTGCCCTCCTCCTTTGAATAGTTGAAATGAAAAGCTCCCTTTTTACGAGCGGAAATTCTTTTATTGATAGTACGACATAAATCATTCATACAGGTGAGTTCCTCGTAGGGTAATTCAATATATGGATATTCCATCCAATTGATTTTTTGAATTTGTTCTTGATCACCTGTTGGTGGCGGCGGCCAATCATATGGTCTAATTTTTATTTCATATTTACGATCCTTTCTCAGGATGTCATAGGTATTTTTGAGAATACAGTCGACAAGAGCCACTTCATACTTTCTATTGTCGTCGAATTTGATGGTGGGGGAGAGTTTTGTCCAAAAATCACTTGTTCTATTCAAGTCATTGTAGAGAGGATCAGAAACATTGGACATGAAAGTCACATAGAAATCATTGGGCATTGTCAATATCTTCAGCACTGACCCAAGAATCAAAATCTGAGTTGTATCCTAGCCAGCGAACAAGCAACTGTCTCTTGCCATGGCGTGTACGACTCTTTAATATCTTTTCAATTTGATAAATTTCACTAGTGTTTCTAACTTTTTGCAGTTCATATTCATAAAAACCGCCGAGAATCTCATCATCTTTGGTGTCTCGCAGCCGATAAGTTATGGGTCTGGTGTCCAGGATTTTGGACACTTTAAAAAGTTCAGTGCTCCATAAATAATTCCCTTTTTCAAAAATATTGGTGGTTCTATTAATTCGAACAGTATCACCAACATTGAATTTCTTCTTCTTTTTCTTCTTCTCATTGCCATTGGAGTATTGCTTTAGAAAAGCATCAAATGTATTTTCACTGTAGTGAACATCCGTTGGTGTAGAGTTGGACAGAGATCGATGGGGTCGATGGTTGTATATCTGCATGATTTTATCTAAATCATGAATAAAAGCCGGTGTATTTTTCAATGTGCAATATCTTGAAATTAATAGACGAATCGTTCTTATTAATCGTTCAGCCAATGCAGCCTTTATCGGACTGTGACTATGATAAAGTGTTGTATTATATTTCAAAAGAACCTTTTGCACATGAGGATTAACAAATTCACTGCCACGATCCGATTGAATTTTTCTATACGAATCCTGTTCAAGAATACTTTCAATGGCCCGAGCAACTTCAACACCTCTCTTTGACCGCAGTGGAATGGCATAGGCATAGCGACTAAAGATACTGATTGCCACTAGAATATATTTGTAGGGTGCATTGTGACGCCGTTGAACTGCGTCTAGAGTTAAAAGATCCATTTGCATTATATGCAGAGGGAAAAAGGCTTTAGTTTGTCGATATTGTTTACTGCGAAGCCTGTGATTTCGATGCAGTGTGTAACTCGCTTCATTTTCTAGATACTCTTTTGCATTTTTCAATGTGGTGGTGGTGCCGGAGACAGCTTTGGAAAGCGTTTTGGGAGAACTTAAACTTCCCACCTCGCCAATATTTTCATAGACACCTTTCAAACTTCATCCATTTCGAGCGTAAACACGTAGTGTAATGTCCACTCCCCTTTTGCACACTGGCGGGCGAATCAATTCGTCTTCGCTTTTGACTAGCAGCCACAGGTGTTGTAAAATCATTGCTGCTGCTGATAGTATCCTCAAATATTGAATCTTCTTCTTTTTTAAATGGTGTTGGAGGAGCAGGAGGACTATATTCTCTTAGTTTCTTTAGAATTTGCTTATTGCCAATAAGACTTTTGGGAAAGTTTATTGCACACAGAAAGGTGTATAGATTATCGTCAAAGGATAAGAGTCCTTTACGATTCGTCACCATATCACAAATTAAATCAACTAGATTATAACTTTTTCCCTGAATTATAATTCGTTTCCCTGTGCTATCGACTTGAACTTGATGTTCACCAGCAGTTTCCAACATGAGATAAGATAATACTCTTTTACTCTGTTCTCGATAGGTCAATGGCAATAGGTTTCCAATTTTCAATACAATCGAATTCAATTCCTTCTCCTTTGATTGCAGTGCTGCAGAATCTTGAGGAGATGTTTCCTGTTTAGAGGGATCAGTGGTGACGGTGACGGTGGCAGGTCTCTCACGATAAGGTTTATGTTTGTCCACACGTCGCAATGCATCTTGAAGTAAAATCAGTTTTTTGTCGTCGGCAATATTCTCATCGTTAATGAATTTGCTTAGATTGTCTTCAAAATGTTCGATGGGCGAGAGGACAAGTTCAAATGGTGTCAATTTATAGGGTTTTGCCATTCTCACTAGAGAAAACTGTTTACAAGTCCTGCAATTATCGGTAGTAAAAGTGTGAAGAAGCTACCGCCCGCTTGAAGGAGCCGTTTTCTTTTAAATTTTTTTCCCTTGTTTTTACAAGCCAAGGCGCGTACAGTGGAACGATGTTGCTTTGTCTGTTGTCTAACACCTTCTGGCAGTTGAACATTGCCCTCAGTTAAATTTAAACAAAGTTCAGATATTAGATTAATGAAATCATTGTCAACCCCATGTTTGAGTATAGCCTTCCTAAGCAATGGTTTTGAAGTGCTTAAAACGGAAAACAGATGCCGTTGTTCGTGTAGTTTCTTCAGTGTCATAATGGCGACTAATAGTCTTTTCTACTGTTCACCGGAAGATATACTGTAATTTCATTGTTGAAAATGTCGGTGACTACACGTAGATCCTCGGGCGTGCTCTGATTAAGATCCAGCAAAATGTAACCGTAGGGCTTGCTAGTCGCCTGAGTGTACGCTGACAATAGAAATTTTGGAGCGCCGGGGTATATCTGCTTATTGAGAGTTATGAGCGAGCTAGAATCACGAACGACTCGATAGATAATATAGACGGTGCAATTCAAAGCAAGGGTTCGCATACATTTGCTCTGATGAAACAGATTGTGTAGAACTAGGGTAACGGAAATGTGTTCATGATGGGAGCGAACGGTGAACAGTTGTAGCATTTCCTGTGAGAACTGTTCAATGGATTCAGCCAAATCATCAATAATCAACCATGAGTTCGATTCAATACTATTGAAAACATCAAGTCCCCGTATGAATTGTATTGGTATGGTTGTGGCAATAGCTTTTATTTTATCATAGGACTCCTGCCAAATACTATAGCAATAGTAGATTTTTTTCGGCTTTTCCAAAAACATTTTATCACAATTTTGAATTATTCTAGCTAAAAGCGTTGTTTTCCCCGACATTGAGGGACCACACAGAAACGATCTGAAGGGTGTTTTAAATTGATACATGCTGCTGACAACAGTCGGACTACAACTAACTGTAAATCATTTGTGCTCAATGAATAAGTAGTAGCAATAATTTTCCCCATGGATCTATCTATTCAAGAACAACAAAAAACAATATTTACATGGCAGCATTTATTTCGACACTGCATGAAAACAAATATTTGCAGTCAACATGAACTGCAACGATAAAAATAACACAAGAACAATTGACAAAATTTCATGGTCAAAATGAAAACTCTATTTGCAGTCAACATGAACTGCAATGATAACACTTTATAAATAAAACACTTATTGTCTTTAAACACTTTTTGTCTTTAAACACTTCTCTGTACAATAAAAAAAAACAAACACTTTTTGTCCATCATCAACACTTTTCTATACAACACTTTTTGTCCTTAAACACTTTTTGTACAACACTTTTCTATACAACAAAAACACACAGAAAATACACACACAGGGAAACGCTAGTAGTAGCACAGTTGAGCATTATGAATTTAAAGGTGTGTGGGATCCCCCCCCCGGGACCGCGGGGCCGAAGGCCGGCCGGCCGCGGGCGGGACCCCCCCCCTGGGCGGCCGCGGGAAGGGACCCCCCCCTCCCCCCGGGAGCCGCGGGGCCGTGGGGCGAAAAAGAATAGTTGTCGTCACTGCTATGGGTTAGTTGAGGTTGAGTTAGTGCTTGGGTTAGATGAGGTTGAGTTAAGGTAGTGAAAGGTTGGTTAGTGGTTAGTCAGATTAGGTTAATTTATCCAGACCAAGTTGATTGCGATAGTCAATGCATTCAACTCGATCTGAAATACGGTAGTGGCCGTGGGGTAGAACACTCACACCATTCTCGAGCACATAGACCTTGTCGGATATACACGACATTGCATTCTTTTCCACTCTCACAGTATAATTTCTATACTGTAGAGAGCGAATTGCAAGCACTTGTGCTCTCGGCACTAGGCTACTTTCTACACAGTCTCTGTACACGCTCATGTTGAAATTGCTCTTTACAAAATGTGTAGGCACCCCTTTACACGCCTTCTTTTCTTCCCCACTATGAGTTTCAACGCAATAGACTTTGGGGCCCGGGAACACCCCCCGGGATATCAAATCACTCCCCGTCTCTGATTTTAACATTAATAGTTGGTTGGGGGCTTGACGTTTCACCAGCTCGGGGTAGAGTGATGGATTCCAGTTGGTGAAATCCATCCGCGAGCTGATGTGTTCCCCCTTTTGCAAATCACCCAATAAATCCAAATCTTCAGTCCCATTTACCTTTAACAGCAGAGAATCTGTATCACCATAGTAAACTTGAACCTCCCCCTCCCGTGGCCATTGCACCTTGCACACATTGTAAAAGAACGACAACATGAGCTTTTTTGAAATTTCTAGTACTGAACTGCCACCTGCAATATTCTTGTTCAGTACTACATTTCGCTTTCGCCTGTGTAGAAGAACCATGCCGGCCTCTATGCTCGTGAACGATGTAAAATTGGGGTCGGCAATAATTCGTGCACACTCTAGAGGGTCAGTCACGACGTCACAGCGAGATCTATTACGAACGCTTTCACACATTTTGCCAAACGCTGAATTTAGGATGAGCTTATACATTTCCTTCTCCACCTTTGAATTTGCCTTAGAGCGTTTATCGACAAAGGTGTCGATAAACGTTTTCAAGTAGGGTCGCTGATTGAACTGCAGGACCCTGTGTATTTTGGTGATCTTGAAGCCGTTGCTCACCATCCAGTGCAAAAGCACATGGTGAACAACGATATTCTCCTTAGGGTCCAAATCAGCAATCAGTTTCTGTTTAGAGGGAGTCCAGTGCATCCCCATATCCTCAACCAATGAACGATTGTAGGGGCTCAGAGAGTCCCTGCTCACCGGCCGATTGATACAGGGAAAGACAAAATCTTTGACTGAGTCGTGAAGCGCCAGCGGAATGTGACCATCTACTTCAAAGAACCATCCTTGTGGCCCATTGTCCTCGACGGTGGTAATGTCGGGGAACTCACAAGGATTCTCAAGCCATTGATAGTTCCCACACGGCAAAGAGTAGTTGGACATTGCCGAGGGGTACAATGAGTTCATGTCCAAGAACACTGCATTTGACTTTGCACCGGTGCTTTGTCCGCTCGGATCGGTTGATAAGACGCGGTCCCCATGAAAAACATACCCTCCCCTCATTGAACGCTCTACAAAAAGGTGCTGATCTACATCGGTGATTAGGCCTATTTCCTCCCTGCTAATTTTTAAAATTAAATCCATCACTAAATGGGGTGTAGAAAAATAATAACCTATATCTAACCCGAACTCTGAATAGATCTGGTCTGTATTCTTACAGACTATATCCAACAAAGTTAGAACGTCACTGGCCAAGTACAGTCTACAATAATCCCACCCATTTTTACAATCCCCCTTGGACCACACCTTCTTGGCAAACTCATACTCCTCGGCTGTGCATTCACTGTTGGTCAGTGAATTGTAAAAAGCTTCAATTGGAGGTAGTTTCTCCTCACTTAAGCGAGCGCCAGAGCAGTAATAATCGTATGCGTATATACCTTTGCAGGTCAACAGGTCATACATTTCACTGTCTGGAAAGTGCTGTTTAAGCAAGGGAAAGCTATCAAAATTGTCGCTTTTTTGCACTTGAATCAATTGACTCAATGCCTTGGGGAAAAAACTAAAGGAATCTAAAAACCTGATTTTATTCCAACACGTATGCCCATTATCCACTGCCTGCCATTTCAGCTCGAGAAGCAGCAACTTCTCAGCTGATTTGGGAATTATGTTGTAGGTAAATGAACTATTTACCCATGGACAATCTACTCCCCCTCCCTCCCTGTGCATACGTGCCAGTGCCGGTAAAATAAATTTCAAATCATAATTGGAATTATGAATAAAAACAGGGATAAAAAACTGCTGGCTAACATTTAAATTACACGATTGATGCGCAACTCCTCTAAAATTACTACCCCCCGAGGATATTTCCTGCCACAAGTGATTATGATCTCTGACTTTCCCCCTCCCCCCACGTTTCCCTTTAGTCCCCTTATCCCCTCCTCTGCAAACTCCCCCTTACAAACCCAACATATTTTTTGATTTTTAATCGCGAGACGATCCTCTGCAGACAACACCATTGGATAATGCGTATTTCTCAAACGAGAAATAGCACCATTAGCCGTGCCAATCAGTTTAGTCAATGCCTTGTCCATGCACTCAGGTCCCTCATCCAATGTTTCAACTATTTCTAACAACTGCATGGTGTTAGAACTGTCTCTTTGCGCGTGGGCGTAGGACACTGCAATAGCCTGATGTTCTTTGACTCGGTTTGGAAATTGGGGGTCATTCACCTCCACCAACTTAGCTTCACAGTCTAAAGATATTTTGTTGCACTGGAGAAGGGTGTTTTGAAAATTTTTGAAGCGTAAAATAGCCCTATCCCCTGAAACCGTTTCCACTGTCTGATAGCCGTGGCGGCTACAATGCTTCATATGATCCCGTAGTTTCATATCACTACGGAATCTAGAGAGGCATGTTGGACAGTAGAAACATTCCCCCCTATGCTTACCCTCCCCCAGAACTCTACTAATGTCAGTGATAGGGTTAAAATGACCGATTGTGTTCGGTTGACTAGGTGGTGTGTATAGCAACCAAACCCAGTGTTTAACCAAATCAACTGAGGGACCCCTTACGGGGAAAACCACCCCCTTCTTTTTAGAGCGAGTCCCATCTTCAAATTCTGTTTCATATTGTACCACAGTAACGCCAATATTTAAATGAGCATTAGCCCTTTCAAACATGTCAATAGATCTTAGCGTTACTGGGTATTTTCCTTCTAGGCAAGAAAAATCTACAACTGGGAAAACGGAGCCTTCCTTCCCATGTACAGCCCAATTGTCTAAATTCGTCTTGGTAGCGTCCCGAGCTAGAGGCTCGTATGCTGATATGAGGAAAGCATATCGGAAACACTTTTGATCTGTTTCAAAACAGATCTTCTGGACACCTTGACAACCCTCTAGATCTGGATTATAATTTAAAACTACTGCCCTTTCCCCACCTGCCCCCCCTCTTAAAATAAAATCTTTCTTAAATTTACATATATTTACGCTTAAATTTTCAACAAAAAGAACTACTGAGCCACTTCCATTTTCGTTATAGTTCTCGAGATGCGTTATAATTTGATCGACCCAATCTAAGAAAGCGCCCTCAAAATTTTCTAAATTTGAATAAACCAAACGCATCTCGGAATGTATAAAATGATAGTAAACCTCACTTTTTCCCTCATTCAAATAAAACACTTTTAGAACAATGGAGACCTTAATTGAATCCCTACCCCCCCACAACTGAATCTGGTTCTCCAGAAGTGCACGAATTTTTTCTACATATGCATGCACAATCTCTACAGGGTCATAAACAAAATTACCACACAAAAGCGAATTAAAAGGATCACCAAACGTTGCAGTGAAAACAACTATATTATTTAAAATTCTGTTGGACAGCTGAAAGTCTGGGAGAGTTGTACCCCCATCCCCCTCTTGTATATTACCCCCTCCCCCAAGCTGTTCAACAATATCTGGCGAATGCTCCACTTCAGTTGTTCGAAGTGGAGTCGTTATGGTATCGGAGGTTGGAGGGTTCCCTGTTAATTCCCGGGTAAAATCGTCTAAAATTTGCAATGTGTTTGGACTCAAGTCTACCAGCTCAACTGCGCTATAATCAACATTTAAAAAATCACCTAAAAAGTCGTCAATATTATCTGGAATTTGATGTAAATCATCCCATAGTGAATTGTTGGGGGACTCCACGTGTGCCTCCTCTCCTTCTCCAACTGACGAGCAGGGGGAGATGGTGAGTATGGAACCAGGACAACCTGTAAATGAAAAAATAGCTTATTTTCAAAGTGTTCAAATCATCCCTACTGCTTTTAAAATTTGGATTATTATTGCTTAATAACATTTGGTTAATACAACTTAACGACAATCAAAGATATGACATAGAAGGCGACAATTTGTTCGTTTATTTTCAGTGTTCAATTTTTTTTTTTTTTTCGCGGCACTTTCCCGCAGCGCTTCTCACAGCGCTTCCCGTGGCGCTTCCCTGGCCCGCATCGCATCCTGTGGCGCTTCCCTGACCCGTGGCGCATCTTTGTGGCGCTTCTCGGCCCGCAGCGCTTCCCGTGGCGCTTCCCTGACCCGTGGCGCATCTCTATGGTGCTTCCCTGGCCCTTGGCGCATCCCTGTGGTGCTTCTCGGGCCCGCAGCGCTTCCCGTAACGCTTCCCCGCCCCACAGCACTTCTCGGACCCGCGGCATATCTTATATTAGTATAAGATATTTACAATCTAAAACATCGCATGACATAGTAGGTTTTTGATTTTGTTCAAACAATTCCTCCAAATAAAATTTCATATTAATACTCTTTATCTGCTCTGTGGAAAAAAAAACATGATTTGAAAAGGATATCCATCTCCTGTCATGATACACAACTCATTCAGATATAAAGTTTTTTTTTATAATATTTGTAGAGGCAAGGTGAACCATTCGTTTATATCGCAATAGAAATTACCAAACCTTACTATGACCAGAATATAGTGCCCTTTTTTGGCTTCACTAATCTAATTTAGCAAAAGGGTGAAAACATGACATAGTAGGTTTTGATTTTGTTCAAACAATTCCTCCAAATAAAATTTCATATTAATACTCTTTATCTGCTCTGTGGAAAAAAAACATGATTTGAAAAGGATAGCCATCTCCTGTCATGATACACAACTCATTCAGATATAAAGTTTTTTTTTTATAATATTTGTAGAGGCAAGGTGAACCATTCGTTTATATCGCAATAGAAATTACCAAACCTTACTATGACCAGAATATAGTGCCTTTTTTTGGCTTCACTAATCTAATTTAGCAAAAGGACGAATGCATGCACTTGACGTGATTCAAAAGGGAGAACATTATATTTCCTTTGGGGAGAAAAAATCTTTCAATATTCCCGCTGAGATATACTCTTACGCAGTGTTCGAAAATGTTGCATGTGGAAAAGGACTAAAAATTGGAAGAAATAGAAAGGTAGGAAAAAATGCTTACAGGTTTATATCCCGGCTGCACTTGGGCATCCAAAGGACCAGGTAGTGCATGCTGGAGGGCCACTTCCTGACCTTGCATAAGTGGGGCAGCTCTTGAAGGCCTAGGCAACGTATGATGGAAGGTGGACGGACCGGCGGTGTTACATTCTTGTACAGATGATTGCACTTGTTTTGGAGGCTTCGGCCAGCTACCATATTGCCGGACAGTAGCCTTCGCATGGCCCGCATTATTAACCCTCGCTTTCTTGGAAGAAGGGGGCATGCATTCTTCACAATTTGCCTTAAAAAGAAGAGAAAAAATCACTATCTAAATAATTTGCCCCTTTTTTACAGAAAGAAAGTTATTAACTATAATTTTGTCTAGAAAAGGCATTTATCACTAAGAAAGCACAACGTAAAAAATTTCGTGAAATATACTAATTGCATCCTTTTTTGAATCTGAGAATTACGACTCACTGAGCCATTCAAAAGCCGGCCTAGTTTGTATATTTATCACACCCCCAGAAAAACACCCCGAGGAAAATAACCCCCACGGAAAATATCCCTGAGAAAAGACATGGAAAAATATCCCCTCCCCCCACCGAAAGATATCGCATCCTTTTGAATCTGAGAATTACGACTCACTGAGCCGTTCAAAAGCCGGCCTAGTTTGTATATTTATCACACCCCCAGAAAAAAACAGCCCACGGAAAATAACCCCCACGGAAAATACCCCTGAGAAAAGACATGGAAAAATATCCCCCCCCCCCCATCGAAAGATATCGCGTCCTTTTGAATCTGAGAATTACGACTCACTGAGCCGTTCAAAAGCCGGCCTAGTTTGTATATTTATCACACCTCCAGAAAAAAAACATCCCGAGGAAAATAACCCCCACGGAAAATATCCCTGAGAAAAGACATGGAAAAATATCCCCTCCCCCCACTCGAAAGATATGGTAAAAATGCTATTCAATTTACGCATAATAAAGCAATGTATCTTTTTCTTAAACCCACTCCCCTTACTTTTCACGCGAAGAAGCAGTTTGTTTTCACCTTACAATGGAGGTGTTAGACTTGAGGCATTGTCAAACCCCCCCCCCCTTTCACCAATCTCCTAAAAATATTGTTAGGCATTAATTTTGGAAATAACTCATTTCCAATGCTTCCATAGCACATAGAATTACGCAAAGCCTGTAAGCACACAAGATTAATTAACAATAATGTCTCTTTTCACGCGAAACTAACTTTCTCAGAGAAACCCTATGGTTAAGCCGCTATCCAAATTCTTGTATATTTATCAAAGCCGGATGTACTTTAAAGGGGTGTCAGTAATTATCAGATATTTAAATCATTGCGAGAAATCTGTAAGTCAAGCCATATCGGACAGTATATTAAGGGAATGACAGAAAGTTGACAGTTGCTTTTAGATAAGATACGGAATTTATCAAAAACAGAATTAAGGTCGTAAACAGAGGGGGGAGGAAGGATGGGGTTTACGTAACGAAAAAAGAGCGTATTTTACACTTTTTATCGAGTATAAACATCATATAGTGGCGTTTGTATAGGGTGGGGGGGGGGGTTTACCCGAATATGGTAGAGGGTGACCACGGAAGACAATTTTATTTTGAAAATAAAAAATGAAAACAGAACTTACATTGCTAATTGTGGCTGCCAAGGCTTCAAGTTCATCAATAATATCCATTTTAGTTGCTTACACGGTGTCAAAATACTTTCTGATAATTTAATCACATTGCATGTCCGTTATATACGAAATCTCAAGGGTGAATTGTTATGTAACGGGGAAAATCATATGTAAGCACGTCTCTGATTGGCTGAGAAGGAGGATGTATCCGACTCGGTGATTGGCTGAGAAGGAAACACGTGATCTAACTGTTTCCGGGAAAGTCATAACATTTGGCTCGAGCAACAACAACAAATACTATTTCTGGACACCATGACATTCACGATCGATTACACAATCAAGTTCTCGGAAATTCACTTCCCCCTCAAGTCCTAGATCAATAACATTGTTCCCGTTAGAATTCAATGCGTATGTGCAACCTTCGTCCCGGTTAGGTTATTACACATAGAAACATCAAATAAATCGAACAACACACATAACCATCCATGAAAACAGACATAAATGTGAGAAAGTTCCTGTTTTTCAAATTCTCACTGACAAAAACCATAAAACATCCATAATTTGATGTTGACATCCGAGAAAAACATCAAATAAATCGAACAACACACATATCCATCCATGAAAACAACCATAAATGTGACAAAATTCATGTTTTTCCAAGTGAGAAAATTCCTGTTTTTTCATTCTCACTGAGAAAACCATAAACCACGTGGTCATGTTCGGAGTCAATAAGGCATCTCTACTGGCGGCATCAGATCTTTTCACGGGTAGACAAGTCAGATTTCTCTTGGACGCGAAACTTGGCTTCAACGTTGGAACACTAATTTTGAAGAAACTAATTTTAAATTAATTTATTCCAATACATACATGAAAATCGGTAGTTAGTAGTGTAATGTTATTATTAGATGTTTTTAGGAATTAAAAATAGGTTTCGAAGTCTCAAGTTGGTTTCAAAGGCATTTTGACAAAGTTTCTGCCAAAATACGTGTTCCAGGGTAATTGGACCGCTAATGGCAGATCACATGAGAGGAGCTGTTTGTACGCGCCGATATAAATATATATACATATATATATATATATATATATATATATATATATATATATATATATATATATATATATATATATATATATATATATATATATATATATATATATATATATATAATATATATATATATATATATATATATATATATATATATATATATATATATATATATCTATATATATATATATATATATATATATATATATATATATATATATATATATATATATATATATATATATATATATATATATATATATATTATATATATATATATACTACGAAAACTTTACGAAAAAGAAAGTTTTTTTTAAAGAAAAGTAAAGGCCATATTAAACTTAAGATCAGTAGAAATAGAAGCCTACAATAATTCAAACTCGAAACGACCAGAAATTATTATTAAAGAATAAAAAGGAAAGGAGAATAATTGGTATGGCGGTAACACTGCATATAAATTTATATGAATGTATATATAGTGGGCTGTAATAATGCAAAAGGTAAATATAACATTGGTTTAAGAATGGAAAGAAAGACAAAGAATAAATTTACGACGATAATCAAGTAAAAAATAATTTTTATTTGAACAATGCCATAAAGCGATGACATTTGATTATGACATTTGGTGCTTCGCATTGATATTTCAGTTTTAAAAGTTTTATCAATTTTTTCTCAAAGCGAAATTACGGGGTGGGCATGAATGTAGACTTGCAGCTAAATTAAATATAGTCACTTCCACTTTTCACATCTGTTTATTGATATTGGTTTGATTTTTATTGTCTGTAGTACTGAGGAGCTCATTAGGGAGATAATCAAACACAAATTTTAAAAAATTTTACCCCTTTGTTCAAAAAAAGAGATAATCAAATATTTAAACTACTAAAACTAAAATAATTACTTGCTAGTTTATTTTCCTTGATAGGTACGTCTCTCGATTTCCTGATTCTTAAATTTTACTTCGTAATATGCACGTGTGCGCAAAAAAAATCTTATAAATTGTTCAAGGGGAAGTCCTCGCAGCCAGTTTCCCAATTCAGGTCTTTGCACCCAAGCCATATTCGATTGGTTATTCCCGGCAACTTTTACCACAGCAACCAATAATTAGAACCCAAGTCCTAAAATTGGTCTCAATCAGGAACCCTTATCGCTATCTAAATTCAGAAAGTGCAAAGATTTTCAAACAGAGGTGTTTATTGTTTAAAGTTCAGGAAAGGTCTGCTCATTTCATAGGAAAACATTGATTGAAAACAAAACTAGTCTTATCTAGGCTCTCCGCCAAAACAGGTAACTAGATTTTTCAAATATCACAAGAACTACAATCTGAGAAAATAAATATCACGACGTGAAAAAAAAAATGATAAACTATCCAGTTGCGGATCCAGAGGGGGGGGGGGGCGAGGGTTACCCCCGTAAAGTAGTCTAAAGTAGTGTAATTTACCTAATTAACGCAAGTTTGCATTAATTAAACTTGCTCCTAACGTAAGTTTGTCGGATCAACCTACTTTGCGCCCCCCTTCCCTAAAAAAATCCTGGATCCGCCCCTGAAACCATCACACCTATTCAACCAGTTATTAGAAGGAAAAAAAAATTCCTTATTTTCACAAATTTCATCAACCCCCCGCCTCCTTTTTTACAAAATGCTACATAGGCCAATCATTTGAGCCCACTGTATGTAAATAATAGATTAAGTCATAATTTGTATATAAATTAAGTCATACCTGTGAGATGGGACACTTGCAAACCACTTGGCTGGCTCATCAAGTTTTTTTCTGCTTTCGCAATTACGAATAATGCACGTTGTAACCATTTCTCATTGAGTCAACACACTAACCCGCTAATACAGAAAGAAGTGGGAGGAGCTTTTTGTTCGCACCGAGAACGAAGACCAGAAATGATCTGCGATAAGCTTACTGGATAATTATATGAACTGTGCCTACGACTGTGTGATCTTAACAGACGAAATGAATCCTGGTGATACGTCATCAGCTAGTGCAAGTGCACCCATTCCGCCTCTCGCAGTGAAGAGTGACGTAAGAACGAACGACAGTAAAACGGACAGTGCTACTCGTAAATACAACACGCTTTGTCGGTTCTTTGAACGAGGGTTTTGTAGACGGAAGAAAAAATGTCGGTTTTTACATATATGCTTAAATTTTAGATCAAAATGTTGCAACAAAAATGATTGCAGTTTTGACCACGTAAATTTGTGTAGTCTTTTAACTTGTACTGACAGAGAATGCGTTTTCGCTCATGTCACTCCTGACTTTCGGAAAATAAGAAGGCATTAGCCAACGAGCACGCCATTATCGCTCCCTGATAGTGGCGCTTGCCGGTGTCAGCGACAACATTGCGAATATCAGACAAAAAATAGTTTCTAATCTCTACCAAGCTTTCAATCACCAGAATTTAATGTCTCCTGTGGTTACATGAAAAACCTTTATATCTATACGGATGATTTGTTTTATTTAGTATGAGTTAATTTAATAAGGATTGGGCATAAGGTAGTCCTTGCCCCTGCAAGGCTCATGGATTCTTAAAATATATTGCAAATCAACGAAAAACCTCTATGAAAATGAGTTTAAACAAAGTGTTTCCTCCAACTCCCCATGTAAAAATATTGCCCACCCCTTCACTCCCCCTTGGACAAGAATTAAAAATGATTTGTCCAAAGAAGATTTTCTGGAAACTTAGAGGTTGTTTATCAAAATTAAAATATAGCTTGTAGTCCATAAAGAATGGTAAATTTTCTCTTCTTTCAGGTGTCTTGTGCTATCAATGGACTCACCAGATTCATCCACATCCAGTGGATATGAAAATGGTAAGAGTAAAGTCCTAGAAAATAAAGGCTTGGCTATAAGTCAGCTCACATTAAATGCTGAACTTAATGAAGAGGCATATCCACAATATGCTATCAAACTCAAAGAGGTGAGTAGAAGTGATGCTGATTCACGAAAATGTACGGGGGGGGGGGGCAAGGATTTTTTTCGATTTTGTTTCTAATAAAGATAGAAAAAAAGAACAAAATTTAGTAAACATACATAAACAGGGGGTAACCATAGATCTTAATTTTCTTAATTAGCAGCTACTACAGCAACCATGATTTATTAGGTTGCAGCTAGTACTGCATGAACGATTAAATTTATTTCTAACAATTACGTTTTGTTAATTACAAAGGCACTATATGTAGCAATTCCCTATAAAATGAGCCATTAGACAGCTCACTATGATATTTCAGTGCCCTGATAGCTGCAGATAAGGATAAACGGAAAAAAAGATGCTTTTGATGAATATTGTGGTTTCAGCCACTTTCCTTATTTTTCAAGCCAACAGATTTTTCTTGTTGTTCAAGCCAAGGGACTGTAATTTTGCTTTATAAGGTTTTTGGAAAAGGCAGGTCTTATTGTGTACTTTGTGTTTTGATCTGCCACCATTTTTAGGATTTTTAGGAGTACATTGCTATTTAATAGCTATGAAAAAACAAAGCACAGGAGTTACAAATAAAAACGAGCAGTTAGCCAGTCTCGCTGCTTTAATATAGCACATAGCTAAAATAGGAAATAGTAATGAAACAGAAATAAGAAGGTATTTTTCAAAGTCTAGGGGGTGGGCATTGCTCCACCCCCTGCCCTCCCCAATTGGGGTGCCTGGTGAGTAGTAATCTATAAGAAAGACTCAAGGGGAATTAAAGGTAGTTTTCATTGGTATTGGGGGAATATGCTGATGCATGGCAAGGGGTGGGGGGAGGTCAGATGATTTATTCAAGGAGGAAAGGGGGTGGTCACAAAATGAAAGAGGGCGTTTAAGGTTTATATTTTCCGATGGGGGAGAGTGTGTCCTGTCACAACTATCTTGATGGGAAAGTCCCATTCCCTCATATGGACTGAGGTTTGTCATTGTCTGCTCTTCAAGCTTTTCAGTGGAAATTCTGTTTCCACTATTTACTATGGACTTTGATTCATTGACTTTGTTGGAGCAAAATGCTAAGGTTGACATTTCTACTTTGCTATGTATAGCCAACAAAGTTTTGTATCTGTTCGTAAAGACATTGGCAAAATCTGAGAGAAAAGGGGGACTAGGAAAGCCTTAGTCCCTCCCATGAATGGATCTGGCATTATACTTTAGACTCTTCTTTAAAATATCAATAGATGCCTTAAAAATCTTTCTATCCACGTGCCAAGGCAGGTTAGAATTCAGGATTGCAGTGTAGGTATTTGGAATATTAGCTATATAGCAGAGACGTTTAAGGGAAATAGTCTCCACCCTCGTGGCTGACAATCAAATAAGACATGCTGGATAGTTCCATCAGTTGAGAAGCAGACCCGGCATAGAGGGGAGTGATGTAGCTTCCAATTAAATAATAAACTATTGAGAAGAAGGGCACCCGATTTCAGACGGTAATATAGCACTATGTGTAATCTAGTATAAAAAGGAGATAAAGTCAATTTACTGTGATTAACATTAGATCTTTGCCTAATAATATCACGTGAATTGAGGTCAAGCAGAGGACAGGGGTTTAACAAAGAAGCCTTGGCTACCAGTAAATCAGCTGTATCATTATATTTGATACCCTTATGGCTTGGAATATGTTGGAAATATTTCTGGTTGCCTTTAGCCTGGAGGTGCAAAAGCTTTCTTCTAATCTTGAATAGGTCCTTATCATTGGCAATTCTATTTTTTTTTTTTTTTTTTGAGCAACAGTATTGCCGATTTGGAGTCAGAAAGGCAAAGAATATCTCCTCTACAATGCTATAATTTATGAGAACATCTAGGGCCAAGCGAATGGCACATAATCCAGCTGACAAAATGGAAGATCCCAAAGGAAGGGGTGAAAAAGGGTTAAGGTTCAGTGATGGAATACATACTCCTGCTCCAGCTCTCTCACCCTGAACAGATCCATTTGAATAAGTTTTCCTGTGATTAGGGTACAACTTCGAAATCTGTTCAGCCAGAATAGTCTGAATCTCATGATTGGGAATTTGGTTTTTATTCATTGGAATAAGTTCAGCCTGACAAATAGCTTGACTCATTTCCCAAGGCGGACTGTAAGTAAAGGGGTACGCTTAGGGGGAATGCTGACTCCAATTTGGGACCTCAAGTTGAAACTGATTCCAAGATGAAGGCCATTGGTGCCAGCTGCCTTCAAAACAAAGGTATAATTATACACAACATGCTTGCTTCCATAAGCTTGAATTCGCGAGAAGTATTTCTTCCTTTGACTGGATGCTCTTTCACTTAGGGAAACCAAACCAGACAGTTGTTTTAATTTAGACAGAGGAGTATGCCTGTGCAAACCCAGAGCAATTCGAATAGCCGAATTTTGTATAGATTCCAGGGTTTTAAATGCAGATTATGAACAAATTGAGAAGAATTGGATACCATATTCTAGATTAGATCTAATATATAATTTATAAAAATCCAAAATAAATTTAGGGTGGCATCCCATTTACTTCCAGCAAGTCTCTTTAGAGCACAAAGTCTTCGAATGATCATGGATTTCAAAGGCTTAACATGTGCATGCCATAACAGTTTAGAATCTATCCATAGGTCAAGTAGCTTCACTGAGTTGCAATATGGAATTTCACTAGATAGATGAATCCAGGATTCCAGGTGCACTTAAATATACGCCTAATGAGGCAAAACTAATTAACTAACACTACTTCTTGTGCTTTTTAACGGATATCGCGAGAATAAACTAAATTTCACCCTAAAGAAATATCCAGGAGATATATCATTGGTAAGAAGCCTGTTAATTGAGCAGTAATTATTTAGAAACAACAGTAATATCTGAAAATGCTCTAGATAGGTCAAGATTATAGGAAGATTCGTTTCCCCCTCCAAATTGTCTCTAGTGCATTTTTTAGAAATCATCAGCTGACTGAAATTAGAGACCCAACCACCGGAGAGTAACTAAAGGCAAACATGGTAAAGACCACGATTAAACTTTATCTGGTAAACTCGAGCTTGTCCTATTTAAGGGCTACTTAACTTAAAACTTTTTCGCATGCTTAGCAATGGTCTGCGTTGCGCAGGTACCGATCTCCTGATTCGATGCCTTCGGCCAGGAGTGCAATGCGTGGTTGGGGGTTAATCATCCGACGGATGATTTTAAGGGTTACTTATGCTTAAATTGTAAAAGTAAATCCTGGTTGATATTTAGGAGCAAAACAAAGGAATAACTAACGTACATTTGGAGTTGCTATAATCAGCTAAAAAAAAAAAAATAGTCTGCTATTTTCCTTACGACATATAAGAATCTTAGATAAGATTGCTCCTAATGAGTTAAGTATACAGTAAATGCATGGCACTAATCCTTACAAAGATTATTGTTCTTATCCACAGTAACACAATTCTAAGGGGGATATCAACTAACACAGGAAAGACAATGCCCGAGTAAATATTTTCGCTTACGACTTTAAAAATGAGGATAACTGACACAGGCACGTACGCTGTAGAGAAATCCTTAATTTTTCTCAACTGTCAAACCACATTTTTGCTATTATTTTTGACCCTTCTTTCGAAAAAAAATTCTGCTCATGTACACACTTTAACAGGTATTACAGATGGGTTTAGAATTAAGTACTATTATTTAGTACTTTTAGAACTATTTAGTAGTATTTAGTACTACTACTATTGCTAACAACTCACTGTAGCACCAAGCCGCCTGAGGGCCACTGACCAGACGTGTATCAAGGCCTAGAAGTCTAGCTGTAAATAGGTGTGATTGCCGTTTTACCTCGTTTCTCTTTTGGATTCTCTTCTCAATTTTCGGCGAGTATTTTCATCGGTATTTATTCCAGTAAAATCTGGTGGGGATCAGGTATAGGAGGATATATGGTCCTCCATTTGCCATACCCTTTTCTTAAACAAGTGCATTCATTGAATATCTTCAAACCAACGAATTGAGGATGTCAACACTTCTCCTTGCTTATATATCACATATTGCTCTCCTCCTCTCATGATGTCACATTGCCTCCTGTTAGAGCATTCGTTTCTGTTGCAGCAATATACAAAACGTCAATTTTTTGTGTAAATAACAAGGGATTGAGGGATGGCAACCCTCTTCGTGTACCAGAATAATTTAGGACACTTCAGCCCTTTCTAAGAAAAGTGGTTTTACACATTCGGAAAGAATCCATAGAGATAAAAACACATTTTCTTAGATTTGCCCATAAATAGAGATACTGTAAATCTGAATTGCCTTAGTTTACGATAGTATATAAAAAAATAAATCTCTTGTTAAAACATGTAACTTGGTCATTCAAAATTCCTAGGTGAATTAATTGAATTCAATAGCAAAACGAGAAGTTGCCTTGGATGCAAAACAAGAGCATTATTTCTCAACATAATTAAAAAATTTTATTTTAACTTCAGCTACTTTCTTGATCCGAAGGAATTTGCTCAAAATCTACTTTGCTGCTACTTCGATTTTTACGAACATCAGTTGTATCCGGTTTGTTTTGACTGGATTTTAACCATTTTTAGTTTTCTATTTTCATCTTCTTGTCTTTGTTCCCACTTTTCCAGTATTTTCTGCTGAAGAAACCTTTTTCTTTCATACAGGCGAAATATGAGCGATTGTTTGTTTCTTACTTGTCTTTTCATTGGCCGCAGAAACGCATTTTGTTTCACTTCTCGCTTTATTGTTACAGTTCCTAGAAACGCCATATATTTTGTTCCTCTCTTGTTTTGTCCTTTTTGCCTGCTTTGGAGCTTAAACCGTTTTTGTAAAAAAAAAAGTTTTTCTTCTGTCTTTAATAGGACAATATATATTCGTTTTAAGTTTCAACGTAGCTCTTTACTTTTATTTAAAAAAAAAGGTTTTAGTTTAATTTATAGTCATTTTAATACTATGTTCAGGGTTATCCTAAATATGAGGGGGGTGGGGCTATTTCCTCAACATCATACTGTATGCATAATGCAAACATATTGATTCAAATGAGAACCTATTCTAAACGAATTTTGGCGCTTGTTAGGCCGAAATTGTTCATTTGCAGCAGCACAAAATAGCAAAAAGGGATATTTTGCTGTAGTACAATCTTTTTTGTTACTTAAAAAGGCCCCAACAATTTAAATTTCCACTCCACTACTGAATGTGGTATATTATCATCAAAATAGTATACAACCGCTGGTTTGATATGATCACCCCTTATGAAGAAAAAGAACAAATATACACACCCATCGGCGACCACCCTTATTAAAAAAAATGCGACATTTCGTAATTTTGCGGATAGTGACTTCAATCCATTGCTATGGGTATCTCATACCTGTTGAATATGGTGGTGTAACTTTCATCAAGATCACCGTCCTTTTAAAGATGTGTTCCTACCTTTTCAGGAAATTATGCATATTAATACTTTTGACGAGTAAGTTTAAAGTTAATAAAAATTGTATATTGGGACGTATAGAAAACATATTCGTTGTTGTATATATTGTTATAATTTTTTGTTTTTTTTTAGTTTCTTTTTTTTAGGTTCTTTTCGGCATGGTTCGCTTTTAATTGCCATTCATTACCCTGAACGTTTTGACAGTGTCTCCCCCCCCCTTTTTAAATAATTACTGGAAATAGCCATATTAAAAAGCGTATTACCCAGACCTGAGGTTTTGTACTGTATTTTGCGCTTTATTGTGTTTTACAGTCCAAATAGATTAATTTTAGCCATTGTTTAATGAATTGGTTGGGGAAGGGGGGGGGGTAATTTATTTAGAAGGAGCTAGTTTGAACTAGTGCCAGAGGTGGCAACCTTTCCTCCTTCTCCTATATGTATGCATGAAGATTAGCTCCCCATTTCACCCATCTCACTCTTCTCGAATAGCTCCCCATTTACTCTTTCACTGTGATTTGAAAGTATGGAACAATATTGGCCACGATTCGAATTAATCCGCATAGTAAGAACGAATTTGACTGGCTAGCGAAAAAGCAAAGCAGGATGGCCAATGTCAAATAGCTGTTTATGTTATATCATTGGATTCTCAGTGGTTGATAAATGGCTTAGAATTAAAAAGATATTATACATAAATGGATAAATGGCTTAGAATCAAAAAGATACTCTGTAAATAAAGTGTTTTACAAAAAGGATGATCATGCTCCATGCCCAGATATTTGATCGCGTATATTATTTTGTATTTTTTATTTCTTTATATTCGTTTTTGGTATCCACAAAGGTAGGACGAATAGTTGCATTTTACAAGTATTTTGTGTTTTACTCACAAATATGGATATTAAATGTTATCCAGTAACAATAATAAATGCTTTCATACATTACAACCACGTAGTATGTGACTTGGTTGCTACGTATATTTAAAAGTGTAAAAGTGAATACCAATGTTCATACTGCGTGTACTAATTACGTTTATACAAATAAAGAATTGATTAAATTATGAATTAATAAAAGCCAAATAATTTAATTTATTTCAGACAAAAGAGGGAGGAGAGGTGTTGACATCGTCGATTCGTCAGTTTGAAGATATTCAATGGCTCTACAATTGTTTAAGAAAAGGGTGTGATAAATGTGGCATCATATATCCTCCTATGCCTGATCCCCCTGCAGATTTTATTGAAATAGATGCCGAGGAAAATATTGACCGAAAACTGAGAAGAGAATCCAAAAGAGTAACAAGGTAAAGCGGTAATCACACCCAATTCCAGCTAGACTTCTATGTCTTGATACACGTCTGGTCAGATATATATGCCTCCGGCCTTGCAGAAAGGTTCTTTTGTCACCATCATTTTCATCTGTACTGAAAAGTTGAGTTCGCACTCATGTTTCGCTAAAATCCAATGCCTAAGCACGTGGCACGCCGGAGGTACGTCTTTAGGCGTAGAAGTCTTGCTAGACCTGTATCTTGACGCTGTTTAAGGGAATTTACTACTACTACTAACAATTCAACGCAGCACCAAGCCGCCTGAGACCAACACAGCTACGCTCGCTCCTCCTCCATCCCAATTTATTCAAAGCCTCCCTCTTTACACCCTCCCAGGAAGTTCGCATTTACCTTAAATCCTTCTTTATGACTTCTTCCCACCCCAACCGTGGATGACCTGCTTTCCATTTAACCCTAGACGGTTGGCTGAAAAGGACAATCCTCGGCAGTCTGTCATCCTTCATCCGCAGAACGTGTCCTAGCCATCTCAACCTTTTAAGGGAATTTGATGTAAATGAAACCGAGTAAATGAAAACAGCTCAGAAAAAGAGTGAAAAAAGCATAAAATAAGTAGTTCTGTCAGTTGTCCAAAACCTTAACAAGCCCTTCATTTTTATTCAGCTTTGAGTCGAGTATGCTATACATCGTCGCAATTTTACCTAAATGACATGTTGAAGATCGCTCAGGAATTAAAATGAAAACATAGTTGCAACCCTTAGGTGAAACAAAAAAAGTAGTTGTATATGCTAACTGTAATCATTGCACCTCGTCAGGGTGTTAGTGAATCCCCCTGATACGAATTTTTAGTTGATGTATCTTGTGGGAGACAAAATTTTTGGATAGCTTAATTTCCAAAAATATGTTGGGTGTAACCTTTAGAATAGTAACGGTATGGTTCCTGACCTTGCTGGATCAACTACTAACATTTAGGAAGCTATGACACCCCTCAATTTTTTCTAACCTTGTGACTTTGGGCAATTTTTTTTTTTTTTTTTTGCCTTTTGTAGTTATAAATTTGATTTGAAGGTATGTAAAAAGGGGAAATCATTGAATTTAAGGTGTCAAAAAGTTCTTTTTAAGCCCAAATATTTTTTTTTCTATTTATAGGGTTTTTCTTAAAATTCACCTGATTTGATGTAATTGAAAAATGTCTAGTGAAGAAAATATTCCGCCTATTCCTTCTCCTTTCCCCCTTTGTGTAGCTCTAAAATCTTAACGTGCTTGAACGATTTTGTATTTCAGGTATCTGGATTCGCTAACATCGCACCCGACACTTAAATCGTGCCCAGAAATCGAAATTTTTCTGAAAGAAAAGGTGCTACCGGAGAAAGAAGAAGAGAAGACCTCGCTATTCAGTAAAATATCAAGTATTTTTGCTTCCAAGTCAAGTTCAGCTTTTATACGAGACATTGATGACTTCTTTGAGCTAGAGCAGATTTATGCAACGAAATATGAGCAATTGATTAGACAATTGAACGAGGCTCATACTGAAGTTGTTGAGTGTTTGAAAAGTAAGTATTACTTTTGAATAGTAAATAGGAAAGGCCTAGCAGCAGCCATTTTTGGCTGTTTCATGACAATTTTCAACCAAAACCTTTTAGAATTCACCCCTTGGAACATGAATAACAGGATAAAGAATAAGGAATAAAAAGTTTTTAGAAAACCATAAATAGAGGATAAATACCTAGTTAAGGAATTTCTAATAACGCAAACAATAATAGTTGAAGTTGAAGACAATTCCTTTCTAAAAGTCTTCTCTGCGGCCTTTTACTGGCCGCAGACCTGGTTCTATATTTTGAGATTTTTCTCTCTTTGTTTGTTCAATGTGGAATAAAAGATTCCACACAGTTGAAGACAATAATAAAAGTCTTTTCTGCGGCCTTATACTGGCCGGAGACCCCGTGTTTTGTTCTTTATTTGGATATTTTTCTCTCTTTGTTGGTCCAATGTCGAATAAAAGATTCCACACAGTTGAAGACAATAATAAAAGTCTTTTCTTTTCCTTTCTAAAAGTCTTTTCCGCAGCCTTATACTGGCCGCAGACCCCATTTTTTGTTCTTTATTTTGATATTTTTTTCTCTTTGTTGGTCCAATGTCGAATAAAAGATTCCACACAGTTGAAGACAATAATAAAAGTATTTTCTTTTCCTTTCTAAAAGTCTTTTCTGCAGCCTTGTATTGGCCGCAGACCCGGTATTTTGTCCTATATTTTGAGAGTTTTCTCTCTTTGTTGGTCCAATGTCGAATAAAAGATTCCACACAGTTGAAGACAATAATAAAAGTATTTTCTTTTCCTTTCTAAAAGTCTTTTCTGCAGCCTTATACTGCCGCAGACCCATTTTTTGTTCTTTATTTTGATATTTTTCTCTCTTTGTTGGTCCAATGTGGGCCATGGATATTGTCGGTTGTGGGACATAGGGCAATATTGGGACAGGAACCTTTCACTTTAAAGACCTGTTAGATATTTGTTTCGGCTACAGAAGGAAAGTTTGAGATCGATTTGGTAACGAAAACCGATGCCCTTGAGGATGCTTCAAATGGGATTGGGCTCCTTACTTTCTTTGAAAGAAACAGTGTGGTTGTTCTGGCCACTTACATACGTTGCTTCTCCGCCACCCATAGTCATCAAAGTCACCTTTACAGTAGATTCTCCCTTATCTTTGCTATATGATGTGTAATAAAGGGGCTGGCTTTTAAACCAATTGCATATTAGATTATATTGTTCCAATTCTACAAGCCACTGGCCATAATAGGTTTAAATTGTTTTATATTGGTGGATGTTAATTGGTTTTGTTGACGAAGATTGGTATTAATATTAAAATGGTTGACCAAGATTGATTTAGAATTAAATAATTGTGACTATTAAATAGACTTGTATACTGTTATTTCTGTTCCCTTTAGCAGCGAAAAGGTTTGATTTTGTCAGATTAACAATTTCGAATTACTAACTTTTCTTGAGTGGGTTTTCAGTAATAAATTGCTGCATGGTAGAATTACACAATTTTTATCACAAGCACTAATCATAACAGGCACCAGCCAGCCCTCTACATAATGGTAAAATTGTAGCTTAAAACTGCTATACACATAAGCCTAAAAGTTTTTTAAATGAGTTACTATGCTTTTAGGGGTCAAAGCACATAGGGTTTGTTTTCCCTATGAGGCCCGTGGTTTTGCGGCAACCCTAGAGCTGTGAATTCCATCGAAAGGACAAAATGGAAAATTACCCAAAGTTAAAATTCACAGTAGCATAAATTTATTACTAGCAGAGAGCAGAGGTCAAGGGACTGGGAGAAAACCTACTGTGAACATCAATAGAATTACTATCAGTGATCAAACTCTGTAATAAATTAAGATAATAAAGAGCCGATTGACATGGCTGAATTTGTAAAAAATGGCCTCATCACAACGGAAAGACACTGCAGTTTTGTTACTTTGTGCTTGTTTGACATTCATAGAAATTGAATCCTTGAAAACAGCAACTAATAGCACCTTGCTGGTGAAGTTAAACCATTTGGGTAATAATCTGTTTTGAAAAAAGTAATAGGTTGTTTGCTAATTGGAAATAATTTGGGTGTTTTTTCTGCTGGATAATATTTTATTTTGATTTTGCCGTCCAGTCTACTGCTAACATTTAATGAAAGTATTTTTGAAAGACACAAAAATGAGGATTCTCAAAAATTATTTTGTCGAGATTTGTGGAAACACATGGTTTAGTATGCAATTAGAAAAAGAAACCCTCGAATGTAAATAGTATTTAGATACGTATAATTTTTCTATTTATGTAATATAAAATTCCACCTATCTAACAAAATCTAACTAGTATAACATTTTAAAGCATTTATTAAAAATTGCGAATTATAAAAGACAAAGGATGTTCAAAATCATCTATCAAAAGACCCGAATACTCAATTCATGGAAAAAGAAGAAAATAAAAAGTAATTTTGACGAATAGCATAGCGAATGTTTTTCATTGTTCTTATTTTCTATTTTAGATTACTCCATTTGTTACAGTTGAGCATATAAAATATATTTTTTACCTACTGAAAACCTTTTCGCTGAAATAGTAGAGCTACCAACCACTGGTGTATTCAACAAGGGAAATAAGCGGTAAATTATAAATTTCCATTATTTTAGCTGTTCTAAGGAATAATCCTAAGAAATAATTCCTCTATCTTTTTTTTGTTATTTAGGATTAGCTGGGCAGCACGGTCACATTGGAGCTTGTTTGTCCATGCCGGTAGATGGTGTCAGCAAAAGAGGCAAGAAAATGACTCATATAAACGCGCAAATGACTTCTTACTTCAAAAACTTTCAAGTATGCTTTTCTTCTTTCTTTTTCCGTTTTATTTTCATATAGTAAAGCATAACGAAAATGTGGATTTTGGATTGCCAAATCAATATATAAAACTGGGTTTTGAAAATGTTTTTAAACCATGCCGGTTGATGAAGATAGCAAACAGAAGCATGAAAATGACTAATTTAAATGCTCAAAACATCCAGGTTCACTGCTTCTTCCTTATTTTCTATTTTATTGTTATATAATAAAGGAAGAACAATATGAGCTTTTGTACACAGAAATATAAATGAATCAAAATCTAGGTGTGGCTTTAATATACCTTTTTCAACCATTCTGCTCTTTACCTTTCTGGGACTTACCTTACTTTTTAAGAAAAAGATAATCAAGTGATACCGTTTTCGTAAATTTCTTCTTTTTCTTGCTGTTTGATATTAGAAACAAAAGTACTAAAAAGTCTTGTCTGCGGAGGATTATTGAGAAGGTGATTGCCCGGTATAATCTGCTGTCCAAAACGGTGCCTGTTGCTTCGTAAACGTTTAAAGCGTTAAGTCTATTGATATTTTTGTTGATGCTCTTTTGCGTTTCATATGCTTTTTTGTTTTTTTAATTCCATAATCCATCTTTTTGATGAAAGTGGGTAAAACTGAATATTGCTATTGTAAGGAAACAATCAGTGTTTTCTAGAATATCCCTAATTGGGGTGGACGACTGTATGCCCCCTAATTTCTGATGCAGGGGGGGGGGTAAATAATTGAAATCGTAAAATAATTTATATTGAGCAAGGGTTTCACCTGAAAATTTAAAAACCCTCAAATCCGTTCGCCAAAAATCAAAGAGTGGGCGACCTACAAGATGGCTAAAAATCATAAACTGGGTGACAAACCTGGAACCCTAAACAACCCTAAACCAGGGATGCCACTGGGGATTTAAAAGTCCCAAGATTTATTTTCGAAAGATCACAAGGTTAAAAAAATAATCACCAAATGTTGAAAAATAATAATTTGTATGCTCAATATATTTTTTGAGGTTACGTTTACTATGTATATTTCCGACTCTTGGGTATGGAAATATACCTCAAGAACTAAAATCCCAAAAAGTCGTAGCCTGTAGGTATTAGTTTCAAACTACACAAGGGATACTACACTTATAAACCATCTTCTTAGTTGCTTTATCTTTGACCAAATAAAGGGACAAAATACTGTCAAAAGCACAAGGCGTGTTTTTTAATTAAGGTCCATTTGATCATTAGTACACAACAAATGATTATTTTAAAAAAAGTAAATTTATTTTTAAAAAGTATATACTTTACTCTATTTAACAGCATAGTTGCCAAGTTTGTTGTAACAGTTATCATACCTCTCAACTACTTTTAAAGTAACCTCTGTATAAAAACTTGCCGCCTGTTCTGCTAACCAGGAATTCACTTCCGTTTTTACGTCGTCATCATCATTGTAACGTTTGCCACTGATTTGTTGCTTGAGGTATAGAAACGGATAGTAATCACTCGGCGCAGGATCAGGACTGTAGTGTGGGTGATCTAAAACTTTTCAGCCAAAACTGTCCAGCAAATTACGGGTCTGACCAGCAGTGTGAGGTCTTGTATTGTCATGAAGAAGGACAGTTTCCTTTGTCAGAACGCCTTTTTTTTTTTTTTTTTTTTTTTTTTTTTTTTTTTTTTTTTTTTTTTTTTTTTTTTTTTTTTTTTTTTTATTGCTCTGTGAAGCTTTTTGAGGGTTAGGCAGTATGCTTCTGCATTGATAGTGGCTCCTCCGTTGCATAAAGTCGACCAAAAAAACACCATGCCTATTCCCAAACACCTACGCCATGATTTTGTTGCCTCGATTTGGGCGTAATATGCGAAACCCATGTTTCGTCTCCAGTTCAACCGGTTGCCACCTCAGTGGCAACCATTAAAAAGATGACGACGTAAAAAGAGCAGTGAACTCTTGTTTATTGAAGCCGGCGGCAAGTTCTTCTAAAGACTTTACTCTAAATTAGTTGAGAGGTATGATAAGTGTTTTAAAAAAACTTGTTAAGTATGTTGAAAAATAAAGTAAAGTATGCACTTTCTGAAATAAATTTACTTTTTTGAAATAATCTTTCGTTGTGTACTTATCTTCAAACGGTCCTTAATTAAAAAACACGCCTCGTAGTTTTGAAGTTATTATCACAACCTTTACAATTCAGGAGTGGTCTTTAACACAAGGATAATGCTGATTAGTGGGAAATATATCTATTTCATCTTTAGTCACTCTATTTGTCTTTGATATACTAGTAGTATTATCCCTGGTTATTTCCCACTTGTAGAGCTGTAATGAAAGAATTATTAAAAAGGTTAGGCCTCGTTTTCAGGATGAAAGATGAAAGACTTCAGGTCTTTCAGAATGTAAGACTGCCAAAAATCGTACATTTTTGCCATTCATATGAGGCGAAACTGAAGCAAGGCGTCCCTCGGTGAGTTGGAAAGTGGATATTTAAAAGGAGTTAAAGGAAGTTGGAACCTCATGAAAGCTTTAACTAGATTTTGGTGCAGGGGCGGATCTAGAGCAAAATCTTAGGGTGGTGGGAACGTGACAAGGGCACTAATAACAAAAATATTGGGGGGGGGGGCAATGTGACTAGGGCGACAATAATTGACCAAATTGACAAATTTATTTTTAAAAAAGAGTGAAAACAGAAAAAAAAACAAGGAATGAGGGTGCCGAAAAAAATCTTGAAGAGGGTTTCCCTGCCCCCCCCCCCCTGGATCTGCCAGTGTTGGGACGGAGGAGGAGCATGCTCAGATTTGTCATCTTGGTTTTGCAATGGATTGTTAGTACTAGTTGTAGGTCGTTCGTGGCATTTCATTTTTGGAATTGCGTTTTCGTACCGACTCGATTGGTGTAGTTTGATTGTCCATACCTACCTAAACCAAAGCTTATAAAATACTAATTACAGTGAAAATAATTTGTGATTTTTTGTATTGGCCACGTGAAAATTTACACAGATATATATATCGTAAACGTTAGGAGAAATCAGAAATCCATTTTTTTAATAGAAAAGACCACCGTTCGCAGTTATGCAGTGTTTGATAGAAATGGGCGCCAAATTTGAAAGAAAGAAACGTGGGTAACAAATCAGCGAAAAATAAAATACAGACATGTAGCACTAAACAGGTTAAGGAGACATAGTTTCTCTTTGACAATGTAGCTGTATTTGGGAATCAACGGATTGTTAATGATTCAATTTTTACGGAGGAAAAGTCTTGTCAAATTTAACAAATTAGTCTTGCTTATTTGCTTTCATGGTTCAACGTGGTAATACTGACGAAAATGTCGTACTATATTAAAAAATCCATAATTTTAAAACAGCCAAAAGAAAAATCATTAAGAAACCGCATTTTTCAGGTATGAGTTGACCTAAGATTGGTTCAGGGAGCAAACAATGTATGTATTTTTGTGTCCTTCGTACTGTAACAGTATTTCTATAATCTATGAATCTTGTCATGGAGAGTGTAATATAGAATACCTTAAAAGGATCCGTCATAGTGAAGATCCTGTTATTCGTGCCCTATATCTTGGAAAGATGATGAATATCTTGTCCACTTCTTAGCTGTTTGCAAAAAATGAAAGGAAGATCTCGGTTGTTTCGCGTACATGATGGGGAGGCTTGCTTTGCCGAACATTTATTAAGCAATAGGGACTTCGGGACTGTAAGACGGGCGGAGTCGTTTGCTTGGGTAGCTGTGGAATATACAGATAGATTTGTATGTGGTGTTCTAGTTCTTGAAGTGCTATTAAAATTTCGATGTGTAATATAAAGAATTATAGTTTTAGTTGTGGCTTTAAGGGCTATTTAGTTTTTATTTTTGTTATTTATTTCTTGGAGCCATTATCCATAGGGCTTCAGTGGTAAAAAATCTATCAATCTATCTTTGTATGGTATTGTCATCTTTCCTTTTTGCAAGTTTTTTTCTCCATATTGTTGAACCTGTATAATTTTGACTACTAGAAAAACAGTATAAACCCCCGCTTAATCTAAATATGATGTCTTCTAGAACGTTATAGTAGTAATGGTTTCAAAATTTTTTTGCTCTTCTGCAAACTTGGGATTTTGTACGAAGGAGGCGATATTCACGGAAGAGGCTCTGTACATACACGCCAAAGAGCTGAAAACGCTACTCCATTAGTTCTTTGTAAAAAGGCTAAGATGCACTATTGCACGGAGGAGGCGAAACAGGGTATACAATAAAACTGAAAATGTGTTTTTGGATATTTGAAAGCTAATAAGGGCCGGTTGTTGGCATAAGAAAAGTTGTTTTAGGTTTTTAGGCATCCGAGACAGGGCTGCCACTACTTTGGATTTTTTCCAGGATTTTGGGGCCCCTAAATAAAATTTGTTAAGCACGTATGTTATTATTTTACATATCCTTTTTTTCAAACCTTGGGAATTGTTTTTTCAAATTAACCTTGGGATGCTTATAAATTATAAGTGGCAACCCTGCTCCAATCTATGTAACAAAAAATCTTGATATTTAAACTTAGTTTTCTTACCCTAGTTTTTAAGTGGGGAAAGATGAAATAGAACATATTGAAAAAGAAGAAATTTTTAAGTCTCTTGAGAACTGAGTAAGATAGGAAAGGCAGGATTGGTCCAATCAATAGTATCGCCAATTGGGGGGGGGATTTGATCCTCCCTCGTCTTAGGTTTAGAAAAATATCCGTTTTTGCCATTATCAATGAAAAACACCTTTTTTTTTAGTTTCATTGAAAAAACCGGCGAAAAAGCAAACATTGCCCCCCCTAGATTTTGAAAAGAAAAATATTTTGCCCCCCCCCCTCCGCCCCAAGATTCTCGTGAATTGGCGCCATCTCCAATGAACTGAACTTGAACTTGCTTAGTTTGACCGGATTGGCTGTAAATCTAAATTTTGGAAAGAATGGTGCACAAGGATTTTTACATTATCGCAAGTGAGTTGATATTGCTAGACCTTTAATGATCGTACTAAAGGTGTTCTTCAATATTTTGCTTACGATTCATCGTGCACCGGCCACCGAGGGCAACAACAGGCACAGAAAAAATATAAGAAGAATCTTCCTCCGAAGAAAAAATATAAGGAAACGTCATTCGTGTTATAAACAGTTATAAACAATTTTAAAACAGTTATAACTATTTTTGCCTCCCAAATGTGTCAGTCAATATTTTTGTGTTTTGCCCTGTTGCTTAGGTTAGTATTTCAAGTTGTGTTTTAATTTGAATTTTTAGGGATTTCTCAATTTTTAATAACAGTAAATATGGTACTAATGACAAATCGGTTATAACAACTATAAATGTTTTGAGTTACAACTATAGGTTTTGCAAAACGCCTAAAAAAACGAAAAAAAAAACCAAAAAACAAAGAACAAGTGAAGAAAACGAATCTTTTAATATAAACAAGAAACATAATTAACAGTAATTAAGTGAAGGATATTAAATTTAAAAAATCGATTAAAGAGCAATTAACGAGTTTTAATGCATGTTTTTTAGATTTATTGGTGCTGTTGTTTGCTTAAATATTTCTCTGCGTAGCTCCTTGAGTTATTAAACAGAGCATCTTATGAGGTAAACTAAATACAATTTAAATAGAGCTTAACCCATTGTTTATGTTTTGTACCATACAAATGTATGAATTAATTTAATTCAAGTTTAAATTGGTTTTGATACTGTTAGAGCAGGTCTTCAATAAATCGAAATGTTGTAAAAGCCATGTTCATAGGGGCTAGTAAAAAATCATTGTTTTTTCATTTTTGGACGGGATTAGCAATCAGTTCAATTCAAATTACATTAGGACAGGTAGGGCTTCAGGGCTACTCTCTCTAAAATTTAGAGAATTATGATTTTCCCCAAAATTTTCATATTTTTTCTCAATAATTCAACTGTTTTGTGTTTTGCTGAGTTTTCTGCTCTCCTACCGAAGAATTGAACCCACCGATTCTTAAATAAAACCATCCGATATTTGTGACTGGCCGAGTCTCCACCTGTTTTGCGTTTTACTGAGTTTGCTTCCCAACCCCTATCGAAGAACTGGCCACACCGATCCTTCAAAAACAAATCTAATGTTTCTGGTCGGCTGAACCAAAGCTTGTCTTATCTTCGAAATTAAATAAAAAAAAAACAATTTTTTTTAACTGAAAGTAAGGAGCGACGTTAAAACTTAAAATGAACAGAAATTATTCCGTATATGAAAGGAGCTGTCCCCTCCTCAACGCCTCGCTCTTTACGCTAAAGTTTTTATTGTTTAAAAATATAGAGTTATGGGAAAGTCAAACTTTAGCGTAAAGAGCGAGGCGTTGAGGAGGGGAGAGCCCCTTCCATATACGGAATAATTTCTGTTCGTTTTAAGTTTTAACGTCACTCCTTACTTTCAGTTAGAAAAACTTGTTTTTTTTTATTTCATTTTTGAACGCTTTTGAATAAATACAGGTTTTGATTTTGGCTCACCGTACATGAATAATTAACACCAAATTTGCATATTAATTTTACTTTTATGTGGTTGAAAGGCTTTCTCGAACGTTGTTTAATTTTATTTACGAACGTTTTTATTAGTAATAAATATACGTAACTTACGAATTAACTTACGTAACGAACTTCTATATTCATATATTTTTAATGCGTATATTAGGGAGTTCGCCCCCTAGTCAATACCTCGCTCTTTACGCTAAAGTTTGAATTTTGTTCCAATTCTTTAAAAATGACCCCTTAATCACAAAGGCCGTTAATTAGAATAAATAGCTCTTATGAAAGTACTGAAAAATCTTTGGTTTAAAGAGCGAGGTATTGACTAGGGGGTGAACCCAATCATCTACGTGATATTTTCTGTTTTTTTTTAAGTTTTGATGTTGCTCCTTACTTTCAGTTGAGAAACTTGTTGTTTTTTTTTATCTAATTTCTGATCTTTTTTTAAAATGATGCTGGGAAATCTGGTGCCCCCTTCATAGCAATGCCCCTTCCCACATGAAAACTTCCTCCATGTAAAGATCCTCCCACATAACCCCCGGCCCATCCCCCTCCAGCACCAGAAAAAATTTCCCTGAAAACGTCTATATACTTCCCAATAACCAGTACTATATGTTAACATTGGGTAAAGTTCAAAACTTTCAGCCCTCCCCTGGGACTTCAGGGGATTAAGTCATCCTAAAAGACATAGTTATCATATTTTCGACCATGCTGAACAAAATGGCTATCTCAAAATTTTGATCGGGTGACTTTGGGAAAAAAAATGAGCGTGGGAGGGGCCTAGGTGCCCTCCATTTTGTTGGTCACTTTAAAAGGGCACTAGAACTTTTAATTTCCGTTCCAATGAGCCCTCCCACAATATTCTAGGACAACTGGGTCAATACGATCACCCCTGGGGAAAAAAAAACAAATAAACACGCATCTTTGATCTTCTTCTGGGAAAAAAAATACAAAATTCCATATTTTTGCAGATAGGAGCTTGAAACCTCTACAGTAGGGTTCGCTGGTACACTGAATCTGATGGTGTGATTTTCATTAAGGTTCTATAATTTTTAGGGGGTCTTTCCCCCTTTTTTCGAAAATCAGCCAAATTTTCTTAGGTGCGTAACTTTTGATGGGTAGGACTAAACTTGACGAAACTTATATATTTGAAATCAGCATTAAAATCCGATTGTTTTGATGTATCTATTAGTATCAAAATTCCGTTTTTTAGAGTTTTGGTTGCTATTGAGCCGGGTCGCTCCTTACTTGCAGTTCCTTACCACGAACTGTTTGATACCAGAAGAAACGGTTTCATTCTAAATATCAGAAGAAATATTATATTTTTAAATGTTTTGTATGATATAACATTTTGCGGGACTAATGCTAAATCCTTATTTTGTACAGTTTTGGATGGAATTAGCGATCAGTTCAAGTCAAGTCACCTTAGGACAAGCTGCTGGTTTCTATTGGGCGTATACTTGTAACGAGCTGGAAATGTTTCACAGAAGAAAAGATCTGCTAATAGAATATCAAGAAGCAAATGCTACGCTTGGTAAATCTGTTGGACAGAAGAGGGAGGTGGTAGGTTGATTGAACCTTTTTTCTTTCCATTATAGGGTTGTCGAGTAGAGAAGAATATATGCCTCAGTCTGTTTGCAGTCCTTCTGCTGATATCTATTTTTATTGGCAAATTTGGCTTCCGAAGATGTTGATTTATTCAAGACATTTTATTTGTTTAATTTTTATTTCGACGAAGCACCAAGTTTCAATTACTAAAATTTAAATTCAAAGCAGAATATATAAATTTTAGTTTCCAAAATCTAACTAATGTACGATTTTTTCCCCAGAAATTCAAGAATAAAATAATCTGCCTACTTATGGAAAATTTTTGACTGGCTCCAAATTTGGATAGAATTTTGACTGAAATCCGAATTTTGATACAGCAAAATGTAGTTAATTTTAGAGTTTTTTCTAAGTCTGCTGGGTAATGCAGTATTGTCAGTTGCGGGACTAATTCGTAATTCCTTTTCTAACCTTTTCTATTTCATATTCCTGTAGCCTTTTATTAACGTTTCCCTCTTTGAATGTACGATAGTCTTTGTACTGTATTATCACGGCGTTTCTTGGATTCTGAGGATGATTGGAATGAGAACTGCTCTGATCCGTTTGAACGTAAAATAAAATGTAAGCGAATAAACGATAAACTAATCAGAAAATATGCTTACAGAGAAACGCTTTAAATAGGAAGAAAAATAGGCTGGCTACAGGAAATTGAGCACACAAGGGATGAATCATGTTGGGTAGAAAGATGCCGAAAGATGAAGACGTGAACGGTAAATAGTTGTCTTCAATTGTTTATCCTTTGTCGATCAGTTGTCTTCAGTAGGGTTGTCAGCCATACTCACTTCATTTCTGGGACGAAGAGAATGGTACAGCCTGTTAGTGCAGTAATCTTTTGTCGATCAGTGGTCTTCATAATAATTTGATCTTCATAGGAAATGAGAGAAATACTGCAATCGTTAAATGAATCCCAACGCCTGTCGTCTTTATTTTTTTCACAAGTCAGTGAATTCTTATCACAATCCGAAGTACATATAGAGCTACAGATGTTGCATCATTTATTTGAAAACTTATCGTTAACGACAACAATGTGCAAAAAAACAGCAATATGCAAGTGTAGCATTTGAGCTACACTTACAGGAGAAAAAAAAAAATCTGCAACTCGGTTAAAATACGAACAAAAAATAGTGGTGTCCTCTTGTTCTCTTCTTGTTTTGTCTTAAATTTATTTTGTTTTATTTATTAATTATTATAATTAACAAATAGCATTATTAATTATTTAGCCATTAATTTATTAAATGTTTTATTTGAAATTACAATATCTGTTCTTTCTTTATTAAGTATTGCACTATATAGATAAATAATAATGTATAGACAGTAGAATCTACTACTACTAACAACTCGCGACAGCACTAAGCCATTTAAGGCCAACACAGCTGCGCACACCCTTCCTCCATTCCAATCTATTCAAAGCCTCACTCTTTATTATTTTTTTATGTTCTTTCAAGTGCCAAAGGCATCAAAATAAAAACATCTTCACCCCTTGGACCAACCTAAGACTTAGGTCTGTTCATGCGTAAAATCCGAGATGTAAGATTTTTCTTTTAGGTAATCTAAAATTTTGAAGTTTCTAGGTCACGACCAAAGTTTTGTCAGCGTTGCCACGAACCATGAAAATAAATAAGTAAAATTAATTAGTTAAATGGACGACAATTTTTGTATATAAAAATTAAAACATTAACAATATATTGATTCCTGAAAATAACTACGTCTTTAAAGGAAAGCTACGCCTTCTTAAAGCGTATGTCACCATACTGTTTGGCTTCTTTTACTAATTTTTCAACTACGGTTCCTCTTTTTTTTAACTTGGCACCCGCTACTACCAAAATTTGCATAATTGTATTTGGATCTCTTTTACTTAAAAATTGAATTCTTGATTTTCACCTAACTTTTAAGATATATATGGTTATGTGAGTTTCCACTTAACTAATTCAAAAAGTCGGGTCTCATGTTAACTGTCGGTGATACTTTAAGGGTAACATCTTGTTTTTGTGTGTTTTGAGTAGGTTTTCGGCCTTAGCGTTTCACTTCACCCACCGACTTTTTTTATTCTTTTTTTTCAGTTGTTTATTAGTTCTTGTTTATTGGGTTTCTCGGCTGATTGTTTTGCCTCTTTTACAAATTACACTGCTCCTGTTGCTACTACCGTATAATGGCCAGATGCAACTCCGCCATAATGGAGCCAACAAGGGTTTAAAGTGCGTTCATACTGGTAGTGTTTTATTCATTCATGGTCGTGAATGTGAATGTGGTCGTGAATGTGAGCCCAGCAAATTCACAAGTATTACTTAAAGTGTACTGGTGGTGTTTACTTAAAGTGTACTGGTAGTAATACAAGTATTACTTAAAGTGTGTTCATACTGGTAGTGTTTTCTTCATTCATGGTCGTGAACGTGGTAGAGCCCAGCAAATTCACAAGTATTACTTTAGTCAAGCGTTGCTAGCGTTAGCGCGCTAGACTTGAAATATCTTGTCCATGAGGACAGGGATTCGAGTCTTAGTATCACTGCTTATTTGGTTTGGAAAGGGGGCTACTGGCGTGACTCCGTAAGCTCAGCTTGAGTCGACTCAGCTGTAAATGCATATTTGGAAAAATCTGGGAAAGTAAATTGAAAGTGTGTGCGAAAGCACAGGAGGGCTGGCCCAATCCCTCATTGCACTTCCTGGTTGAAAGGCCATGAAAAGGAGATTAGCATCGCCGGTAGGCATTGCTAAGTCCAGTGCCGTTTTCTTTACTATTCTAGTATTTGAAAAGTTATCTCCTACGTTTTCGTTTTCGTTCGTTTAGTTCATTTAAATTGCTTTCATAGTACTAAAAAATTAACGTCAAGTTATGTTGCTTTTACATTCACAAAGAACCCCTCCAAAAAAAAAATGCATTTCTACAACTTCGTATATATAGGGGATCGTATCCTCGCAGATGAGATCCTCAGATTATCACATAATAGTTTACAAACATTACATTGATCATATAGAAGTAATGCTGTGGCTATTCGTTGTTTGGGAAAGACACAGGCTGGGTATCTGAAGGAATGTTGGGTCTCTGTAGAAGCTGGTTCTTCAGGAATGATTGACCAATAGCAGTAATGCTATTAGTTGTTTGAGAAAGAGACAGGCCGGGTTGTCAGCATGAAGTTTCACAAGCGAGATTTTATTAGAATGGATTCAATACGAAGAGATTGACCTTTGTCTTAAGCTATTAAAAATAAAAAAAAAAAAAAAATGATAAAAATGATTTTACCGCTAAATATACTATAAAGTAAAAAATAACTTTTTTTGCTTCCCAGAATTTTTTTTGAAGGCTGAAAATGAAAATTTGGATTATATTTAATATTAATATCCTGGTATAATATTAATATTCTTTTAATTTAATATGAATATCCTTGGTGTATATTTAAATTTAATATCCTGGTATATTTAATAAATATTCAAGTATGTATTTACATGCCATGACCACCCCATGCTTGTTCTGTAGCCCTAATATTTCCAATTTTTCCAGATATGAAGAAAAAAAAACGCTTTTTACGTTCTAATGCATTAAGGAACAAAAATGGTTTAAAAAGTTTCTTCTTGGATATCATCCACTTTCAATTAAAACCTAATTAACATATTTATTTAAAGCCTTGTTGAAGAGCGACAAGGAGGGGGATTTTGTTTACCTTGTTTCTTCATGACAATGCAGTGGACAATGACGTACCTAGAAACTATATGCATTGTGGTCCAATCCCGCCTCTCTCAATGCCTTCTCTGTCGAGAAGTGGTGACTCCTCCACGTAAATATAGCCAAGAAGCTGACACAAATTTGCTCTGCTGTATTGATCTCGGGGGCTTTGCGCGTTAGCGAGTTGTATGTAGTAATAGTATTTAATTATTTATAGAGTATTTTGGCTAATATCTATATGTTTTTTCCATTTGTTATGTCAGTTTATTTGTAACAAGACTAGTTCATTATTTTTATGTTATGCACACCAGCGCAACACCAGCAGTTGCTCTGGTGTTCTCATTGAAGTAACTCTAATAGCATCTTCTCCTTGCGTGGATTAGTTTGCGCCAATTGTATATTTTTTTTGGTGGGGGGTTTTATTTGTTTTTAGTTTTAGTTTGGTTTTTTATCTTGTTCTTCTCGTGTTTCTCTCGTGCTGAAGACGCATTGTTTTGATACAGGCGAAATGTCCGCGTTGTTTTACATTTTTCGTCTTTTCTCTCCACTGGCCGCAGTCTCGTTTGTTGTTTTTTTTTCATTGAGATTTTTCTCTCTGTTGGTGTTTTTGTCATGGCTGGCCAGTTCGGCTTCAGATCTATCATTTGTAACAAGACTAGTTCATTATTTTTCTTTTTCTGTATTATTGCCAACTTCATGCCAAAAATTGTTTCCGCATGTTTGATATAGTATGTTGCCTTTTCTTCCACGTCTTTGTACAGGTCATATGCCACCTACCTTCACTTCTTAATTTTATTTTTAGTGGTGCTGGGAGAACACGGGGACACGCTAGAAGGAGCTTGATTTATTGGTCACAATGTCCATCTTGGGTGCCTGCTACTAAAGTGTTTGCAATTTTAACTCTAGGAAGTGCCAGTCAACTGCTGGTAGGATAGGTATTTGTGATGCTCTCATGAGAGTAACCCACAATTACTCGATGCGGAGTTACTCAGGGTCATATCCTAAGTGATATGCAGCTAGTTAGTGGTACTTAGCCTACGCCAGACTGAATGGGTATTTACCGAATAGTCCTCTACTTCTCCGCTTCTCCAGTTTACTTGAAAGCTTTAGCCAAGACTCCTTTGAAGTTTCAATAAGATTCTGCTTCAAATTAGTTAAGTTGCTGGAGAGAAAAGGTTTTAGAAATAATTAATTTTCAAAAAAAGATCCTAAATAATTGTGAACGCTCCTTAAATCTATAACATCAAGAATATTCCAAAGCTGTATTTGCAAAATGACAACTGAAGGATGTATGCATCAGAAAAATTAAATAAAAATCTCAAAAATAGTTATTCTTAGGTATTCCTCCTTCTGTATCTTGGACCGTGACTGATACCGAACTGGATTCCGTTGTCCTTGGCTTTTTTTTGCAAAATGGTAAAAAAAAAGATTCAACGCTATCGTACTAGGTCTAAATAAACTTTGTTTATACCGAAATTTGTATTCGTTGACTTGTTTTATTGACATTTTTACTTTCAATCTTTGTTGATTTTATTTTCGTATTAATTTTGTCTTCTTTAGGCTGCAAAGAAGCAGAAAGAAGTTGAGCGAAAACTAGAAGAATGTTCAGACACAGCAAGAGATGAGGTAGGTAGCAAAAAATAGATTTAAAAATGGAACGTCTTATGCCGTGTTGTAGAATTGGTATTATAAACATGAGAAACAGAGAGAGGTTTTTCTTTAATGTTGCACAATAATGTAAGGGTACACCCTCATTCAACGGTTGGCATGTTTTGGCTAAGGTCGTATCCAAGGGGGAGGGGGGGGTACTGGGTGTGAAGGCCATTAGAAATGTTTTCCCTAACTTGTAAAAACGTAACAAAGATATATATAAATAATTGTTTGATGTGTTTTTTAAAGTTTTTTACTTTCAATCTTTAATTTCAATCTTTCAGTAAGGGTGATTGCATTGTGATGTGAATTTTCGTAAAATAAAACGTCTTATGCCGTGTTGTAGAATTGGTATTATAAACATGAGAAACATAGAGAGGTTTTTCTTTAATGTTGCACAATAATGTAAGGGTACACCCTCATTCAACGGTTCCTATGCTTTGTCTAAGGTCGTATCCAAGGGGGAGGGGGGGCACTGGGTGTGAAGACCCTTAGAAATTTTTTTCCTAAATTGTAAAAAACGTAACAAAGATATATATAAATAATTGTTTGATGTGTTTTTTAAAGTTTATGTGCTTTCAATCTTTAATTTTAATCTTTCAGTAAGAGTGATTGTATTGTAATGTGAATTTTCGTAAATATTGTTACGAGACAGAAAAGCGTAGCTATGCTCTAGTTCACTTACAGAGAAGCTAATTACCAGTAGAATAACGATTACATTTTATTTTTAAGTTGATTGAAAAGTCAATGTTTTAAGTCTATCGATTCTTTTAAATATAAATGTATAAATATAAAAATATAAAACACAAATATAAAAATATAATATAAAATTAATATAAAATATGGTACAAAATATAATAATATAAAATATAATATAAAAATAGAAACATAAATGTAAAATATAATGTAAATATAAAAATATAAATGTGGCTGCTGGATCGGCTTTAAACTCTTTAAACATACTCTTTTTTTTATAACAGAGTAAAGTTGTGCTATTAGTCGCTAAACTTAGTGGGAACCAACAGGAAATAGGGAAGTCGTATCAACTTATTTTATAGGCTATCTATAATAATGTAAAATATAATGTAAATATAAAATATAAATGTGGCTGCTGGATCGGCTTTAAACTCTTTAAACATACTCTTTTTTTTATAACAGAGTAAAGTTGTGCTATTAGTCGCTAAACTTAGTGGGAACCAACAAGAAATCGGGAAGTTGTTTCAACTTATTTTATAGGCTATCTATAATAATGTAAAATATAATGTAAATATAAAAATATAAATGTGGCTGCTGGATCGGCTTTAAACTCTTTAAACATACTCTTTTTTTATAACAGAGTAAAGTTGTGCTATTAGTCGCTAAACTTAGTGGGAACCAACAGGAAATAGGGAAGTCGTATCAACTTATTTTATAGGCTATCTATAATAATGTAAAATATAATGTAAATATAAAAATATAAATGTGGCTGCTGGATCGGCTTTAAACTCTTTAAACATACTCTTTTTTTTATAACAGAGTAAAGTTGTGCTATTAGTCGCTAAACTTAGTGGGAACCAACAGGAAATAGGGAAGTCGTATCAACTTATTTTATAGGCTATCTATAATAATGTAAAATATAATGTAAATATAAAAATATAAATGTGGCTGCTGGATCGGCTTTAAACTCTTTAAACATACTCTTTTTTTTATAACAGAGTAAAGTTGTGCTATTAGTCGCTAAACTTAGTGGGAACCAACAGGAAATAGGGAAGTCGTATCAACTTATTTTATAGGCTATCTATAATAATGTAAAATATAATGTAAATATAAAAATATAAATGTGGCTGCTGGATCGGCTTTAAACTCTTTAAACATACTCTTTTTTTATAACAGAGTAAAGTTGTGCTATTAGTCGCTAAACTTAGTGGGAACCAACAGGAAATAGGGAAGTCGTATCAACTTATTTTATAGGCTATCTATAATAATGTAAAATATAATGTAAATATAAAAATATAAATGTGGCTGCTGGATCGGCTTTAAACTCTTTAAACATACTCTTTTTTTTATAACAGAGTAAAGTTGTGCTATTAGTCGCTAAACTTAGTGGGAACCAACAGGAAATAGGGAAGTCGTATCAACTTATTTTATAGGCTATCTATAATAATGTAAAATATAATGTAAATATAAAAATATAAATGTGGCTGCTGGATCGGCTTTAAACTCTTTAAACATACTCTTTTTTTTATAACAGAGTAAAGTTGTGCTATTAGTCGCTAAACTTAGTGGGAACCAACAGGAAATAGGGAAGTCGTATCAACTTATTTTATAGGCTATCTATAATAATGTAAAATATAATGTAAATATAAAAATATAAATGTGGCTGCTGGATCGGCTTTAAACTCTTTAAACATACTCTTTTTTTTATAACAGAGTAAAGTTGTGCTATTAGTCGCTAAACTTAGTGGGAACCAACAGGAAATAGGGAAGTCGTATCAACTTATTTTATAGGCTATCTATAATAATGTAAAATATAATGTAAATATAAAAATATAAATGTGGCTGCTGGATCGGCTTTAAACTCTTTAAACATACTCTTTTTTATTACAGAGTAAAATTGTGCTATTAGTCGCTAAACTTAGTGGGAACCAACAGGAAATAGGGAAGTTGTTTCAACTTATTTTATAGGCTATCTATAATAATGTAAAATATAATGTAAATATAAAAATATAAATGTGGCTGCTGGATCGGCTTTAAACTCTTTAAACATACTCTTTTTTTTATAACAGAGTAAAGTTGTGCTATTAGTCGCTAAACTTAGTGGGAACCAACAGGAAATAGGGAAGTCGTATCAACTTATTTTATAGGCTATCTATAATAATGTAAAATATAATGTAAATATAAAAATATAAATGTGGCTGCTGGATCGGCTTTAAACTCTTTAAACATACTCTTTTTTTATTACAGAGTAAAATTGTGCTATTAGTCGCTAAACTTAGTGGGAACCAACAGGAAATAGGGAAGTTGTTTCAACTTACTTTATAGGCTATCTATAATAATGTAAAATATAATGTAAATATAAAAATATAAATGTGGCTGCTGGATCGGCTTTAAACTCTTTAAACATACTCTTTTTTTTATAACAGAGTAAAGTTGTGCTATTAGTCGCTAAACTTAGTGGGAACCAACAGGAAATAGGGAAGTCGTATCAACTTATTTTATAGGCTATCTATAATAATGTAAAATATAATGTAAATATAAAAATATAAATGTGGCTGCTGGATCGGCTTTAAACTCTTTAAACATACTCTTTTTTTTATAACAGAGTAAAGTTGTGCTATTAGTCGCTAAACTTAGTGGGAACCAACAAGAAATCGGGAAGTTGTTTCAACTTATTTTATAGGCTATCTATAATAATGTAAAATATAATGTAAATATAAAAATATAAATGTGGCTGCTGGATCGGCTTTAAACTCTTTAAACATACTCTTTTTTTTATAACAGAGTAAAGTTGTGCTATTAGTCGCTAAACTTAGTGGGAACCAACAGGAAATAGGGAAGTCGTATCAACTTATTTTATAGGCTATCTATAATAATGTAAAATATAATGTAAATATAAAAATATAAATGTGGCTGCTGGATCGGCTTTAAACTCTTTAAACATACTCTTTTTTTTATAACAGAGTAAAGTTGTGCTATTAGTCGCTAAACTTAGTGGGAACCAACAGGAAATAGGGAAGTCGTATCAACTTATTTTATAGGCTATCTATAATAATGTAAAATATAATGTAAATATAAAAATATAAATGTGGCTGCTGGATCGGCTTTAAACTCTTTAAACATACTCTTTTTTTTATAACAGAGTAAAGTTGTGCTATTAGTCGCTAAACTTAGTGGGAACCAACAGGAAATAGGGAAGTCGTATCAACTTATTTTATAGGCTATCTATAATAATGTAAAATATAATGTAAATATAAAAATATAAATGTGGCTGCTGGATCGGCTTTAAACTCTTTAAACATACTCTTTTTTTATAACAGAGTAAAGTTGTGCTATTAGTCGCTAAACTTAGTGGGAACCAACAGGAAATAGGGAAGTCGTATCAACTTATTTTATAGGCTATCTATAATAATGTAAAATATAATGTAAATATAAAAATATAAATGTGGCTGCTGGATCGGCTTTAAACTCTTTAAACATACTCTTTTTTTATTACAGAGTAAAATTGTGCTATTAGTCGCTAAACTTAGTGGGAACCAACAGGAAATAGGGAAGTTGTTTCAACTTACTTTATAGGCTATCTATAATAATGTAAAATATAATGTAAATATAAAAATATAAATGTGGCTGCTGGATCGGCTTTAAACTCTTTAAACATACTCTTTTTTTTATAACAGAGTAAAGTTGTGCTATTAGTCGCTAAACTTAGTGGGAACCAACAGGAAATAGGGAAGTCGTATCAACTTATTTTATAGGCTATCTATAATAATGTAAAATATAATGTAAATATAAAAATATAAATGTGGCTGCTGGATCGGCTTTAAACTCTTTAAACATACTCTTTTTTTTATAACAGAGTAAAGTTGTGCTATTAGTCGCTAAACTTAGTGGGAACCAACAGGAAATAGGGAAGTCGTATCAACTTATTTTATAGGCTGTCTATAATAATGTAAAATATAATGTAAATATAAAAATATAAATGTGGCTGCTGGATCGGCTTTAAACTCTTTAAACATACTCTTTTTTTTATAACAGAGTAAAGTTGTGCTATTAGTCGCTAAACTTAGTGGGAACCAACAGGAAATAGGGAAGTCGTATCAACTTATTTTATAGGCTATCTATAATAATGTAAAATATAATGTAAATATAAAAATATAAATGTGGCTGCTGGATCGGCTTTAAACTCTTTAAACATACTCTTTTTTTTATAACAGAGTAAAGTTGTGCTATTAGTCGCTAAACTTAGTGGGAACCAACAAGAAATCGGGAAGTTGTTTCAACTTATTTTATAGGCTATCTATAATAATGTAAAATATAATGTAAATATAAAAATATAAATGTGGCTGCTGGATCGGCTTTAAACTCTTTAAACATACTCTTTTTTTTATAACAGAGTAAAGTTGTGCTATTAGTCGCTAAACTTAGTGGGAACCAACAGGAAATAGGGAAGTCGTATCAACTTATTTTATAGGCTATCTATAATAATGTAAAATATAATGTAAATATAAAAATATAAATGTGGCTGCTGGATCGGCTTTAAACTCTTTAAACATACTCTTTTTTTTATAACAGAGTAAAGTTGTGCTATTAGTCGCTAAACTTAGTGGGAACCAACAGGAAATAGGGAAGTCGTATCAACTTATTTTATAGGCTATCTATAATAATGTAAAATATAATGTAAATATAAAAATATAAATGTGGCTGCTGGATCGGCTTTAAACTCTTTAAACATACTCTTTTTTTTATAACAGAGTAAAGTTGTGCTATTAGTCGCTAAACTTAGTGGGAACCAACAGGAAATAGGGAAGTCGTATCAACTTATTTTATAGGCTATCTATAATAATGTAAAATATAATGTAAATATAAAAATATAAATGTGGCTGCTGGATCGGCTTTAAACTCTTTAAACATACTCTTTTTTTTATAACAGAGTAAAGTTGTGCTATTAGTCGCTAAACTTAGTGGGAACCAACAGGAAATAGGGAAGTCGTATCAACTTATTTTATAGGCTATCTATAATAATGTAAAATATAATGTAAATATAAAAATATAAATGTGGCTGCTGGATCGGCTTTAAACTCTTTAAACATACTCTTTTTTTATTACAGAGTAAAATTGTGCTATTAGTCGCTAAACTTAGTGGGAACCAACAGGAAATAGGGAAGTTGTTTCAACTTACTTTATAGGCTATCTATAATAATGTAAAATATAATGTAAATATAAAAATATAAATGTGGCTGCTGGATCGGCTTTAAACTCTTTAAACATACTCTTTTTTTTTATAACAGAGTAAAGTTGTGCTATTAGTCGCTAAACTTAGTGGGAACCAACAGGAAATAGGGAAGTCGTATCAACTTATTTTATAGGCTATCTATAATAATGTAAAATATAATGTAAATATAAAAATATAAATGTGGCTGCTGGATCGGCTTTAAACTCTTTAAACATACTCTTTTTTTTTATAACAGAGTAAAGTTGTGCTATTAGTCGCTAAACTTAGTGGGAACCAACAGGAAATAGGGAAGTTGTTTCAACTTACTTTATAGGCTATCTATAATAATGTAAAATATAATGTAAATATAAAAATATAAATGTGGCTGCTGGATCGGCTTTAAACTCTTTAAACATACTCTTTTTTTATAACAGAGTAAAGTTGTGCTATTAGTCGCTAAACTTAGTGGGAACCAACAGGAAATAGGGAAGTCGTATCAACTTATTTTATAGGCTATCTATAATAATGTAAAATATAATGTAAATATAAAAATATAAATGTGGCTGCTGGATCGGCTTTAAACTCTTTAAACATACTCTTTTTTTTATAACAGAGTAAAGTTGTGCTATTAGTCGCTAAACTTAGTGGGAACCAACAAGAAATCGGGAAGTTGTTTCAACTTATTTTATAGGCTATCTATAATAATGTAAAATATAATGTAAATATAAAAATATAAATGTGGCTGCTGGATCGGCTTTAAACTCTTTAAACATACTCTTTTTTTATAACAGAGTAAAGTTGTGCTATTAGTCGCTAAACTTAGTGGGAACCAACAGGAAATAGGGAAGTCGTATCAACTTATTTTATAGGCTATCTATAATAATGTAAAATATAATGTAAATATAAAAATATAAATGTGGCTGCTGGATCGGCTTTAAACTCTTTAAACATACTCTTTTTTTTATAACAGAGTAAAGTTGTGCTATTAGTCGCTAAACTTAGTGGGAACCAACAAGAAATCGGGAAGTTGTTTCAACTTATTTTATAGGCTATCTATAATAATGTAAAATATAATGTAAATATAAAAATATAAATGTGGCTGCTGGATCGGCTTTAAACTCTTTAAACATACTCTTTTTTTTATAACAGAGTAAAGTTGTGCTATTAGTCGCTAAACTTAGTGGGAACCAACAGGAAATAGGGAAGTCGTATCAACTTATTTTATAGGCTATCTATAATAATGTAAAATATAATGTAAATATAAAAATATAAATGTGGCTGCTGGATCGGCTTTAAACTCTTTAAACATACTCTTTTTTTTATAACAGAGTAAAGTTGTGCTATTAGTCGCTAAACTTAGTGGGAACCAACAGGAAATAGGGAAGTCGTATCAACTTATTTTATAGGCTATCTATAATAATGTAAAATATAATGTAAATATAAAAATATAAATGTGGCTGCTGGATCGGCTTTAAACTCTTTAAACATACTCTTTTTTTTTATAACAGAGTAAAGTTGTGCTATTAGTCGCTAAACTTAGTGGGAACCAACAGGAAATAGGGAAGTTGTTTCAACTTACTTTATAGGCTATCTATAATAATGTAAAATATAATGTAAATATAAAAATATAAATGTGGCTGCTGGATCGGCTTTAAACTCTTTAAACATACTCTTTTTTTTATAACAGAGTAAAGTTGTGCTATTAGTCGCTAAACTTAGTGGGAACCAACAGGAAATAGGGAAGTCGTATCAACTTATTTTATAGGCTATCTATAATAATGTAAAATATAATGTAAATATAAAAATATAAATGTGGCTGCTGGATCGGCTTTAAACTCTTTAAACATACTCTTTTTTTATTACAGAGTAAAATTGTGCTATTAGTCGCTAAACTTAGTGGGAACCAACAGGAAATAGGGAAGTTGTTTCAACTTACTTTATAGGCTATCTATAATAATGTAAAATATAATGTAAATATAAAAATATAAATGTGGCTGCTGGATCGGCTTTAAACTCTTTAAACATACTCTTTTTTTTTATAACAGAGTAAAGTTGTGCTATTAGTCGCTAAACTTAGTGGGAACCAACAGGAAATAGGGAAGTCGTATCAACTTATTTTATAGGCTATCTATAATAATGTAAAATATAATGTAAATATAAAAATATAAATGTGGCTGCTGGATCGGCTTTAAACTCTTTAAACATACTCTTTTTTTTATAACAGAGTAAAGTTGTGCTATTAGTCGCTAAACTTAGTGGGAACCAACAGGAAATAGGGAAGTCGTATCAACTTATTTTATAGGCTATCTATAATAATGTAAAATATAATGTAAATATAAAAATATAAATGTGGCTGCTGGATCGGCTTTAAACTCTTTAAACATACTCTTTTTTTATTACAGAGTAAAATTGTGCTATTAGTCGCTAAACTTAGTGGGAACCAACAGGAAATAGGGAAGTTGTTTCAACTTATTTTATAGGCTATCTGAAAAGAAAAAGCTCTAATGGTCATTCATATATACAATGGCAGTTCTAATAAGACTTTTTGGTCTTAATATCAGCTGTAGAATCATCATCTAAGGGTAAAGTTCCATTTAAAATTATGGAAAATTATGTAGAAGATAATGTTTATACTTCACAACTACAAAGAGTCATCTCGTGAAAAAGGAATATTCAACTTGCCTTTGGTTCAGTGTCACAGGAATACTTTTATACTCTTATGTTATTGCTTTATCCTCAAAACACGTTGTCTTCTTTGCGAAACATAAATTTGTAGATCAGCTAAATGTTAGTTGAAATTGATTCTTCTGACGTTTTCACTTTTATAGATTGAAGTATGTTTGTTAGCTCTGTATTTTTTTTTTTTTTGGGGGGGGTGAGGGGTGTCTTCCTTCCTACTTTCTTTTCAAACATCAGTATTCAGATTTTCAAAATTGCTCCGTCGCCACCGTCAAAATAATAAAAAAAATCACCTTGATGAAAGAATGTTTTCAACGTATAACGCCATATTTTTAGTTTAGGCGTTTTGTCACTAGATTTACACCGTTTTTATTCATGTTGTGTTTTACTTGTACGAGAATATGTTATCGCCGATTAATTAGCTTTTACGATTCCTTTCTTCCTCTCTTCTTTTTGTTTCTTTTTCTTCTTTTCTTCTTTTTCTTCTTTTCTTCTTTTGTCTTCTTTTTATTTCTTATTCTTGTCCTTTGTGTGCGATCCATAATGTTTGGTGCTTTATTCTAAACCAGTCTTTTTTTTTATCTATTTGTTCCTTTTTGAAAATATTAAAAATATACTCTTTTGTCATATACTCTTTTGTAATTTTCTCGAAAAGTTGGAAAACGAAGATATTAAGTTTTAGAAAAGGGGACACCCAAAAGACCTTATTTGTAACATAAATTGTTTCTACTTATTAGGAATTGCGTCAAGAACACAAAGTATCAATTATTCGCCTTCCTCTGAAAATATAAAAGGTTTGATTCTCGGGAATGTATTTTGCTTGGGGAGGGGGGCAAATTTGTCGAAACCGCAAAAACAGAGGAATTAGATGAAATATGCAAAAAATATAACAGTTATTTCAAAATATACATTTCTTGGTGGGGGGGGGGGGGCTTAATTATTCCTACCCTTTTGGGACTGTCTGTAAATATAAACTGATGTGCCGAGTGAACATATACCAATTTGAAGCATCTTTAAAGGATCGACCCGGAGACACCTTGAAAAATTTTCTGATTTTTCTAAATTTTTCACTTGCGCCTCTTTCTTTCCTTAGTTTGTAACTATCTTTTTACTTCTTTTTTTTTATCTTTCTCTTAGATACGATGGTTTGTGAAGAAACGATCCAAGGACTTATTGTCCACTGTTCAAGAATATGCTGCAGAACGGTCTAAGTATGAGCACAAAATCCTACTCGTAATTCAAGATTCTTTGGAAGAATTGAGAAGGGCTCTCGAATGACCAGCTTTCTGTGTTTGTGTTTAGGCTGTGTTTTATATACCTTACGGTGTTACTCAAGGACACAAAAAGGGTTGCTTGGAAGATAGCTGGGTCTGATCGGCAAATTTCGTCAATTGTTTGTGAGTAACCTTGTTTAAAATAAAACGCTAACATGGGAGAGTTGGGAAAGACAATCGTAGCATGGGAAGACAATGCTAACGTGATTTGCCTGATATCTATTTGTTGTTTTTTTTCTTTTTACTTTAAGTTTTAAATATTTGCAGTTTCAGTAATAACAGTACTTTAACCTGTTTTCAAATAATTAAACGGATATTTTTATTTGAAAGATTTTTATTGAGTTGTTTTCTTTTTGCTGAAATAGCTTCCATGTATTATACTAAACATTAGGTTTTATACTTCGCCAATAAATCCATTTTGATGTCCAATAATTACTTTAATATTTGATTGCTTTTTTTTCAAAAATGGCAATTAGCCACAAATTTTGCCAGTTTGTCATCATCTTATATAAAATGTGGCACTAACGACCTGTTTACAGAATATCAAAGAAATTGGACGTTGAGCTATAAATGAAAAGAAGAAACGCCATACCTTACGTGGTTTTGTATACTATAGGTGAAATTAATGCTTTAGAAGGAGATAGTTCGCAGTTGCGTAAACTATGGGTTGTTAGGACTTGATGATGAAACTATAAGTATTAGACTGACTTAGATGTGCGTTGTCAATTTGACTGATCCTAAGCAATGGGACGAGGCTTCATCAGTGAATTTTAATTAATTATAGATTCTGTCTCAAGCGATTGAACAAGTGTTTTGGGGTTTCTGGCATTTCTTTATAGGCTAGGTTATATCCAGTACGGCACATGATGCGGGGTGGGGGGGGCATTTCTCGTTTATACAGGGTGTATACGTCCGCTACTTCCATCGTCTCATTCTTATTTCGTCGGTTACTGATAGCTCTTCCATAGCTGCCTTGTTGGGACATTGTAGTCTTTATTGGTCTTGTGGATCGCAATGATTGGGTAATTTTTCTCTGAGCTGATAGGTCTTTTCTCCGCCTTCTTTAATAGAGTCAGTGACTCATATCCATACACAAGTATGGAGTTCAAAACAATTAGTTAAGGCTAACTTTAGCTTTTGAATTTTTTTTTTTTTTGTATCAGCAGACCCTGTTCAACAGGCAGGGCCGGATTTAATGCTTTGACGCTTCTAGACCCAAGCGGTTTTGCCGCTTCGTTTTTGCGAAGTTCTCGGGGAAATTCCCGAAAAATCGGGGATAGTGGAAGCACTGAACAGAATGGAACTTGTGAGCCAAAAGCAATGAAAGAGACTAAAGATAGAGGTGATACCGAACTCTCAGCTGCCATTCTAGGGAGACATCTGACAGTTTATAAGTTGCTAAGGAATTCCTATGTTGCTTTAAAATCACTTTTCTGTGAATAGGCAGCGCGGTGGCAGAGTGCACCTGACACTTTGACGATAAATCACATAAGTACAGTTTTTGTTAAGAAAAAAATCACTCAGTGATAATATATTATGCCCCCTGGCATTGTGCGCCCTTAGGCCTGGGCCTTGTGGGCCTATTGGTAAATCTGGACCTGTGAATAGGAAGAACTCTGCACCTACAATTGGAAGAACTCCAACTGTGTGTTCCTAAATAGGAAGAACTCCATTTTGGGTCATTTTACAGCAAAAATGTTATAATTTTCTTACCTCATCGATCTCAGTGCCCTATGATGTATGTCTGCTGCCAAAGTAATTACGACTCTGACATCGAATAATCTTTCAACAACATTTGTTGATAGGCCTGTATGGGCAGCCTTTGCTGCTAGTTCATTCGATTTATGCTGTACGTCTTCATAGTAATGAGTAGCAGAGGTGATGCTATCATAATAAACAAATCGCTTCATTGACGTCCAGGCCTTAATTGTATACCTAATTTAATGTGGCTCTGTAGCGGTTCTCTAGCTTTGGAAGCACAAATTCAATGAGTATTGCAAACAATATTGGAGATTGTAGTTGCCGCACACTAAACTCGATTAGGAACCAGTCGAGTTTCGTCAAAGGTCAATTTTTATCTCGAGAGGGGGGGGGGGGGGGTATCAACATATTTTTTTGAGGAAGAGGACCAAAATGCAAAAAAAAATGCATTTTAGGCTACTTTCCAGGGAGCGGGAACTCTGCTGTGCATGATTTGGCTCAGAAATTTCCTTGCAACAGATATGCAACGTATTCCCTCTCGGATCATCAAATACTGTCTGCCCCCCTTTCTTAAACGTTCAGTAAAGGCGATTGGATCTCTAAATAGTGGGAAACTATAAGTACAGAAAATTGTTTCTCGATATAGCCGAAGTTTTTGCTGAATTCCTTAGACCTTCCTGATGGAACTTCTTTCCAGAGTTCTAGCGGCTCATTTCCGAGTACTATAGTGTTATGCACCATATACTGTATGTATTCAAGTCTAAATTTATGTGTTGTGTCACTATTAAAGTGAATTAATATAGAGCTAAGTCATATTAAAACTATAAATCATATCAAAACTATAATACAAACGTTTTTTTTTAAATACTAGTAGCATGTTTTACCATTTAAAAGTATTTGTTAGTTGGCGTCATGAATACTTTTTTCTGCTTTTATAATAGCATGTGCTTCTGAAATGCTGATGGCTATGAAAGTAAAATTTTGAATTACTTTGTTTAGTATTAACGGAAAATTTAAGTTATTTACATAAATGCAACATCAAATAGCCTCACCCTGTGGAAAGACAAGAAATGCCCCCTGAGAGCTTCTAGAGAATTTCGCCATAATCATTTCATGCAAAGCGTAAAGGGCTATCTATTCACCCTATGCTTTTCAAGGTAGTTAAAATGCTACACCTGTGGCCATGGTCGTGGTAACTTAGGTTGAAATTCGGAACAAGACGAATTTTGTCTTGAGTGAGTGAGTTCTTTATTTAACAATAAAAATCATAAACATAAATCAGCTTCGTGCAGACACGGGGAGCGTGTCTTTTTCCTATGCTTTTCTAGGTAGTTGAAATTATACCTGTGGCCATGGTCCTGGTAACTTAGGTTCAAATTCGGAACAAGACGAATTTTTTCTTGAGTGAGTGAGTTCTTTATTTAACAATAAAAATCATAAACATAAATCAGCTTCGTGCAGACACGGGGAGCGTGTCTTTTTCCTATGCTTTTCTAGGTAGTTGAAATTATACCTGTGGCCATGGTCCTGGTAACTTAGGTTCAAATTCGGAACAAGACGAATTTTTTCTTGAGTGAGTGAGTTCTTTATTTAACAATAAAAATCATAAACATAAATCAGCTTCGTGCAGACACGGGGAGCGTGTCTTTTTCCTATGCTTTTCTAGGTAGTTGAAATTATACCTGTGGCCATGGTCGTGGTAACTTAGGTTGAAATTCGGAACAAGACGAATTTTGTCTTGAGTGAGTGAGTTCTTTATTTAACAATAAAAATCATAAACATAAATCAGCTTCGTGCAGACACGGGGAGCGTGTCTTTTTCCTATGCTTTTCTAGGTAGTTGAAATTATACCTGTGGCCATGGTCCTGGTAACTTAGGTTCAAATTCGGAACAAGACGAATTTTTTCTTGAGTGAGTGAATTCTTTATTTAACTATAAAAATCATAAAGATAAATCAGCTTCGTGCAGACACGGGGAGCGTGTCTTTTTCCTATGCTTTTCTAGGTAGTTGAAATCATACCTGTGGCCATGGTCGTGGTAACTTAGGTTGAAATTCGGAACAAGACGAATTTTGTCTTGAGTGAGTGAGTTCTTTATTTAACAATAAAAATCATAAACATAAATCAGCTTCGTGCAGACACGGGGAGCGTGTCTTTTTCCTATGCTTTTCTAGGTAGTTGAAATTATACCTGTGGCCATGGTCGTGGTAACTTAGGTTCAAATTCGGAACAAGACGAATTTTTCCTTGAGTGAGTGAGTTCTTTATTTAACAATAAAAATCATAAACATAAATCAGCTTCGTGCAGACACGGGGAGCGTGTCTTTTTCCTATGCTTTTCTAGGTAGTTGAAATTATACCTGTGGCCATGGTCGTGGTAACTTAGGTTCAAATTCGGAACAAGACGAATTTTGTCTTGAGTGAGTGAGTTCTTTATTTAACAATAAAAATCGTAAACATAAATCAGCTTCGTGCAGACACGGGGAGCGTGTCTTTTTCCTATGCTTTTCTAGGTAGTTGAAATTATACCTGTGGCCATGGTCCTGGTAACTTAGGTTCAAATTCGGAACAAGACGAATTTTGTCTTGAGTGAGTGAGTTCTTTATTTAACAATAACAATCATAAACATAAATCAGCTTCGTGCAGACACGGGGAGCGTGTCTTTTTCCTATGCTTTTCTAGGTAGTTGAAATTATACCTGTGGCCATGGTCCTGGTAACTTAGGTTCAAATTCGGAACAAGACGAATTTTGTCTTGAGTGAGTGAGTTCTTTATTTAACAATAAAAATCCTAAACATAAATCAGCTTCGTGCAGACACGGGGAGCGTGTCTTTTTCCTATGCTTTTCTAGGTAGTTGAAATTATACCTGTGGCCATGGTCCTGGTAACTTAGGTTCAAATTCGGAACAAGACAAATTTTGTCTTGAGTGAGTGAGTTCTTTATTTAACAATAACAATCATAAACATAAATCAGCTTCGTGCAGACACGGGGAGCGTGTCTTTTTCCTATGCTTTTCTAGGTAGTTGAAATTATACCTGTGGCCATGGTCGTGGTAACTTAGGTTCAAATTCGGAACAAGACGAATTTTTTCTTGAGTGAGTGAGTTCTTTATTTAACAATAAAAATCATAAACATAAATCAGCTTCGTGCAGACACGGGGAGCGTGTCTTTTTCCTATGCTTTTCTAGGTAGTTGAAATTATACCTGTGGCCATGGTCGTGGTAACTTAGGTTCAAATTCGGAACAAGACGAATTTTGTCTTGAGTGAGTGAGTTCTTTATTTAACAATAAAAATCATAAACATAAATCAGCTTCGTGCAGACACGGGGAGCGTGTCTTTTTCCTATGCTTTTCTAGGTAGTTGAAATTATACCTGTGGCCATGGTCCTGGTAACTTAGGTTCAAATTCGGAACAAGACGAATTTTTTCTTGAGTGAGTTCTTTATTTAACAATAAAAATCATAAACATAAATCCGCTTCGTGCAGACACGGGGAGCGTGTCTTTTTCCTATGCTTTTCTAGGTAGTTGAAATTATACCTGTGGCCATGGTCGTGGTAACTTAGGTTGAAATTCGGAACAAGACGAATTTTGTCTTGAGTGAGTGAGTTCTTTATTTAACAATAAAAATCATAAACATAAATCAGCTTCGTGCAGACACGGGGAGCGTGTCTTTTTCCTATGCTTTTCTAGGAAGTTGAAATTATACCTGTGGCCATGGTCCTGGTAACTTAGGTTCAAATTCGGAACAAGACGAATTTTTTCTTGAGTGAGTGAGTTCTTTATTTAACAATAAAAATCATAAACATAAATCAGCTTCGTGCAGACACGGGGAGCGTGTCTTTTTCCTATGCTTTTCTAGGTAGTTGAAATTATACCTGTGGCCATGGTCGTGGTAACTTAGGTTCAAATTCGGAACAAGACGAATTTTGTCTTGAGTGAGTGAGTTCTTTATTTAACAATAAAATCATAAACATAAATCAGCTTCGTGCAGACACGGGGAGCGTGTCTTTTTCCTATGCTTTTCTAGGTAGTTGAAATTATATCTGTGGCCATGGTCCTGGTAACTTAGGTTGAAATTCGGAACAAGACGAATTTTGTCTTGAGTGAGTGAGTTCTTTATTTAACAATAAAAATCATAAACATAAATCAGCTTCGTGCAGACACGGGGAGCGTGTCTTTTTCCTATGCTTTTCTAGGTAGTTGAAATTATACCTGTGGCCATGGTCCTGGTAACTTAGGTTCAAATTCGGAACAAGACGAATTTTGTCTTGAGTGAGTGAGTTCTTTATTTAACAATAAAAATCATAAACATAAATCAGCTTCGTGCAGACACGGGGAGCGTGTCTTTTTCCTATGCTTTTCTAGGTAGTTGAAGTTATACCTGTTGCCATGGTCGTGGTAACTTAGGTTCAAATTCGGAACAAGACGAATTTTGTCTTGAGTGAGTGAGTTCTTTATTTAACAATAAAAATCATAAACATAAATCAGCTTCGTGCAGACACGGGGAGCGTGTCTTTTTCCTATGCTTTTCTAGGTAGTTGAAATTATACCTGTGGCCATGGTCGTGGTAACTTAGGTTCAAATTCGGAACAAGACGAATTTTGTCTTGAGTGAGTGAGTTCTTTATTTAACAATAAAAATCATAAACATAAATCAGCTTCGTGCAGACACGGGCAGCGTGTCTTTTTCCTATGCTTTTCTAGGTAGTTGAAATTATACCTGTGGCCATGGTCGTGATAACTTAGGTTCAAATTCGGAACAAGACGAATTTTTTCTTGAGTGAGTGAGTTCTTTATTTAACAATAAAAATCATAAACATAAATCAGCTTCGTGCAGCCACGGGGAGCGTGTCTTTTTCCTATGCTTTTCCAGGTAGTTGAAATTATACCTGTGGCCATGGTCGTGGTAACTTAGGTTCAAATTCGGAACAAGACGAATTTTGTCTTGAGTGAGTGAGTTCTTTATTTAACAATAAAAATCATAAACATAAATCAGCTTCGTGCAGACACGGGGAGCGTGTCTTTTTCCTATGCTTTTCTAGGTAGTTGAAATTATACCTGTTGCCATGGTCGTGGTAACTTAGGTTCAAATTCGGAACAAGACGAATTTTGTCTTGAGTGAGTGAGTTCTTTATTTAACAATAAAAATCATAAACATAAATCAGCTTCGTGCAGACACGGGGAGCGTGTCTTTTTCCTATGCTTTTCTAGGTAGTTGAAATTATACCTGTGGCCATGGTCCTGGTAACTTAGGTTGAAATTCGGAACAAGACGAATTTTGTCTTGAGTGAGTGAGTTCTTTATTTAACAATAAAAATCATAAACATAAATCAGCTTCGTGCAGACACGGGGAGCGTGTCTTTTTCCTATGCTTTTCTAGGTAGTTGAAATTATACCTGTGGCCATGGTCCTGGTAACTTAGGTTCAAATTCGGAACAAGACGAATTTTGTCTTGAGTGAGTGAGTTCTTTATTTAACAATAAAAATCATAAACATAAATCAGCTTCGTGCAGACACGGGGAGCGTGGCTTTTTCCTATGCTTTTCTAGGTAGTTGAAATTATACCTGTGGCCATGGTCCTGGTAACTTAGGATCAAATTCGGAACAAGACGAATTTTGTCTTGAGTGAGTGAGTTCTTTATTTAACAATAAAAATCATAAACATAAATCAGCTTCGTGCAGACACGGGGAGCGTGTCTTTTTCCTATGCTTTTCTAGGTAGTTGAAATTATACCTGTGGCCATGGTCCTGGTAACTTAGGTTCAAATTCGGAACAAGACGAATTTTGTCTTGAGTGAGTGAGTTCTTTATTTAACAATAAAAATCATAAACATAAATCAGCTTCGTGCAGACACGGGGAGTGTGTCTTTTTCCTATGCTTTTCTAGGTAGTTGAAATTATACCTGTGGCCATGGTCCTGGTAACTTAGGTTCAAATTCGGAACAAGACGAATTTTGTCTTGAGTGAGTGAGTTCTTTATTTAACAATAACAATCATAAACATAAATCAGCTTCGTGCAGACACGGGGAGCGTGTCTTTTTCCTATGCTTTTCTAGGTAGTTGAAATTATACCTGTGGCCATGGTCGTGGTAACTTAGGTTCAAATTCGGAACAAGACGAATTTTTTCTTGAGTGAGTGAGTTCTTTATTTAACAATAAAAATCATAAACATAAATCAGCTTCGTGCAGACACGGGGAGCGTGTCTTTTTCCTATGCTTTTCTAGGTAGTTGAAATTATACCTGTGGCCATGGTCGTGGTAACTTAGGTTCAAATTCGGAACAAGACGAATTTTGTCTTGAGTGAGTGAGTTCTTTATTTAACAATAAAAATCATAAACATAAATCAGCTTCGTGCAGACACGGGGAGCGTGTCTTTTTCCTATGCTTTTCTAGGTAGTTGAAATTATACCTGTGGCCATGGTCGTGGTAACTTAGGTTCAAATTCGGAACAAGACGAATTTTGTCTTGAGTGAGTGAGTTCTTTATTTAACAATAAAAATCATAAACATAAATCAGCTTCGTGCAGACACGGGGAGCGTGTCTTTTTCCTATGCTTTTCTAGGTAGTTGAAATTATACCTGTTGCCATGGTCGTGGTAACTTAGGTTCAAATTCGGAACAAGACGAATTTTGTCTTGAGTGAGTGAGTTCTTTATTTAACAATAAAAATCATAAACATAAATCAGCTTCGTGCAGACACGGGGAGCGTGTCTTTTTCCTATGCTTTTCTAGGTAGTTGAAATTATACCTGTGGCCATGGTCCTGGTAACTTAGGTTGAAATTCGGAACAAGACGAATTTTGTCTTGAGTGAGTGAGTTCTTTATTTAACAATAAAAATCATAAACATAAATCAGCTTCGTGCAGACACGGGGAGCGTGTCTTTTTCCAATGCTTTTCTAGGTAGTTGAAATTATACATGTGGCCATGGTCCTGGTAACTTAGGTTCAAATTCGGAACAAGACGAATTTTGTCTTGAGTGAGTGAGTTCTTTATTTAACAATAAAAATCATAAACATAAATCAGCTTCGTGCAGACACGGGGAGCGTGTCTTTTTCCTATGCTTTTCTAGGTAGTTGAAATTATACCTGTGGCCATGGTCCTGGTAACTTAGGTTCAAATTCGGAACAAGACGAATTTTGTCTTGAGTGAGTGAGTTCTTTATTTAACAATAACAATCATAAACATAAATCAGCTTCGTGCAGACACGGGGAGCGTGTCTTTTTCCTATGCTTTTCTAGGTAGTTGAAATTATACCTGTGGCCATGGTCCTGGTAACTTAGGTTCAAATTCGGAACAAGACGAATTTTGTCTTGAGTGAGTGAGTTCTTTATTTAACAATAAAAATCATAAACATAAATCAGCTTCGTGCAGACACGGGGAGCGTGTCTTTTTCCTATGCTTTTCTAGGTAGTTGAAATTATACCTGTGGCCATGGTCCTGGTAACTTAGGTTCAAATTCGGAACAAGACGAATTTTTTCTTGAGTGAGTGAGTTCTTTATTTAACAATAAAATCATCAACATAAATCAGCTTCGTGCAGACACGGGGAGCGTGTCTTTTTCCTATGCTTTTCTAGGTAGTTGAAATTATACCTGTGGCCATGGTCGTGGTAACTTAGGTTCAAATTCGGAACAAGACGAATTTTGTCTTGAGTGAGTGAGTTCTTTATTTAACAATAAAAATCATAAACATAAATCAGCTTCGTGCAGACACGGGGAGCGTGTCTTTTTCCTATGCTTTTCTAGGTAGTTGAAATTATACCTGTGGCCATGGTCGTGGTAACTTGGGTTGAAATTCGGAACAAGACGAATTTTGTCTTGAGTGAGTGAGTTCTTTATTTAACAATAAAATCATCAACATAAATCAGCTTCGTGCAGACACGGGGAGCGTGTCTTTTTCCTATGCTTTTCTAGGTAGTTGAAATTATACCTGTGGCCATGGTCGTGGTAACTTAGGTTGAAATTCGGAACAAGACGAATTTTGTCTTGAGTGAGTGAGTTCTTTATTTAACAATAAAAATCATAAACATAAATCAGCTTCGTGCAGACACGGGGATCGTGTCTTTTTCCTATGCTTTTCTAGGTAGTTGAAATAATACCTGTGGCCATGGTCGTGGTAACTTAGGTTGAAATTCGGATCAAGACGAATTTTGTCTTGAGTGAGTGAGTTCTTTATTTAACAATAAAATCATAAACATAAATCAGCTTCGTGCAGACACGGGGAGCGTGTCTTTTTCCTATGCTTGTCTAGGTAGTTGAAATTATACCTGTGGCCATGGTCGTGGTAACTTAGGTTCAAATTCGGAACAAGACGAATTTTGTCTTGAGTGAGTTCTTTATTTAACAACAACAATCATAAACATAAATCAGCTTCGTGCAGACACGGCGAGCGTGTCTTTTTCCTATGCTTTTCTAGTTAGTTGAAATTATACCTGTGGCCATGGTCGTGGTAACTTAGGTTGAAATTCGGAACAAGACGAATTTTGTCTTGAGTGAGTGAGTTCTTTATTTAACAATAAAAATCATAAACATAAATCAGCTTCGTGCAGACACGGGGAGCGTGTCTTTTTCCTATGCTTTTCTAGGTAGTTGAAATTATACCTGTGGCCATGGTCCTGGTAACTTAGGTTCAAATTCGGAACAAGACGAATTTTTTCTTGAGTGAGCGAGTTCTTTATTTAACAATAAAATCATAAACATAAATCAGCTTCGTGCAGACACGGGGAGCGTGTCTTTTTCCTATGCTTTTCTAGGTAGTTGAAATTATACCTGTGGCCATGGTCGTGGTAACTTAGGTTGAAATTCGGAACAAGACGAATTTTGTCTTGAGTGAGTGAGTTCTTTATTTAACAATAAAAATCATAAACATAAATCATCTTCGTGCAGACACGGGGAGCGTGTCTTTTTCCTATGCTTTTCTAGGTAGTTGAAATTATACCTGTGGCCATGGTCGTGGTAACTTAGGTTGAAATTCGGAACAAGATGAATTTTGTCTTGAGTGAGTGAGTTCTTTATTTAACAATACAAATCATAAACATAAATCAGCTTCGTGCAGACACGGGGAGCGTGTCTTTTTCCTATGCTTTTCTATGTAGTTGAAATTATACCTGTGGCCATGGTCGTGGTAACTTAGGTTCAAATTCGGAACAAGACGAATTTTGTCTTGAGTGAGTGAGTTCTTTATTTAACAATAACAATCATAAACATAAATCAGCTTCGTGCAGACACGGGGAGCGTGTCTTTTTCCTATGCTTTTCTAGGTAGTTGAAATTATACCTGTGGCCATGGTCCTGGTAACTTAGGTTCAAATTCGGAACAAGACGAATATTGTCTTGAGTGAGTGAGTTCTTTATTTAACAATAAAAATCATAAACATAAATCAGCTTCGTGCAGACACGGGGAGCGTGTCTTTTTCCTATGCTTTTCTAGGTAGTTGAAATTATACCTGTGGCCATGGTCGTGGTAACTTAGGTTCAAATTCGGAACAAGACGAATTTTGTCTTGAGTGAGTGAGTTCTTTATTTAACAATAACAATCATAAACATAAATCAGCTTCGTGCAGACACGGGGAGCGTGTCTTTTTCCTATGCTTTTCTAGGTAGTTGAAATTATACCTGTGGCCATGGTCCTGGTAACTTAGGTTCAAATTCGGAACAAGACGAATTTTGTCTTGAGTGAGTGAGTTCTTTATTTAACAATAAAAATCATAAACATAAATCAGCTTCGTGCAGACACGGGGAGCGTGTCTTTTTCCTATGCTTTTCTAGGAAGTTGAAATTATACCTGTGGCCATGGTCCTGGTAACTTAGGTTCAAATTCGGAACAAGACGAATTTTTTCTTGAGTGAGTGAGTTCTTTATTTAACAATAAAATCATAAACATAAATCAGCTTCGTGCAGACACGGGGAGCGTGTCTTTTTCCTATGCTTTTCTAGGTAGTTGAAATTATACATGTGGCCATGGTCCTGGTAACTTAGGTTCAAATTCGGAACAAGACGAATTTTGTCTTGAGTGAGTGAGTTCTTTATTTAACAATAAAAATCATAAACATAAATCAGCTTCGTGTAGACACGGGGAGCGTGTCTTTTTCCTATGCTTTTCTAGGTAGTTGAAATTATACCTGTGGCCATGGTCCTGGTAACTTAGGTTACCACGAATTGAAGTTGAATTGAAGTTATCAAGTATTTTGCAATAGGTTGCATAGGTTGTATCAAGACGCTGGGTAATTGCAGACAGAGAAAAGCCAGGACAAATTTTGTCTTGGAGAAGACTAATTAGTTTTTAGTCTTGTAGATGACGTTTGAGTCGAAATCAATAAGTATTTTTTTTTTTTTAACTTGTTTTCTAAAGAGACTAAAAGTAGAGAAGTTTCCTCGCGAATATATGAATGTGAGTGAAAATGAGGGCGCAAAACGGATTGGACTTTACAAAATCGTCCGAGATCACAGTCGTAAGCCTTTTGATAATATTTTATTTATTTTAAGGTCTTTTAGAATTGACTCGTAATAAAGAAAGTTGTGCACGTTGCTCTTTTACAAGTTATTCTAGTTCATGGGCTCTCGACATTACTGCGGAAGAACTTATTCTACATAGCTTAATTATTCAGGATTGGTCGACTAATAATCCGCCAATCAGAAATAAGTTTACATATTTACAGACATTGTGTGAAGTAAGATCAAAGTACAATCACCTACGGAACAAGTACTGACAAAACCTATCCTCTCCACACAAAAAAAGTGACCCTTTGTATACCTATGCGAACCTGGCAACTAAAAACCGTAGTTATACAATTCATCCCGGTCACTCGTCGCCTGAATCACGCTCTAGCATAATTATTGGCCGGAGCAAAGTACTTTGGCTCGGAGCGATTAAGTAGTACAACATTTTGCGTCTAGAGGCGCTGAGGTACGCGGGGTCACTTTTGGAGAGTTTTGTCAGTACTTGTTCCGTAGGTGATTATACTTTGAGTAAGATATAGAGCTAATTAGCCAATGTGAAACCATAATCATATGGAAGTACACCGGGCCTGTGCGGGGAGTGTCTTTTTGGCTGGAAGGCTGACATGGTGGTGGGAAGGGGTGTAATTCTGGAAAATTCAAAAATAGGTGTATTATGTGGTAAATTCAAGGATCTGTTCGGAAAATAGAAATAATTTCAAGACTTACAGGAGAGACACTAGAATGCCTACTCCTTACGTGCGTGCCTGGAATATACAATCTCCATGTTTCAAATGATTAAATTTCTTTAATTCATGCGTTTACTGTAAATATGGGAAGCGTTATATAGTGTAATTATGTGGTATTTCCCACAATCGTTGCGAAAGATTTGGACCGTAAACTTTGTGTAGCCACTGTAACTAGTGACTATAAAAAGGAATAGATCTTGAGTGTGCCTCCTTTCTTACTGTGATGCGGGACCAACACTTTGGTTTCGTCTTTTTTATTCGTTTTTTTTTCTCCTAGTCTACCGATTTCAGATTATTGCTAAAAAGTGGTAAGGATCAAACCTCCGCGGTTTTACAGGAAGTGTGGAGCTTAGACCGGATTGATGACAACGACATTGTATTTTGGAAAGCTGCTTATAATTCTTGCATGGGGCCAGACTGAATTATTTTGCTAGTAATTGAGCCAAAGCCTAGAGTGTGTGAGTTAAAACGGAGTTTGCGGTCTATGTTGGAGAGGACTATCCGAAGTTATGCAGGCAAGATTTCTCTCCATCCAGCTATGTTTCTGCTTTCTTCTGGTAAACTCTGTTCTAGCAAGTAGGCAACAATTTTTAATCAAAATTGGACTAAAATTGGAGAGTGTTTAAGATGTGCGACTGCTACCTTCCCCATCGCAAAATAAACTGGAGCTTACCTTTTTTAGAAAAGTTAGAGGATGTGTCGACCAAATTTTCACTCTTAGGTTAATAATTGAGAAGTGCCTGAGTTGTCAAGCATCTTTGGTCCTCAGTTTTATAGATTATGAGCAAGCGTTCGATTCTGTTGATAGAAGAGCTTTAGCAAAGGTCTTATCCTTGTATGGTATACCAGACAAATACATTAAAGTGACTAGGTACGAGAATAACACTGCTGCGGTTAAGGTCGGAAATGAGGTTAGTAGCTTGTTTTGTATTAAATCAGGAGTTAAGCAGGGTTGTGTTCTATCCCCCTTTATATGGATCATTTTGATAGACTTTGTCTTAAGGAGCACAGGAAAGGCAATGGGAGACCACGGAATCAAATCGGAAGGAAAAGCTCTCCTGGACTTAGATTATGCTGATGATTTAAGCATCCTCGATGAAAGTGTAAAGTGTCAGCAAAATGAATGAACTTTTAGAGATTTTGCGAGTTCGCGGTGCTAGAATAGGTTTGAAAATTAATGTTAAGAAGACTGAGCCTGTAAGGCTAGGAATAAGTGAAGATTAAAAGTTGACGTTGGGTAACGAAAAGATTGATCAGGTGGGCAGCTTCACTTACCTTAGTAGTATCATTAGTAAAGACGGTATGAGCAGTGAAGATGTTAAAAGTAGAATAGCCAAGGTTCAGGGTGTTTTTTCACAGTTAAAAAACGTTTGAAAGAATAGGAAGATAGGTCTGCTAACCAAGATTAGAATACCAGAAACTACAGTGATGACAGTGGTCAAATATGGCTCTGAAGCATGGGCGCTCCGAAAAGCGGATGAAGATTTGCTAGAAGTTTTCCAGAACAATTGTCTACGGATTGATCTGGGTACCCAGCTGACTGACTGTGTTTCAAACAATAGGCTGTACGAAAAATGTAGTTTTATCCCGCTTTCTAGGGCTATAATGAAACAAAGGCTGAGATGACTAGGGCACGCTGTGCGGATGAAGGATGAAAGATTGCGGAAGAGTTGTACTTTTCGGCCAACCGTTTAGGGCTAAGTAGTTTCCCTTTGCTCCTTTCTAAGTAGTAATATTAGAAAGTTGGCACACGGCAAGAAAATCCACTTTTGAACTAAGACCGGGTTCTTTTTTCAGTGCTGATCAATAGTCTTTGATGAGCTGATAGAAGTATATGATAGTCAGTTTCCTCATACAAAATTCAGTTCCAGTGATGCAAAATATTGAAATTTTAAGGGGTTGACAACTTCAGTGTTGTGGTGTACATTAAAAAAGAAAAATCTGGTTCAAATTTTAAGACAAGGGAGGGAATTGCAAGTAATGATTGGCTTTTGACTTACTGACTTATATCCAATCCGGCCTTTGTGGCTGTACTGGGGCTTCTGCTCTTCTCACTAGTCGTTGAATATGGCAACGGTATTCGGTTCTATCTGGTGCAAGACGCAGGAGTTGGGGGAGGTTCTGGCCATTGAAGTTGTCGTACCATCTCTTACGAGGTCGGCCCCGAGGTCGTGTGCCATGTACCCATTCTTCAAACGTGTTTTGGGGAGTTGATTTGATGACATTTGTTAGATATGACCAAGCCAGCGGAGTTGCTGACTTCTAATTCGGTCTATGATAGTATATGAGCAGTGGAGGAGTTTACGGAGGTCTTCATTGGATACTCGGTCGATGTAGGTGATCCCTACTATGCGACGAAGACATTTTGTTTCAAATGCGGAGATTCGCCTTTCGTCATCAGCTTTAATTGACCATGTTTCACATGCATACATAGCAATGGGGATTATGAGAGAGTTAAAGAGCCGGACCTTCAATGATTTTGATAGTAATTTACTTTTCCAAATTGATTATAGGCTCTTGAAGCTGCTGGTTGCAAGGCCCAGTCTACACCTAATCAATTTTGAGCAATCGTTATTAGAGGTTAAAAGACTGCCGAGGTAGACAAAAGATTCTGCATTTTCAATTTGCTCTCCTTTTATGGTTAGCTGTATGGCTCTGGGTGCAGAGTCTCTGGATACCTGCATGACTTTCGTTTTTTGTTGTGTTGACAACCATCCCAAGGGCTTCGGTTGCTGACATTATCTCGTTTGTATTTGTTTGGAGGAGATATTCATGACTGTTAATTCTCACGATGTCGTCTGCGTACGCTAATTTGTCGACAAGTTTCCCTCCAATGGATGCACCGTCTTTGGTTTTAGCAAGTGATGAAGCTGCATTTAGAAACAGATTAACTAGATGAGGGGATAGGAGGCAACCCTGAAGAACACCTGCTGGCATCTGGAGCTCTTCTGTCAAACCCTCAGGTGTCTGAACCCGGCTACAGAAGTTCAAATACATATCTTTGATTAACGTTACCATGCTTTTTGGAACTCCATAATGCAGAAGTATGTGCCAAAGCCCGTTGCGCCATACTAAATCGAAGGCCTGTTTAAAGTCAATAAAAAGTAAGAGCACTTCTTTCGCAATTTCTATATTTTTCTTCATCAGTTGCCGGGTGGAAAATATATGATGTATAGTAGATTGATCTCATCGGAAGCCGGCCTGATATTCCTCTAACGGAAGGTCTGTCAGGGATTTTAGTCGGTCAAGTAGGATTTTCGTGAGGATCTTTGCCTGTTGGCTTTTCATGCTATTTGGTCTGTAGTTATTACAGTCCCCTTTTTCACCCTAATTGTAAAGGGGGATAATCAAGGCTTTCGCCCAAGATCTGGGGGAAGTGGCCTGTTTCCCAGATGCCTACTGTGACTTTATGATAGATGTCTACCAGTTCTTCTGGGCCCGACTTAAGTAGCTCTGACTGTATGCCATCTGGGCCAGGAGCTTTATTTGTTTTCAGGGGTTGTATAGCTGCAACTACCTCTTCTCGTAATGGTGGTGGACTTGGATCTATTGGGTACTCCGGTGGTTGAAAAGACAGTAGGATAGATGGGTCAGGGGTAATTGTGGGGTTCAGTTTCTGGCAAAAACGTTCCTTCCAGCGTTCCCGCCTCTCCTCAGAATCTATGATAAGTTGTCTATGTTTATCTAACAGGGTTGTTGCTGTCGCGGGTTTCTTTTTTGACAGCTCCCGTAATGTTTTGTACATGTAGTGGCTGTCATTTTTTTTAAGGCGTCTTCGCATTCATGGCACTTGTCGTTGACGTATTGGCGCAGAGCCTGCCGAAATTTTTCTCTACTAGACGTTTTAACCTCTTTTATCATGGCTTTGTCGGTCTTGTTTGTTGTCATGAATACGTTTTCCAGCACAGATATGGATGATTTCGGGTATGATCCATAGTTTATCAGAGCGGGACTGTACTCCTAAGATTTCATTAGCCGTTTCTCTGATGATTGAGGTGCTATCATCAACCAGACGGTCGACTTCCTCAGTGGTTGGGACTCCCGTGAGTTGGATGCTTGACAGCTTATTCGAGAGAGCGGTTTTATATTTGTTTCTTGTTTCGATGTTTTGTAGGAGATCAACACGGTATTTTGGGTAGCTTTCCTTGGGTGGTTGGGGTTTTTGGAGGCGCATACGGATTTCTGACATGACTAGAACATGGTCTGAGTCAAAATCACCACCGGCCAAAGATACTGTATTCAGCACTGACGACTTCCAACGCTTGTGACCTTTCTGCGTTCTTTATGCCGAAACATTGTGTTGGTACTGAAAAGCTCGTTATCACGACAGAAATCTGTGAGTATTTCCCCCCTAAGGTTTTGTCGCCCATGTCCGAAATTGCCCATTACGTCTTCGAAACCTGCATTTGATTGTCCGACGATAGCGTTAAAGTCCCCAATGACGAACAGAAAATCCTTCTTCGGACATGGTCAATGGTGTGTTGGAGCTGGGCGTAGAAGTCTTCTGCATCTTGGTCACTCCGGGAAGAGTCGGGGGCATAAACTTGGATGATGGAAATGTTAGTGATGGATCCTTTAAAGCGGGCGGTAATGATATGCTCTGAGAGTGGATTTATGGCAAGTAGAGATTTTTTAGCACGTTTTGAGAGCAGGAAGCCAACACCTTGACGGTGAACACCGTCGCTTCGTCCTGAGGTGATGAGGGTGTTCCCATTTATGGTTTCTATTCCATTTAAAGGAAGGTGGGTCTCTGATAACCCAATAATATCCCAATGGTAGCGGTCGATTTCATTCAATATTAATTCCTTTTTTCCCGGTTTAGCAAGGGTTCGTATGTTTAGCGTTCCAAGTGAAACTGATGTCTTTGGGGTGATCATTGGTTTCTTCTCTGACTGGAGAGTCGTCAAATCGGTTAAATAATCGTCGGTTGCCCCGGACGCGGTAACTAAAACATTATCATTCTCATCATATTCATTATTATCATCAATAATATAATCATTTCTACTATTTATAACTCTAGATATCAGACCGTCGGTTGCCCCGGACGCGGTAGCAAAAGTTCTTATTCTATTTGTTGCCATTTCATTACTATATAAAAGAGAAGGAGTTTCGTGGCATTTTTGTCAAGATAGCGGTATGCCATTCCTCTCTACACATAGCAGAGGCCATTGTCCAGGGTTCTGGATCATCTGCCCTTCACAGTTGTCCCTCTAGAAAGGGATCCTCCCGTTCGGTGTTCTGCAGCACCGAGCTATTTGACCCATGTTGGGGGAAGGTTTGTAACCGCCGAAAGGTGTCCACACGCCGGTCGACCCTATATGGTGTATATCTTAGGGGTCTTCCTCCTCCTACGCCTGTATTTATGACCCCTGGGCTAGGGTGTCCCTGTTTCAATTATGGGCCCCCAGGAACTAGGTCCGCGCCTCCTATGGAGGTATCCTACATACCTGTAGGACGTTCCCCTATCCGCCACCTGGGGATGCGCTGAGTGTCCTGGGGGAGGCCCCCTATTAAGAAAATGACTCAGTAGGACTCAGATTGGCTTTTATGCCTTGGTCATCCTTACGATGAGGGGTTGACGTCTTTTGCTAGTTGGTACTTATTATTTGCTCCTGATGTATTTTAGAGTACGAAAAAATTTGTTTCATTTCCACTACGGAGAGGGTGGTGCAAATAAAAATAGGCTGTTGGAGCACGGTCATCTTCTTGGTGAAGGGGTTAGAAGCTTCTGTAAATTAGTTTACCTTATGTTTGATCAATGGAAATGGGAAAACAAAATACAGAGACAAGTTTTGAATTAAGAATTGGTTGCTAGACGATATTCTTTTTAGGGACGAGGGGCTGTGTACTTCAAATTACTATTGTACCTGTCCTTCATTTTTAGCATGTCTATCTATGGTAGTAGGATTATGAAAAGTGACGGATAGGTTTATAGAAATAATTAGGTCTGATAAGATTATATTGCAAGTTTTAAGACGTTTCGTGAGTTAAAGGGGGGTGAATAGTATAGTATTAAAGCTGCATAGAATAGAAAACATGTACCTAAGAACTATCCAATGAATGAAGACCATTTCATTCGAGTCAACGTTTATCACTTCCGACTAAACTGCAAGAGTTAAATTTTCTAGTCATATTGTTGATTCAAGAAGGGTTGAGTTGAATACCGCTGAGTATAACGGGGGTCGAGTTAAATGAGGGTGGAATTGCACGAGAATTGAGTTGAATGAGGGTAAAATTGAATGGGGTTGAGTTGCATGAGGTTAAACTTGAGTTAAACTACAGATCAGTTGCATGGGAACAATTTATTTATAGTACCAACTAAGTTCGATACCAACATATTGCAAGTTTTGAGTTTTATTATGAGATATCTCTTTTAAAACGTCTCGAAAGGTTAATAACTTCAGTTCTAATTTACTAATTGAAAATGGAATTGTGACTAAAAATCTAAGACAATTTAAAGACTTGAAAATGATATTTGGATGTTAAACCTTGGTCATCTTTGTACATGAGGGGCTCCTATTCTTGGTTCCTATTCCTAATATGCATTTTAAGCACAGGTCATTTGTCTAAGTTTCTTTTGGTTCATTTGAGGGCGAGAAAATTTGTCGCCATGCGGTTACGCAGCGACTGTAAATAAAAATACATCACCCTGAAGTGGTTTCTTAATTATTTCAGTAAAGAGTAGCTACAGCAGCATGATTCTGAAAAGTTAGGTATAGACTATAAAAGTTAGGTATAAAAGTTAGGTCATTAGACTATTAGATGGTATTTTAAATTTCAATCCGTAACGATGCCAACGATTAAAAGGATGAGGTTAAATGAGCTACAAGGTCAATATAATATGTTTAAATCCCTTCCTTAGATTTTTGATCAAAGTGTTGCTTCTGCAGCAATTTTGTTGCCAAAGCCAACAAAGGGTTGTTGTAGCCAAAGTGCCTTGACAGTTTAAATCTAGTTTCAATAGTATCTCGAACCAGTGTTTTTAGTTCGGGGAGGGGGGCGGGCAAAATTTGTGACATCGAAAAAATACCCTGCCCTAATTATCTTTTTATTTAATTATATGTCGAGATCTTAAATGTTTAGTTTTTAGAAATGTTTAGTTTACTTAATTTTTTATTTGATATGTTTAGTCTTATTTAGGGTTCTTAAACTGGAATTTAGCGTGTTACATTTTCAGTGTCTTTTTTTTATTCAAATTATCAGATTCTTTTTCAACAAATTCAGTTTTTTGTTTTCTACAATGCTAGCTCATATAGCATTTGAGTCGAAAGGAAGTGCCAAAATGTACATTTTTTCACTTATTGACCAAAAGCAGTGAACCTTCTGACTAAAATATTCTTACGCTTTTTTAGGAAATAAAGTAAAAATATGAACACAACGCAATTATAAGAAACTTATAAATTATAATTGACAAAAATTAAAATACAGTGAAATATTCCACAACCCCCCAACAGACTTCGTAAGTTATCACCGGATTCACTTATTTGCAACACTAAAAAAGTTAGTAAAGCATATATTTTTTCGATTCAAATTGATATCTTAATGTTAAATATACATATCTTAATAATAATGACATCTTAATGATAAATGTAAACGAATCAGCAAAGATGCACGAATATGTGTCTTGATTCACAGAGTCACAAATGGCCGAGCAATATTATGACCGAACTCCTGGATAGAATCAAAATTACGCAGCACTTATGATGTGTCCCGTGTGTAATTGGTAAGATGAGCAGTGTTCAACTTTCAAACGTAATGTATATGATTGACCAATTCCTAGGTGAAGATTCAAAATCTAATTTTTAAATTAGAAAATATAGAAGCTTAGAAGAGTAGTTTGTCTATCTTAGGGTAAACGTCGCAAAAAAATACAAATGCTTAATGTTAGTAGACAAAGCTTGGGGATAAATTAGTATTGATATAGCCGTTCTAGACAAAGTTTCTTAACATTCAATTTTTCTGTTGTAAAAAGGTCGCTAAAATCAGGGAAAAACACTTATTATTCATAAATCTTCGCTTTTTTATCAATAGGCGTGGCTATAGTGTGGCCAAGGCACAAGTTAGAAGATAACATAATAGATTCGTCATATAAACAGAGTAATCGATATAAGGCCGTCTTTATATAATTAGTCTATAGATCATCGGGCCGTCTTTGCTAGTTTAAATTAGAAAAATTGTCTTAATGGCCATGGATTAGAAGCTCATAAAATTCTTGCGTCTTTAACAGATGTCCAGTATCCAATCCTTCCTTGCCCGTAAACACTGGACATAACTGACATTGCATCTGCGGCATGGCTCGATGCCTCTGTCTGAAGTGTAAGATGTGAGCCGGTTGCGATAGGGTCTTCATGCTTCGCTGTATCACGCTTTTTAGGGGGTAGCTGAGGAGGGGTGAGCTTGATCTTTTTGGCTTTGGCTGTAATTTTGGGAGTTTGACTTCAATGGTTTGTGGGGGTTCAACTATTTCAAGGTCAGATTCATCCTCCATTGCTCGGAAATGAGGGGGTGCCTTGAGGGTCGTAGTGGATGATCTTGGTCTTTCATTATCTGAAACCTCATCGGTCTTTTCTTTATAATAAGCCAAGCCATGAACTAACCCCGCTGTAGCTTCGTTCTCATGTATTTTTTCATCATATTCCTTCTTATGAAGCCATGAAGAGCTCTGCCCCTGTGCTGGGTTGCGTCTTTTTTGATGGTCAGAAACATCAGAGCCTTGAGGTGATGGCGGTGCACTATTATCTTCTACTAAGTCACGTGTAGACGCGCTCCGACCATCTGTAAAATAAGCACGTGTTGATTTTTTACTTACACTGCTAGAGAAATTCGGCAAGGCCATCTGATTACGTGGCTTACCATTTTCAGTAAACACTGCGACTGTATTTCGACCATTAAACCATGTTCCAAGTTTGTGGGTTGCACCAGTTCCGCCCTTTTCTTGCAATTGATTTTGTAGTTTCTGTGAAATGACTGTACGAGAACTTCGATTCGACCGTGAGTCAAGTGAATCGCTCAATGTGTCACTTAAAGCGTCGTTAAAGCATGAGCACCATGAGCTACCATACATTGACCTTGTTCGACATCTCATAGTAAGGAACACCAAGCACAGGCATATTAGACTGAAACCGCATAGAGAGCCAATCAGCAAATATACAAGCTGTTCTGTTGACAATTGTCTTACAGTTTCTTCATCAGCATAATCCTCATTTTCCTCAAAATCTAAGGCAGGCTTTTCGTTGACGAAGTTTGGTCCAAAGTTGGATTGGACATCATTTGGAATAGAGTCAAACATCAAATTCGTTTCGTCACTTTCTGGATTACTGTTGTAAGAGCTCTCATCAAAGTAGCTTCCTTTTTTCTTCGATCTAACCTTAGAATTGTCTTTTGATACAACTTTTGTCTTTGGTCTCACAGGGGTAGAGTTCACTAACCTAGTAAGCTCTGTTTTCATCCTTTGTTCTTGGCTAGCTTCCTCACTTATGTCAAGCCTATTTACATCATAACCATTGTCCTCAGAGACTTCAAAGTTCGGTTTTGCAGGACTTGTGTTAAAATCTTCCGTCAAGTTTGTGATAGATGTTGTTCTTTCTTTAGTATTTTCGGTAAATCCGGGGTCGAAGGAGCGAGTTGGAATAGAGCTCTTATCTTCTGCGCTCCCATAGTCTTTTTCATAGCTTGCAAAAGTATGACGAGTAGTTGTAAATTTGGTTACTTTACTCGAGTTTTCCTCTTGACTTCCTGAATGATAACGTGTTTCTGAAGTTTCTTTTGAAATATCAAAAGGTCTATCAAACGATTTATTTGCTTCAATAGATATGTATCCATTTACTTTTTCATCTGATTGTTCATAGCTATTAAATTCTTTTTCTGTTTCGATACTTTTTTCGTCACTGGATACTCTGGGAGTATAACCTGTTTCACCAATCGGCATTATATTTATACCAGAAGTTCGAAATGGTTTTGAAGGCTTTTCTCCTGCTTTTGGTAGACCGAGAACTGGCGCTGATGTGGTGTAAATATGAGCTAAAAGACCCACTAAAGACTGTAGTTCTTTCGGCTTGTTGGCAAGTGCATCTTGAGCTGTTATCATCAGCATATCTTGTTCTTTATTGCCTCTATTTTCAATGCCTTCTTCACGGCGAACAGATAGTGTTTGCATATGTTCATGGGATTCATTTCCATCAACAATATAACCATATCGGGTACCTTTCTCTGTTTTGTTACCGTCACCATTCAAGCTCGAAGAGACTATCATATTGAAATTGTCAGGAGCTGTTATGACATCCACCTCTCTTTCTGTAGTTTCTTTTATAGGAGGAATAGCTTCAATTCTTGTCGGTCGTTGTTGACTTGATTGCATATCTTGGTCTAAATTCCGTTGACTTGAGTGCATATCTTGATTCAAGCGTCGCTGACTTGATTGCATTTCTTGATCCAAGCGTCGCTGACTTGATTGTGTATCTTTGCCCAATTGTCGTTGACGGTGGGGATCAAAAGCTTGGGTGCGGAAAGGTCGTTCAGGTTCAATCGGTGGTCGGTTGTAGGATATGTGCTCTGTTCGTTGATCTAGCTGAGGCCTGGGTGGAGGACCACGCTCAAATACTGGACCTAAAAGCAGAAATAAAATTAAAATATTTTAGTATTCCCTTCTTGCCCTCAGTTCCTATATTAGATTGGGTAATGGCGAAGATACTGGCTGCAAAAAATCCAAATGAATGTTAAAAGGGAGTTCAAAAATTGCAAATCATTTTCTATATGAGTGTTTTGAACTTGCATTGTAAATCTACAATGCTTTCATTTCTAAGCTCTAAGTTAAAAAAAAAAAAAAAAACAAAACTTTACAATGGTGCTGAAAATCGGCACTCCCTACCACTGTCGTCTGAAGCACCCACCGTCCCAAAAAAATTGTTACCTTAAAACTTACGTTGATGTTTTTTTCAAGAAAAACTCTCTGATACACTCTTTCAAAGTTACTATATGGCTCTCTCTTTTAAAGTTAATAAATGAAACGGATTTAAACTAAAAAGTATTGCCTTAAAAAAAGATTACCCTTTATCTCAAATTGTAATAACAACTTGTGTAATAAGATAATTTTCTTGTTATGCTAATACCAAATATAGAAACCTCATTGCTTTTGAATTTAAATATAAAAAGCTCTAAGCATAAAAAATTTGAATAGATTTAGAAAAAGGAGACAAAATATCCCAGAAGGGGCTGCGATCTTGATAGAAATTACACCACTTAATTAAGTATGTCTAACTATTCTAGAAGGGAAGCTTCAAGTCTATCCGCAAAAATATCGTAAATTTGGTTATAGCTCTATGTTTTTCTGTTGTTTTTTTTGTGGGAGGGGGAGGCGGGGGTTCTAAATGGGACTTAATAAAACGACTGGTCTTGTAATATTGGAAGAGATTTCGTTCGAATGAATATTTAAAGCTCTAGTGCCCTTTTTGATTATGGGATAGTCCTATCAATTTAAACTATAGAAAAGTTACTTATATGCCTAGATTTCTAGTTTCAGAAGCCACATTGCATCGCGTTGGTGCATTTCTTTTTAAACATTTGTCCCATACAAAGTGAACAGTCATTATAGACCGTTTTCGCAGTAATTCTGGTGTAATTCTGGTGGTTATAAAGTATTGTATGGTTGCGCATTAATTATTTAGAGGGATATCAGTGGATCGTTTTGTAGGGGAAACGGGGACTGAGGCCTGAAAAAAAAAATCATATTTAAGCACACAATTTCAAACTTCCCATGAAAGATTTCCAGACAAATATGGGGGCGGATATCCCTGGCCTACCTTCATTTTAAGGAATATGTTTGGAATAAGTAGGCCCCATGAGTGTTGGGGGCATGACAGTTCCCCTCTTTATTCTGAAAATGGTATTAGAAAGTCAGAACTCCAAAGGCGATCTCCAGTGACAGCATATAGGATTGAGGAGGAGGGTTTGTTCCAAGAACACCCTGCGTTGCACATACTTATCCAATCTGGCATTCTTCTAATATATTTCTACAACTTGAGTCGAAGGTGTACTGGCGGAAGCAGTATGCTCCGAGCATTGGAGACTCCGTGTCGATGCCCTAAGTGCCTCTAGAGACAGAGGAGGATCTAAGGTAAAGCTAAGGTCTCTTTATCACTTTTATATCTCCTAAGGAATGTTATCAGAGACTAGGATCTGAATACTCAGTATTCTTTTCGATGTCCTTTATTGGTTGCTGAAAAAATTCTCGATTTTGAATATGGAATATATAAAAAGAATAAGTAGTTTTTTTTTAAGATTGCAGTTCAGTGCTCAACTGGTAGGTTAAAAGTCGTAGTGTTACAAAAAAATGAAAATCAGGACATTGACTTTAAGTCAGGGTGTTCTTTAGCTTATCGAATATTCTGCAAATTAAAGTCTTTGGCTACGTGACTTGGGTCGGTCCATAAATTGGAACTCATGAGCCTCAAAGTTATCAGAAATTCTATAACGTCCAATATGCTGTGGAACACCGTGAAATGAGTTTAGTGGTACTTTACAAATTAGGACATGAAGACATGTCCATGCAGAAGATCAAATACATGCCTATGTAGCCATCAAAGACCAACTAATTATCAAACAGTTCGTGGTAACGAACTGTAAATAAGGAGCGACCCGGCTCAATAGTAACCAAAACTCTAAAAGACGGAATTTTGAAAACCAATAGATACATCAAAAGAATCAGATTTCTATGCTGATTTCAAATATATAAGTTTCATCAAGTTTAGTTTTACCCGTGGAAAGTTATGCGCCTGAGAAAATTTGCCTTATTTTTTAAAAACACTCCCTAAAAGTCATAGAACTTTCATGAAAATCACGCCATCAGATTCAGTGTATCAGAGAACCCTACTATAGAAGTTTCAAGCTCCTATCTGCAAAAATATGCAATTTTGTATTTCTTGCCAAATGTGTCTTGCCATGTGTTTTATTTTTTTTTTTTTTCAGGGGTGATCGTATCAACCCAGTGGTCCTAAAATATCGCGGCAGGGCTCTTTCGAACGGAAATTAAAAGCTCTAGTGCCCTTTTTAAGTGACCAAAAAAATGGAAGGCAATTAGGCCCCCTCCCACGCTCATTTTTTCCCAAAGTCACCCGATCAAAATTTTGAGATAGCCATTTTGTTCAGCATTGTCGAAAAATACAAAAGGCTAACTATGTCTTTGAGGATGACTTAATTCCTCACTGTCCCCGGGGAAAGGTCTGCAAGTAATGAACTTTGCCCAATGTTTACATATAGTATTGGTTATTGGGAAGTATACAGAAGTTTTCCAGGGGAATTTTTCTGGTAGTTGGGGGGGGGGAGGAGTCGGGTGTTGCGTGGGAAGATCTTTTCATGGAGGAAGTTTTCATGGGGGAACAAACATTGCTATGAAGGGGGCACCGGATTTCCCAGAATTATTTAAAGAAAACGATCAGAAATTAAATAACAAAAAAAAAATTTTCAACTGAAAGTAAGGAGCAACATCAAAACGTAAAGAGCGAGGCGTTGAGGAGGGGACAGCCCCTTTCATATACGGAATAATTTCTGTTTGTTTTAAGTTTTAATGTCGCTCCTTACTTTCAGTTAAACAAACTAGTTTTTTTTTATGTAATTAGATCTAAAGTTAATAGTGGTGTCCAAGCCAACATAATTCAAATGTACTATGACCATGTAGACTGTCAAAAGGGTATAGTATGGCTTACATTATTAGGGTATAGCAGTCTTAGAAATGGCTTAAATTATTAAGTTGGAACTTTCATGATATGTTGTGGTAGATTTTTGAACTAACCAAAAGGCACTGTGTGTTCACTACTAATACTGCTTACAGGACTGTTTACGGACTTCTTCCTAAGGAACACGGTGGAGGCTGTAGGAAGACATGGTATAAAATGGGAAGGTAAAACTCTACTAGACACACATTATTATTTGATATGAATGTTTTGAATAAAATGTTAGCAAAATCAATGAATGACTTTTTTTTGAGATTTCGAGAGTTCAGGGTGCAAAAATAGGTTTAAAAATTAATGTTCAGAAGCTGTAGTGGCTTAGACTAGGAACAAATAAATCGGAAATCGGAGCTTCTTGGGATGGTTTAAAGAAGGAAGCTTCGAATAGGTTGGGATGGAAGAGCAACGTGCGTTGCCCATAGACCTCCCCTCCTCTTGCCCATAGAAATCCTTCTCTTGCCCATAGAAATCCTCCTCTTGCCCATAGAAATCCTCCTCTTGCCCATAGACTTACAGTTTTGAACTGATAAAGGTAAAACAGACTTGAGGACATGAAGACATCTTAAACATGAGAAGATTTGCGGTGCTCCATATATTATGCATATTTCGCAAATCACCAAATGAAAACACATTCTTTCAAAGATATTGTAGTTTCAGTATGCTTTCAGTTTCAGTATGCTCGGTTGTAAAAACAATTTTCTCGTATTGTTGATTTGCTTTCCGGTTTATCCGTAAATCACCATACGAAAATATGGCTCAATTTTTGTCAATCTATAGTTTGTTCATTTTCATAAACATCTATCATAAAAACAGTAAAGTTTGTTTATTTTCCACGGAGACTATTCCTCCCTTATGTGGATATTACCTGAAATATTCGCAAGATGAAAATTTCAGCTCTAAATAAGTCGAATTTATTAGAGCAGAAAAAAGGAACTTCGGCTGAACACAAAGCAAAGCCATTTGTAACTTGTAAGCTTTGCGGATTGTATCCTGACTGGAATGTTTAAGGAAAACAGAGTAACAAAGCTGTTTTCTTTTTTTAGCTTTATGAGGTTGAATAGAAATTTTTACTGGACCTCATTTATCACCCAAATAGTTTTTTTTTTACGAGATCCAGAAATAGGATTGGCTGGGTAAAAAATTTGCCTTCAGATAACACTTTTTGGCCTTTTAAACTCCTCTTAAAGTACTTTAGGTATAATCTTTGATTAAAACTGGTCGATTGAAATAACAGAACCTTTCGAGGCGGAACTGCACCTTTTTATTAAGAAATTGTGAAATTAGACAACGACTTAAACGGAAATTAAATAAAAAAAAAACAAATTTTTTAAACTGAAAGTAAGGAGCGACATTAAAACTTAAAACGAACAGAAATTATTCCGTATATGAAAGGGGCTGTCCCCTCCTCAACGCCTCGCTCTTTACGCTAAAGTTTTTTTATTGTTTTAAAAACAAAGTTGTGGGACAGAGTCAAACTTTAGCGTAAAGAGCGAGGCGTTGAAGAGGGGACAGCCCCTTTCATATACCGAATAATTTCTGTTCGTTTTAAGTTTTAATGTCGCTCCTTACTTTCAGTTTAAAAAACTTGTTTTTTTTTATTTAATTTCTGATCGTTTTTCAGTTAATGCAGCTTTTATTTTGGCTCACCGTCATTGACTAAGTAAACAAAATTTGCATAAAAATTTTACTTTTCTTTTGCTAAATGGCTGTCTCTAAATTTGGTTCTGACGTAATTTACAAATTAACTTACATAACGAACTTCTATATTCGTATATTTTTCTTCTGGCAAAAAATACAGTTGCAGATTTTTGCAGATATGAGCTTGAAACCTATGTAATAGGGTTTTCTGATACGCTGAATCTGACGGTATGATTTTCATTAAAATTCTTTCACTTGTAGGGGTTGTTTCCCCCCTCTTTAAAAAATCAGGTAAATTTTCTCAGGCTCGTAGCCTTTGATGAGTAATACTAAACTTAATAAAATTTATATATTTAGAATCAGCATTATAAGCCCATTCTTTTGATACATTTATTGACATCAAAATTCCGTTTTTAAAAGTTTCGATTACTATTGAGCCGTATCGCTTGTTTTTTTTATTGTTTTTTTTATTACGTATATGTTATTACGTATATGAGGGGGTTCTCCCCTTAGTCAATACCACACTCTTTACGTTAAAAGTTAAAAAAAAATTAATTCACAAACCCCTGAATCACAAAGGCCGTTTAATTAGAATAGATAGCTCTTTTGAAAGCACTAAAAAAAACTGTAGCGTAAAGAGCGAGGTATTGACTTGGGGGAGAACCCCCTCATATACGTAATAATTTCTGTTCGTTTTAAGTTCTAATGTTGCTTCTTACTTTCAGTTGAAAAAACTTGTTTTTTTTAATTTAATTTCTGATCGTTTTTTAAATAATGCTTGGAAATCTGGCGCCCCCTTCATAGAAATGTCCCTTACCTCAAAGAAACATCCTCCACGGAAAGATTCTCCCGAGTAACCCCCTCCTCCATCCCCCCCCCAACAGAAAAAAAATTCTTCCTGAAAATGTCTGTATATTTCCCAATAACTAATACAATATGAGTAGAGATGCCATAATATCTCGTGACAGGAGTCCATATATGGGCATAGCCTCCCTAGGGAGAATGATTGCGTAATCGGTCAATGACCTCTTTCTCCAGGTGTGTTTTTGGCACGCTCTCAGCGAAGGTCAATGTTGTTATTGTTTCCGAGGCAAAATGCCAAGGTCAATGTTATTGTTGTTGTTTTGGCCACGCGATAGAGTCATTAGGGAGAACACGTGGTTAATGGGGTCAATGTTACTGCTGTTGTTTTGGGCACGCGATAGAGTCATAAGGGGGAACACCTGGTTAATGGGGTCAATGCTATTGTTGTTGTTTTGGGCACGCTCTCAGCGAATGCCAAGGTCAATGTTGTTGTTGTTGTTGTTTTGGGCACGCTCGAGCCAAATGTTATGAGTTTCCGGGGAACAACTGTGCTGTCAGTCATTAATCAAATTGTTTCCAGGGAATGTCTGACAGATGACGTCAAGTTAATTAATGTCTTTGATGCATTTCCAAAGAGAATTGTCTCCGGGACAAAGTTTAGATCACACGTGACAGATGATGTCATGATTGATTGATTGACACGAAAGGGGAATTAATTTGTTGTTCTAAAGAGAATTGATTCACGAAAGGGGAATTAATTTGGAGTTCTAACAAGAGAATCGTTTCCGAGGCAAAGTTTAGATCTTAGCGATGAATTGTTTTAGCGCGGGAATCAGGTTTCCAAATAATTGAAATCTGCCAACGCAGGGATGCCAAACAAAAGGAACACGCTGAATTACGTTTAGGGATTATTTGGGCGAAACCCTTTTAGCCATTTTATGGAATTATTTCGACGAAACAGTTAGAGACATTATAAAATATGATTTTTGAAGAGATTTTAGGAGAGAATTTAATGGTGAAACTCTGTGGTCGTTATAATAAACAAGTTCCATTTGAACAGTGTTGTGAGATCCTCTACCACAACCCCAAAGGGCTCCGATCCCTCTACCCCAACCCCAAATGGTTCCAATCCCTCCACCGGGCTCCCAAAGGACCAATCGGCCCTCAAGTGCCACCCAGACCCCAAAGGCCCTCCCCAGACTCCCAAAGGCCCTCTCCCGACCCCCAAAGGTCCACCGGGCTCCCAAAGGACCAATCGGTGCTCAAGGGTCCCCTCAGACCCCCAAAGGCCCTCCTTGGGCCCCCCAAAGACCCTCCCCGGGTCCCCAAAGGTCCCCCGGGCCCCCAAAAGACCACTCAATCCTCAAGGGCCCCCGGATCCCCAAACGCCCTCCCCGGGCCCCCCAAAGAGTCCTCTCTCCATTTTTTAAATACTTTTTTATGGCTTTATTATATCTTTTCTTAACAAGTTCCTTTCATAATGTCATTCCTAAACCCATTTTCCAACCTCAAAGAGTCCCCTCCCCATTTCGTAAATACTTTCTTGAATTTTTTAACATGGTATTTTTTTTAACTTTTTTACGTATCTTAAAATGACATGAACACAAAAAACTCACACACACACACACACACAAAAACTTACACACACACACACACACACAAAACTTACACACACACGAAAACTTACACACACACGCCAAAACTTACACTCACAAAAACTTACACACACACACACACAAACTTACACACACACACACACACACAAAACTTACACCCACATACAAAAGCTTACACACACAAAAACTTACACACACACACACACAAAAAAACTTACACCCACACGCAAAAACTTACATGCACACAAAAACTTACATGCACACAAAAACTTACACACACACAAAAACTTACACACACACAAAAACTTACACACACACACACACACAAAAACTTACACACACGCACAAAAACTTACACACACACACAAAAACTTACACACACACACGAAAACTTACACACACACACGAAAACTTACACACATACGCCAAAACTTACACACACACAAAAACTTACACACACACACACACACAAAAACTTACACATGCACACGAAAACTTACATGCACACAAAAACTTACATGCACACAAAAACTTACACACACACACAATTAGACAAAAAAATTGCGACATTTATGCACAGTTATGTTTAAGCAATAAATATCTTAAGCCTCAACCGTTTTTATTCTTTAGAATAGTCCATCGCCACGAAAATTATACTTTCAGATTCAACATGTCAGGGAACAAACTTTCAGGTTCAGCATGTAAGAGAACCCTAAATGCTCATCCCAAAAAAAGGTAAGTTAACCCTAAACGCCCAAAGAATTTCTCTGAAATTACACTTTCAGGTTCAACATGTAAGAGAACCCTAAATGCTCATCCCAAAAAAAGGTAAGTTAACCCTAAACGCTCAAAGAATTTCTCTGAAATTACACTTTCAGGTTCAGCATGTAAGAGAACCCTAAATGCTCATCCCAAAAAAGGTAAGTTAACCCTAAACGCTTAAAGAATTTCGTCACAAAACTTACACACACACACGAAAACTTACACACACACACCAAAACTTACACACACAAAAACTTACACACACACACACAAACTTACACACACACAAAAAACTTACACCCACACACAAAAGCTTACACACACAAAAACTTACACACACACACACAAAAACTTACACCCACACGCAAAAACTTACATGCAGACAAAAACTTACATGCACACAAAAACTTACACACACACAAAAACTTACACACGCACACACAAAAACTTACATGAACACACACAAAAACTTACACACACGCACAAAAACTTACACACACACACAAAAACTTACACACACACACGAAAACTTACACACACACACACGAAAACTTACACACACACGCCAAAACTTACACACACACACAAAAACTTACACACACACACACACACACAAACTTACACATGCACACGAAAACATACATGCACACAAAAACTTACATGCACACAAAACTTACACACACACACAATTAGACAAAAAATTACGATATTTATGCACTGTTATGTTTAAGCAATAAATATCTTAAGCCTCAACCGTTTTTATTCTTTAGAATAGTTCATCGCCATGAAAATTATACTTTCAGATTCAACATGTCAGGGAACAAACTTTCAGGTTCAGCATGTAAGAGAACCCTAAATGCTCATCCCAAAAAAAAGGCAAGTTAACCCTAAACGCTCAAAGAATTTCTCTGAAATTACACTTTCAGGTTCAGCATGTAAGAGAACCATAAATGCTCATCCCAAAAAAAGGTAAGTTAACCCTTAACGCTTAAAGAATTTCTCTGAAATTACACTTTCAGGTTCAGCATGTAAGAGAACCATAAATGCTCATCCCAAAAAAAGGTAAGTTAACCCTAAACGCTTAAAGAATTTCTCTGAAATCACACTTTCAGGTTCAGCATGTAAGAGAACCCTAAATGCTCATCCCAAAAAAGGTAAGTTAACCCTAAACGCTTAAAGAATTTCGTCACAAAAACTTACACACACACACACACACACACACACAAACTTACACACACACACACACAAAAAAAAACTTACACCCACACACAAAAGCCTACACATACAAAAACTTACACACACACACAAAACTTACACCCACACGCAAAAACTTACATGCACACAAAAACCTACATGCACACAAAAACTTGCACACACACAAAAACTTACACACACACACACACACACACACAAAAACTTACACACACGCACAAAAACTTAACACACACACACACACACACAAAAACGCACACACACACGCGAAAACTTACACACACACACACACGAAAACTTACACACACACACCAAAACTTACACACACACAAAAACTTACACAAACACACACACACACACACACACACAAACTTACACACACACACGCACAAAAACTTACACACACACAAAACTTACACCCACACGCAAAAACTTACATGCACACAAAAACTTACATGCACACAAAAATTTACACACACACACACACACAGGAACTTACACACACACACACACACACACACACACAAAAACTTACACACACGCACAAAAACTTAACACACACACACACAAAAACTCACACACACACGTGAAAACTTACACACACACACGAAAACTTACACACACATGCCAAAACTTACACACACACACAAAAACTTACACACACACACACAAAAAAAATTACACGTGCACACGAAAACTTACATGCACACAAAAACTTACACCCACACGCAAAAACTTACATGCACACAAAAACTTACATGCACACAAAAACCTACACGCACACAAAAACTTACACACACTCACAAAAACTTACACACACGCACAAAAACTTAACACACACACACACAAAAACTCACACACACGCACAAAAACTTACACACACACACGAAAACTTACACACACACACACACAAAACTTACACCAACATGCCAAAACTTACACACACACACACACAAAAACTTACAAATGCACACGAAAACTTACATGCACAAAAAAACTTACATGCACACAAAAACTTACACACACACACACAATTAGACAAAAAAAATTACGATATTTATGCACAGGTATGTTTAAGCAATAAATATCTTAAGCCCCAACCGTTTTTATTCTTTAGAATAGTCCATCACCATGAAAATTATACTTTCAGATTCAACATGTCAGGGAACAAACTTTCAGGCTCAGCATGTAAGAGAACCCTAAATGCTCATCTCTAAAAAAGGTAAGTTAACCCTAAACGCTTAAAGGATTTCTCTGAAATCACACTTTCAGGTTAGGTTAGGTAGGACCCCGACCCCCACTACCCCAGCCCCGATTTAATGTCCTTGGTAGAAGTCTATACAAGATTTAATGTCCTTGGTAAAAGCATATATGAGATTAAGAATTGATATTTTTATAGTCATAGAATAACTAGACAGAAACATTCAGATTTTCCCGCAGTTGAGGGGGGTGGGGGGGGGGAGAAGTAAAGGTCAACTGCGAAGATATTTAGTCTAAGAAACTAGAATATGACGTTACAACCCTTCGCTAATAACTAGTGAAAACCAAGAACTCAAACACAGATGGACTACTGTTCGCTATCTTCTACATTGCAGCTACTGCTGCAACCATGATAACTTGACGATCATTTCTAATTTTAACAATTTCTTGCATACATCCTTCAAACATGATATACTCAGCCTTGAAGAGATTTTCTATATTTTCCTATAATTTCATGCTCCTTTTCATATAAACACTATTTTTTGGCGGAGTCGATGAGTCCTCCCACCTTCCTCCAAAATTAATTACCCCTTCTTTGCCCTAGATTTGGGATTGAACGCCAAATTAAACAAATGATAGACAAACAAGGTTAAAATAATTGATCCCGAGTTACCTTAGAAAATATAGCCTTCTTTGAAGTTACAATCATCTTTAAGAATCGACAGATTGTTAATGTTTAAACTTTTACGTTTCTTATAAATGTAATAAACAGAATTACTTAATATTTTCAATATAACCATAACTTTCATGTCTAAAATTCATCAATTACTCGTATGGGGAGAGATTTAATGTCCTTGGTAGAAGTCTATACTAGATTTAATGTCCTTGGTAAAAGCCTGTACGTAATTTCCCTTTTCATATACAGAATAATTTTTCTTCGTCTTAAGATTTAGTGTTGCTTCTTAGTTCCAACTGAAAACTTATTTTTTAATTTGATGTTTTACCATTTTCAAATCATACCATAAATATCCATTTGAACATACCCTCTCTTATCAGTTTAATTCGATCTGAGTACTGGTTCGATTCGAACACCAAACATTCTTTCTAGTCTTTAGACTTTTCATGCATAGTAAACTCGATTATGCTATGTAACTTGTAGGACCGATAGTGTCTTCCTTCAATAACTTTCTCATACAGCTAACCATTGATGTAAAACTATTAAACTAATTCATTTTAAATATTTGCAATTGGAATAAAAAGCAAATTCTGTGTGTCCGTATTAGCTACCACAGACCCAGAAGGGCTGAATTCACGTTTTAGAGACAAAAAGTGCACACAAAAAGCGAATATAATAGCAATTTATAATCTTCCCCCCCCCCACCAAACTCAAATTTCTGGGGGGGGGACATATTTTCATTGTATTTTGAATATTTTCCGTTGGAAAACACACTGAAAAGCCATATTAAGAGCTATATTTCACCGTATTTTGCATATTTCCATTGGACAAAACGCTGAAAAGCCATATTAAGGGCTAATTTGTGAGTTTTTCACCGACAATTCCTTTCTAGCCAGGCCTTTATAATCAATGGAACTTACGTCAAGCATTGGAGAGCATACATTTGAAGAACTATCCATTATTTGCATATATTCTTCTTCTATATTTCAGACTATACTATTTTCAAAAACCCCAAAACCCAGAACACACACACACACACACAAACTTACACATGCACACGAAAACATACATGCACACAAAAACTTACATGCACACAAAACTTACACACACACACAATTAGACAAAAAATTACGATATTTATGCACTGTTATGTTTAAGCAATAAATATCTTAAGCCTCAAGCGTTTTTATTCTTTAGAATAGTTCATCGCCATGAAAATTATACTTTCAGATTCAACATGTCAGGGAACAAACTTTCAGGTTCAGCATGTAAGAGAACCCTAAATGCTCATCCCAAAAAAAAGGCAAGTTAACCCTAAACGCTCAAAGAATTTCTCTGAAATTACACTTTCAGGTTCAGCATGTAAGAGAACCATAAATGCTCATCCCAAAAAAAGGTAAGTTAACCCTTAACGCTTAAAGAATTTCTCTGAAATTACACTTTCAGGTTCAGCATGTAAGAGAACCATAAATGCTCATCCCAAAAAAAGGTAAGTTAACCCTAAACGCTTAAAGAATTTCTCTGAAATCACACTTTCAGGTTCAGCATGTAAGAGAACCCTAAATGCTCATCCCAAAAAAGGTAAGTTAACCCTAAACGCTTAAAGAATTTCGTCACAAAAACTTACACACACACACACACACACACACACAAACTTACACACACACACACAAAAAAACTTACACCCACACACAAAAGCCTACACATACAAAAACTTACACACACACACAAAACTTACACCCACACGCAAAAACTTACATGCACACAAAAACCTACATGCACACAAAAACTTGCACACACACAAAAACTTACACACACACACACACACACACACAAAAACTTACACACACGCACAAAAACTTAACACACACATACACACACACAAAAACGCACACACACACGCGAAAACTTACACACACACACACACGAAAACTTACACACACACACCAAAACTTACACACACACAAAAACTTACACAAACACACACACACACACACACACACACAAACTTACACACACACACGCACAAAAACTTACACACACACAAAACTTACACCCACACGCAAAAACTTACATGCACACAAAAACTTACATGCACACAAAAATTTACACACACACACACACAGGAACTTACACACACACACACACACACACACACACACAAAAACTTACACACACGCACAAAAACTTAACACACACACACACAAAAACTCACACACACACGTGAAAACTTACACACACACACGAAAACTTACACACACATGCCAAAACTTACACACACACACAAAAACTTACACACACACACACACAAAAAAAAATTACACGTGCACACGAAAATTTACATGCACACAAAAACTTACACCCACACGCAAAAACTTACATGCACACAAAAACTTACATGCACACAAAAACCTACACGCACACAAAAACTTACACACACTCACAAAAACTTACACACACGCTCAAAAACTTACACACACACACACACACACACACACACACATACGCACAAAAACTTACACACACACACGAAAACTTACACACACACACACACAAAACTTACACCAACATGCCAAAACTTACACACACACACACACAAAAACTTACAAATGCACACGAAAACTTACATGCACAAAAAAACTTACATGCACACAAAAACTTACACACACACACACAATTAGACAAAAAAAATTACGATATTTATGCACAGGTATGTTTAAGCAATAAATATCTTAAGCCCCAACCGTTTTTATTCTTTAGAATAGTCCATCACCATGAAAATTATACTTTCAGATTCAACATGTCAGGGAACAAACTTTCAGGCTCAGCATGTAAGAGAACCCTAAATGCTCATCTCTAAAAAAGGTAAGTTAACCCTAAACGCTTAAAGGATTTCTCTGAAATCACACTTTCAGGTTAGGTTAGGTAGGACCCCGACCCCCACTACCCCAGCCCCGATTTAATGTCCTTGGTAGAAGTCTATACAAGATTTAATGTCCTTGGTAAAAGCATATATGAGATTAAGAATTGATATTTTTATAGTCATAGAATAACTAGACAGAAACATTCAGATTTTCCCGCAGTTAAGGGGGGTGGGGGGGGGGGGGAGAAGTAAAGGTCAACTGCGAAGATATTTAGTCTAAGAAACTAGAATATGACGTTACAACCCTTCGCTAATAACTAGTGAAAACCAAGAACTCAAACACAGATGGACTACTGTTCGCTATCTTCTACATTGCAGCTACTGCTGCAACCATGATAACTTGACGATCATTTCTAATTTTAACAATTTCTTGCATACATCCTTCAAACATGATATACTCAGCCTTGAAGAGATTTTCTATATTTTCCTATAATTTCATGCTCCTTTTCATATAAACACTATTTTTTGGCGGAGTCGATGAGTCCTCCCACCTTCCTCCAAAATTAATTACCCCTTCTTTGCCCTAGATTTGGGATTGAACGCCAAATTAAACAAATGATAGACAAACAAGGTTAAAATAATTGATCCCGAGTTACCTTAGAAAATATAGCCTTCTTTGAAGTTACAATCATCTTTAAGAATCGACAGATTGTTAATGTTTAAACTTTTACGTTTCTTATAAATGTAATAAACAGAATTACTTAATATTTTCAATATAACCATAACTTTCATGTCTAAAATTCATCAATTACTCGTATGGGGAGAGATTTAATGTCCTTGGTAGAAGTCTATACTAGATTTAATGTCCTTGGTAAAAGCCTGTACGTAATTTCCCTTTTCATATACAGAATAATTTTTCTTCGTCTTAAGATTTAGTGTTGCTTCTTAGTTCCAACTGAAAACTTATTTTTTAATTTGATGTTTTACCATTTTCAAATCATACCATAAATATCCATTTGAACATACCCTCTCTTATCAGTTTAATTCGATCTGAGTACTGGTTCGATTCGAACACCAAACATTCTTTCTAGTCTTTAGACTTTTCATGCATAGTAAACTCGATTATGCTATGTAACTTGTAGGACCGATAGTGTCTTCCTTCAATAACTTTCTCATACAGCTAACCATTGATGTAAAACTATTAAACTAATTCATTTTAAATATTTGCAATTGGAATAAAAAGCAAATTCTGTGTGTCCGTATTAGCTACCATTACTTCTCCACGTTTAAGTCAGGTTAGATTAGGTTAGCTTATCATGAGCTCTCATGATAAGCTAACCTAATCTAACCTGACTTAAACGTGGAGAAACCTAACTTCTAACCTAACCTGATATAGCCTAACCTATGGTTTTGGTATTTCTATGCAATATTGTGTAATTTTATGGTTATGCTAGTTTAGATTAGATTTCAACTTTAGGGGGGGGAGGGGGGAGGTCAAGAGCGAGGGTTGAGGTGATGGGCAGCCCCACTCCTAAAGACTTTTCTTTCTAGTTTTGTATATCATAGTTAAAAACCATAGTTTTCACGCCCCCCCCCCCTCCTGTGAATTGCTCACTATGCACTTTAATTTCAAATCAAATGAGTCCTTTTCAAAGTTTTTGCGATGAGTCCTTCTACACGAAGTTCCCTGGCTATGATGAAAAAAACCAAAGAACAACATAATGTAGTCACATAGTTCTTTACTTTGGTAGCACTAGCGCATCGGTAAGCAGGTTTTCCAGCGAAAATATTTAAATATGATGAGGATACGTTCCTAGAAATTTTGTGTTTGGGGGGGGGGGAGATTTTAAAATCCTCTGGAAAATTTGAGTTTTGGGGTCAGGGGTGTGGTGATTTCAAGAGCGACGGTTGAGGCGGGGGGGGGGGGGGTAACTCCTAAAGACTTTTCTATCTAGTCTTGCATATCGTTGTTAAAACCATAGTTTTCATAGCCCTCCTGTGAATTGGGCATTATCCACTTTAATTTCAAATCAAATGAGCCTGTTTTGAAGTTTCTACGATAACACCTTCTATATGAAGTGTCCGGCTGTGTAGAAAAACCTAAACAACATGTTGTGTCCCACATCATTCTTCACTTAGACAACGCTAGCGCTTCGACACAAGATTGATTGCGATTCCCTTTTTTCTAATTTTTATGTGTTTCTGGTCTTTTCTGGCTTTAATCTGTATTGGACATGCCACGTTTGTCGTAATTAAACCAAATGATGTGGGAAGTAAAGGTTTTGAATCTGTTCCCTGTGAACGACAGATGGAGAGGTAATTATTGTTCTAATAGCGTGACCTAGTACGATTTTCGCGAATAGTTAACCGTTAAGCGAGTATATTTCTGGGTTTTGGGGTTTTTGAAAATAGTATAGTCTTAAATATAGAAGAAGAATATATGCAAATAATAGATAGTTCTTCAAATGTATGCTCTCCAATGCTTGACGTAAGTTCCATTGATTATAAAGGCCTGGCTAGAAAGGAATTGTCGGTGAAAAACTCACAAATTAGCCCTTAATATGGCTTTTCAGCGTTTTTTCCAATGGAAATATGCAAAATACGGTGAAATATAGCTCTTAATATGGCTTTTCAGTGTGTTTTCCAACGGAAAATATTCAAAATACAATGAAAATATGTCCCCCCCCCCAGAAATTTGAGTTTGGTGGGGGGGGGGAAGATTATAAATTGCTATTATATTCGCTTTTTGTGTGCACTTTTTGTCTCTAAAATGTGAATTCAGCCCTTCTGGGTCTGTGGTAGCTAATACGGACACACAGAATTTGCTTTTTATTCCAATTGCAAATATTTAAAATGAATTAGTTTAATAGTTTTACATCAATGGTTAGCTGTATGAGAAAGTTATTGAAGGAAGACACTATCGGTCCTACAAGTTACATAGCATAATCGAGTTTACTATGCATGAAAAGTCTAAAGACTAGAAAGAATGTTTGGTGTTCGAATCGAACCAGTACTCAGATCGAATTAAACTGATAAGAGAGGGTATGTTCAAATGGATATTTATGGTATGATTTGAAAATGGTAAAACATCAAATTAAAAAATAAGTTTTCAGTTGGAACTAAGAAGCAACACTAAATCTTAAGACGAAGAAAAATTATTCTGTATATGAAAAGGGAAATTACGTACAGGCTTTTACCAAGGACATTAAATCTAGTATAGACTTCTACCAAGGACATTAAATCTCTCCCCATACGAGTAATTGATGAATTTTAGACATGAAAGTTATGGTTATATTGAAAAATATTAAGTAATTCTGTTTATTACATTTATAAGAAACGTAAAAGTTTAAACATTAACAATCTGTCGATTCTTAAAGATGATTGTAACTTCAAAGAAGGCTATATTTTCTAAGGTAACTCGGGATCAATTATTTTAACCTTGTTTGTCTATCATTTGTTTAATTTGGCGTTCAATCCCAAATCTAGGGCAAAGAAGGGGTAATTAATTTTGGAGGAAGGTGGGAGGACTCATCGACTCCGCCAAAAAATAGTGTTTATATGAAAAGGAGCATGAAATTATAGGAAAATAAGAAAATCTCTTCAAGGCTGAGTATATCATGTTTGAAGGATGTATGCAAGAAATTGTTAAAATTAGAAATGATCGTCAAGTTATCATGGTTGCAGCAGTAGCTGCAATGTAGAAAATAGCGAACAGTAGTCCATCTGTGTTTGAGTTCTTGGTTTTCACTAGTTATTAGCGAAGGGTTGTAACGTCATATTCTAGTTTCTTAGACTAAATATCTTCGCAGTTGACCTTTACTTCTCCCCCCCCCACCCCCCTTAACTGCGGGAAAATCTGAATGTTTCTGTCTAGTTATTCTATGACTATAAAAATATCAATTCTTAATCTCATATATGCTTTTACCAAGGACATTAAATCTTGTATAGACTTCTACCAAGGACATTAAATCGGGGCTGGGGTAGTGGGGGTCGGGGTCCTACCTAACCTAACCTGAAAGTGTGATTTCAGAGAAATTCTTTAAGCGTTTAGGGTTAACTTACCTTTTTTAGAGATGAGCATTTAGGGTTCTCTTACATGCTGAGCCTGAAAGTTTGTTCCCTGACATGTTGAATCTGAAAGTATAATTTTCATGGTGATGGACTATTCTAAAGAATAAAAACGGTTGGGGCTTAAGATATTTATTGCTTAAACATACCTGTGCATAAATATCGTAATTTTTTTTTGTCTAATTGTGTGTGTGTGTGTAAGTTTTTGTGTGCACGTAAGTTTTTTTGTGCATGTAAGTTTTCGTGTGCATTTGTAAGTTTTTTGTGTGTGTGTGTGTGTAAGTTTTGGCATGTTGGTGTAAGTTTTGTGTGTGTGTGTGTGTAAGTTTTCGTGTGTGTGTGTAAGTTTTTGTGCGTATGTGTGTGTGTGTGTGTGTGTGTGTGTGTAAGTTTTTGAGCGTGTGTGTAAGTTTTTGTGAGTGTGTGTAAGTTTTTGTGTGCGTGTAGGTTTTTGTGTGCATGTAAGTTTTTGTGTGCATGTAAGTTTTTGCGTGTGGGTGTAAGTTTTTGTGTGCATGTAAGTTTTCGTGTGCACGTGTAATTTTTTTTTGTGTGTGTGTGTGTGTGTAAGTTTTTGTGTGTGTGTGTAAGTTTTGGCATGTGTGTGTAAGTTTTCGTGTGTGTGTGTAAGTTTTCACGTGTGTGTGTGAGTTTTTGTGTGTGTGTGTGTTAAGTTTTTGTGCGTGTGTGTAAGTTTTTGTGTGTGTGTGTGTGTGTGTGTGTGTGTGTAAGTTCCTGTGTGTGTGTGTGTGTAAGTTTTTGTGTGCATGTAAGTTTTTGTGTGCATGTAAGTTTTTGCGTGTGGGTGTAAGTTTTGTGTGTGTGTAAGTTTTTGTGCGTGTGTGTGTGTAAGTTTGTGTGTGTGTGTGTGTGTGTGTGTTTGTGTAAGTTTTTGTGTGTGTGTAAGTTTTGGTGTGTGTGTGTAAGTTTTCGTGTGTAGGTGTGTAAGTTTTCGCGTGTGTGTGTGCGTTTTTGTGTGTGTGTATGTGTGTGTTAAGTTTTTGTGCGTGTGTGTAAGTTTTTGTGTGTGTGTGTGTGTGTGTGTGTAAGTTTTTGTGTGTGTGCAAGTTTTTGTGTGCATGTAGGTTTTTGTGTGCATGTAAGTTTTTGCGTGTGGGTGTAAGTTTTGTGTGTGTGTAAGTTTTTGTATGTGTAGGCTTTTGTGTGTGGGTGTAAGTTTTTTTGTGTGTGTGTGTGTAAGTTTGTGTGTGTGTGTGTGTGTGTGTGTAAGTTTTTGTGACGAAATTCTTTAAGCGTTTAGGGTTAACTTACCTTTTTTGGGATGAGCATTTAGGGTTCTCTTACATGCTGAACCTGAAAGTGTGATTTCAGAGAAATTCTTTAAGCGTTTAGGGTTAACTTACCTTTTTTTTTGGGATGAGCATTTATGGTTCTCTTACATGCTGAACCTGAAAGTGTAATTTCAGAGAAATTCTTTAAGCGTTTAGGGTTAACTTACTTTTTTTGGGATGAGCATTTATGGTTCTCTTACATGCTGAACCTGAAAGTGTAATTTCAGAGAAATTCTTTGAGCGTTTAGGGTTAACTTGCCTTTTTTTTGGGATGAGCATTTAGGGTTCTCTTACATGCTGAACCTGAAAGTTTGTTCCCTGACATGTTGAATCTGAAAGTATAATTTTCATGGCGATGAACTATTCTAAAGAATAAAAACGGTTGAGGCTTAAGATATTTATTGCTTAAACATAACTGTGCATAAATATCGTAATTTTTTGTCTAATTGTGTGTGTGTGTAAGTTTTGTGTGCATGTAAGTTTTTGTGTGCATGTATGTTTTCGTGTGCATGTGTAAGTTTGTGTGTGTGTGTGTGTGTGTGTAAGTTTTTGTGTGTGTGTGTAAGTTTTGGCGTGTGTGTGTAAGTTTTCGTGTGTGTGTGTGTAAGTTTTCGTGTGTGTGTGTAAGTTTTTGTGTGTGTGTGTAAGTTTTTGTGCGTGTGTGTAAGTTTTTGTGTGTGTTCGTGTAAGTTTTTGTGTGTGCGTGTGTAAGTTTTTGTGTGTGTGTAAGTTTTTGTGTGCATGTAAGTTTTCGTCTGCATGTAAGTTTTTGCGTGTGGGTGTAAGTTTTTGTGTGTGTGTGTGTAAGTTTTTGTGTGTGTAAGCTTTTGTGTGTGGGTGTAAGTTTTTTGTGTGTGTGTAAGTTTGTGTGTGTGTGTGTAAGTTTTTGTGTGTGTAAGTTTTGGTGTGTGTGTGTAAGTTTTCGTGTGTGTGTGTAAGTTTTGTGACGAAATTCTTTAAGCGTTTAGGGTTAACTTACCTTTTTTGGGATGAGCATTTAGGGTTCTCTTACATGCTGAACCTGAAAGTGTAATTTCAGAGAAATTCTTTGAGCGTTTAGGGTTAACTTACCTTTTTTGGGATGAACATTTAGGGTTCTCTTACATGTTGAACCTGAAAGTGTAATTTCAGAGAAATTCTTTGGGCGTTTAGGGTTAACTTACCTTTTTTTGGGATGAGCATTTAGGGTTCTCTTACATGCTGAACCTGAAAGTTTGTTCCCTGACATGTTGAATCTGAAAGTATAATTTTCGTGGCGATGGACTATTCTAAAGAATAGAAACGGTTGAGGCTTAAGATATTTATTGCTTAAACATAACTGTGCATAAATGTCGTAATTTTTTTGTCTAATTGTGTGTGTGTGTAAGTCTTTGTGTGCATGTAAGTTTTTGTGTGCATGTAAGTTTTCGTGTGCATGTGTAAGTTTTTGTGTGTGTGTGTGTGTGTAAGTTTTTGTGTGTGTGTAAGTTTTGGCGTATGTGTGTAAGTTTTCGTGTGTGTGTGTAAGTTTTCGTGTGTGTGTGTAAGTTTTTGTGTGTGTGTGTAAGTTTTTGTGCGTGTGTGTAAGTTTTTGTGTGTGTGTGTGTGTGTGTAAGTTTTTGTGTGTGTGTAAGTTTTTGTGTGTGTGTAAGTTTTTGTGTGCATGTAAGTTTTTGTGTGCATGTAAGTTTTTGCGTGTGGGTGTAAGTTTTTTTGTGTGTGTGTGTGTGTAAGTTTTTGTGTGTGTAAGCTTTTGTATGTGGGTGTAAGTTTTGTGTGTGTGTGTGTGTGTAAGTTTGTGTGTGTGTGTGTGTAAGTTTTTGTGAGTGTAAGTTTTGGCGTGTGTGTGTAAGTTTTCGTGTGTGTGTAAGTTTTGTGTGTGTGTGTGTGTGTGTAAGTTTTTGTGTGTGTGTGTGTGTGTGAGTTTTTTTGTGTTCATGTCATTTTAAGATACGTAAAAAAGTTAAAAAAAATACCATGTTAAAAAATTCAAGAAAGTATTTACGAAATGGGGAGGGGACTCTTTGAGGTTGGAAAATGGGTTTAGGAATGACATTATGAAAGGAACTTGTTAAGAAAAGATATAATAAAGCCATAAAAAAGTATTTAAAAAATGGAGAGAGGACTCTTTGGGGGGCCCGGGGAGGGCGTTTGGGGATCCGGGGCCCTTGAGGATTGAGTGGTCTTTTGGGGGCCCGGGGGACCTTTGGGGACCGGGGGAGGGCCTTTGGGGGGCCCAGGGAGGGCCTTTGGGGGTCTGAGGGGACCCTTGAGCACCGATTGGTCCTTTGGGAGCCCGGTGGACCTTTGGGGGTCGGGAGAGGGCCTTTGGGAGTCTGGGGAGGGCCTTTGGGGTCTGGGCGGCACTTGAGGGCCGATTGGTCCTTTGGGAGCCCGGTGGAGGGATTGGAACCATTTGGGGTTGGGGTAGAGGGATCGGAGCCCTTTGGGGTTGTGGTAGAGGATCTCACAACACTGTTCAAATGGAACTCGTGCATTATAACGACCACAGAGTTTCACCATTAAATTCTCTCCTAAAATCTCTTCAAAAATCATATTTTATAATGTCTGTAACTGTTTCGTCGAAATAATTCCATAAAATGGCTAAAAGGGTTTCGCCCAAATAATCCCTAAACGTAATTCAGCGTGTTCCTTTTGTTTGGCATCCCTGCGTTGGCAGATTTCAATTATTTGGAAACCTGATTCCCGCGCTAAAACAATTCATCGCTAAGATCTAAACTTTGCCTCGGAAACGATTCTCTTGTTAGAACTCCAAATTAATTCCCCTTTCGTGAATCAATTCTCTTTAGAACAACAAATTAATTCCCCTTTCGTGTCAATCAATCAATCATGACATCATCTGTCACGTGTGATCTAAACTTTGTCCCGGAGACAATTCTCTTTGGAAATGCATCAAAGACATTAATTAACTTGACGTCATCTGTCAGACATTCCCTGGAAACAATTTGATTAATGACTGACAGCACAGTTGTTCCCCGGAAACTCATAACATTTGGCTCGAGCGTGCCCAAAACAACAACAACAACAACATTGACCTTGGCATTCGCTGAGAGCGTGCCCAAAACAACAACAATAGCATTGACCCCATTAACCAGGTGTTCCCCCTTATGACTCTATCGCGTGCCCAAAACAACAGCAGTAACATTGACCCCATTAACCACGTGTTCTCCCTAATGACTCTATCGCGTGCCCAAAACAACAACAATAACATTGACCTTGGCATTTTGCCTCGGAAACAATAACAACATTGACCTTCGCTGAGAGCGTGCCAAAAACACACCTGGAGAAAGAGGTCATTGACCGATTACGCAATCATTCTCCCTAGGGAGGCTATGCCCATATATGGACTTCTGTCACGAGATATTATGGCATCTCTACTAATATGTAACCAATGGGCAAAGTTCATAACTTGCAGCCCTTCCACTGGGAACTGTGGGGGATTAAGTCATCCTAAAAGACATATTTATTAGATTGTCGACTATGCTGAACGAAATGGCTATCTCAAAATTTTAATTGGGTGACTTTGAGAAAAAATGAGCGTGGGAGGGGGCCTAGTTGCCCTCTATTTTTTTGGTCACTTAAAAAGGGCACTAGAACTTTTAATTTCCGTTCTAATTAGCCCTCCTAAGATATTCTAGGACCACTGGGTCAATACGATTACCCCTGGGGAAAAGGAGAAAAAAAACAAAAACAAATAAACACACACCCGTGATCTTTCTTCTGGCAAAAAATGCAAAATTCCACATTTTTGTAGATAGGAGCTTGAAACCTCTACAGTAGGGTTCTCTGATACGCTGAATATGATGGTGTGATTTTCATTAAGGTTCTATAACTTTTAAGGGGTCTTCCCCCCTTTTTCGAAAATCAGCCAAATTTTCCCAGGCACGTAACTTTTGATGGGTAAGATTAAACTTGATGAAACTTATATATTTGAAATCAGAATTAAAATCTGATTCTTTTGATGTATCTATTGGTATCAAAATTCCGTTTTTTAGAGTTTCGGTTACCATTGAGCCGGGTCGCTCCTTACTTACAGTTCGTTACCACGAACTGTTTGATAGATAAAAGTGTAAGTTTGGCTCAGTCGGAATTAGAATATTTCAATGGCGAGGCCTGAAACTAACAAGATTGCAAATTTTGGCAAATTATGTCAATAAAAAACTCTTTCGGTCATTTAGCGTCCCTGTTTGTAATTACAATTGAACATAGATGTGTAATCGGAATATCATCAGAGATGTGTAATCGAGAATATCTTGATTAAACGCCAAGCTCTTCGCTCTTGTTTGAGATATATGTTTTCTCTGCAAGTTTTTCGTGCAATTTTTTCTGTAGTCCTACAGCCTTAATGTTTTAATTAACGAAAACAACAATTTTGATGTCTTTCGATTCATTTTTCTTCACCTGCCAAAAAAAAAATTTCAAATTTGTTTTACAATTTTTGCCCGTTTAAAAATACGATGAAAAAGTGCAAAAATTGGTCAATTTGTCTTTTTTTTGTAAAGAAGTTTAGGTCATTCCCTAAGAAAAAATTTAAGCCCTAATATCATTCAGGCTAAGTGAATGACTGGATCTGAAAATAATGAATCCAGTGAAAGGCTGCATTCACGGGGGGGGGGGGGGGGGGTACTGAGTTTGAGCCCACTCCCTCCCCGATCCCACTCGTAAAAACGTGCCAAAAATGCATTTAGACAAATTTTTGATATGTTTTTTTGAAGATTTTTTTAAGTAAACTAATCCCGAACAAAAATACCCCCCCCGACCCGAACAAAAATCCTGGATACATTTTTGATCCAATGATGTAAGTGTTGTATCCTTTGGCACAAGCTACAGCTGTTGCCTTACTGTAAAATCATTTTTCAGAGGGAACACAAACCTTAATACGACCGAAAAGCCCCTAATATGAAAAAAAAAAAATTCAAGCACGTTATTTATTTTTTATATACCATTAAACGTTTGCTTAGTGAGTGATTAATAGTTTAGTTTTAGCGGTCAAGCGTGTGGAAGTATTGCAAGCATTAAATTGATTTCTGAAGTTTACGCCATGAGAAGGAAAAACTTATAAGAGTTGGATCTTGAATAATTTAACGTGGAAAGAAGGGGATTAAAACTACTCACATTCATGGCCGTATCCAGGGGGCCTGATGAGCTTTGAGCCCCCCCCCCGAAATGTTTGTCCAACTCGTAAAAACGTAACAAAAATGCATATAAACAATTTTGTGATGTATTATATAGTTTTGTGTATAAAATCCTCCCAAAAAGATACCTTCTCCTCCGAACAAAAATCCTGGATTCGGCCTTGCTCATACTACTGACAGTGTACTGTCTGGTGCCTTCATAAAAAGGTAAAAAAAAAACAAAGAAAATTGGTTCATTGGTATAAATAATATATAATTTTATAAGATTAAACCGAATTTCCGCTTACTTTCCACCACCTGGTATATATCTCAGCCAGGGGCGATTCTCCAGCATTTTTATTGGGGGGCAAGAGGGGTCCATATCTGGATAGTCAAAGGGCATGGGATGTTTAATATTTTTTTTCCACATTATTGGAGGGGGGGCAAGTGCCCCCCTTGCCACCCCCAAATGACGCCCCTGTCTCCGACCACCACGTTGCGCACAGTTCACACCGCATACTTCTGGCACGCTTAGCATGCGCCGCCTGGTGTCATAATTTCGAAGGTGGGAGCCCCCTTGGATTAAAGCTGAAAGTATCCGTAAGTGATAACTAATCCGCTTTTTTATAACTAGTCAGAATCCAGTCTGCACAAACCCTAATTAAGGTTGGAACAACCTTGGCAGGTTTATTGGGCTAATTAACTTTAAACTCACAAACCTACTGGTGACACAATTCCGCTGTCTTATCCTTGTCTACATTCTAAAATCCCAGAAAAAACAAGTATGCAGCAGATTAGGGTATAGGCTAAGAAGAAGAACAAAATTGACAAACACTAGGATTACGCCGGTGATTTTGCTTTTCGGCACTAACGCCAGTATCCGCTATTGTAAGTTTACCTATCGTTTTATGTCTGAATTAAAAAAAAAAAGTTTTTATAACTGAAAGTAAGGAACGACGTTAAAACTTAAAACGAACAGAAATTATTCCGTATATGAAAGGTCCCCTCCTCAACGCCTCGCTCTTTACGCTAAAGTTTTTCATTGTTAAAAAAGATAGAGTTGTGAGAAAGTCAAACCTTAGCGTAAAGAGCGAGGCGTTGAGGAGGGGACAGCCCCTTTCATATACGGAATAATTTCTGTTCGTTTTAAGTTTTAACGTCGTTCCTTACTTTCAGTTAAAAAAACTTGTTTTTTTTTATTTAATTTTTGAACGTTTTTGAATTAATGCAGGTTTTGATTTTGGCTCACCGTACATGAATAATTAAAAAAAATTGAATATTAATTTTAGTTTTATTTGGTTAAATGGTTTTCACGAAACCTGTTTAATTTTATTTACGAACGCTTTTATTAGTAATAAATATACGTAACTTACGAATTAACTTACGTAACGAGCCTCTATATTCTTATATTTTTAATACGTATATTAGAGGGTTCGCCCCCTAGTCAATACCTTGCTCTTCAAGCTAAAGTTCCAATTTTGTTCCAATTCTTTAAAAATGACCCCTTAATCACAAATGCCGTTAATTAGAATAAATAGCTCTTATGAAAGTACTAAATAATCTTTGGCTTAAACAGCGAGGTATTGACTAGGGGATGAACCCAATCATATACGTAATGTTTTCTGTCGTTTTAAGTTTTGATGTTGCTCCTTACTTTCAGTTAAAAAAACTTGTTTTTTTCTATATATAATTTCTGATCTTTATTTAAATAATGCTGGGAAATCCGCCCCCCCCCCCCTTCATAGCAATGTCCCTTCTCCCATGAAAACTTCCTTCATGGTAAGATCCTCCCACATTACCCCCGACCCACTCCCCCCTCCCCACTACCAGAAAAATCCCCTCTGAAAACGTCCGTATACTTCCCAATAACCAATACTATACGGTATGTTAACATTGGGTAAAGTTCATAACTTTCAGCCCTCCCCCCGGGGACTTTAGGGGATTAAGTCATCCTAAAAGACATAATTATCATATTTTCGACCATGCTGAAGAAAATGACTATCTCAAAATTTTAATCGGGTGACTTTGGGAAAGAAATGAGCGTGGGAGGGGGCCTAGTTGCCCTCCATTTTTTTGGTCACTTAAAAAGGGCACTAGAACTTTTAATTTCCGTTTGAATGAGCCCTCTCACGATATTTTAGGACCACTGGGTTGATACGATCACCCCTGGAAAAAAAAACAAAAAAACCCAACAAATAAACACGCATCCGTGATCTTTCTTCTGGCAAAAAATGTAAAATTCCGCATTTTTGTAGATAGGAGCTTGAAACCTCCGCAGTAGGGTTCTCTGATACGCTGAATATGATGGTGTGATTTTCATTAAGGTTCTATAGCTTTTAGGGGGTCTTTTCTCCTTTTTTCGAAAATCAGCCAAATTTTCTCAGGCGCGTAACTTTTGATAGGTAGGACTAAACTTGATGAAACCTATATATTTGAAATCAGCATTAAAATTTGATTCTTTTGATGTATCTATTGGTATCAAAATTTCGTTTTCTGCAGTCTCGGTTACCATTGAGCCGGGTCGCTCCTTACTTACAGTTCGTTACCACGAACTGTTTGACTTCAGAACTACAGAAACTGTCAAACCAAAATCTTGTTTTCAGGTATAGTAAAAAACTTCCGAAACAAAGTTTTCTGTGATATTTTTCACTAATTTTTTTTCGAAGTAATCCTGTGTGACAATACTGACTCGAAAAATGAAGTTTGACAAACCGGTTATTCCGTGAATAACCAACGTATGCATTAACTTGAGCATTATTTCGGTCACAAATGTTAATGTTCTTTAGACCCACCGCAATAATTTTTCCGGAGGGAGGGCTGGGACAAAAAAACAGAAAAAGGTTTTTCTTTACTTTCACTTTTTACTTTTGCAAAATACGGACATTGTTGTGGATTTCTGTTTTCTTGTTGAGAGAATGCGTCATATTAGTAGATATACATCAAGATGTATGGAAATGTATGAGCTCTTCGAACCAAAAAAAATGTTTGTTTTTAACAATTGTTTCGCCGAGCTAATAGGTAATTGTTTGTAATAAAAATAAATGATATTCTTAACTATTCAAAGTGATGCTTCAGGAAATTGTTGACAAAATTTGAGCTGAAATAAAAATAAAACTTGCGTATCATAGACACTAATCTCAGACACATATTCGCTTTATATTTCTCTTTTCAAATTTACGGCTTAATTAATAAGTTTCCACGTATTGTTAGTAACATATTCTTGCTAAAACACTTCTAATGCCGTGAGCAAACAGAAAATTGTTAGCAACAATTGGAACGTTGGAAACAAGCCCCTTGTTGCCAAACATTAGTCAATTGACAGCAGGCGCACACCTATGGGGGGTGCTAAAGGGGCTATATCCCCATCAAGAAAAAATCAGCTGAAAAGCTTCAAATGTTTTCTTAAAATACAAGTTATCTGAGGAATTTTAAAGTTTTCCGTTGGTTGGCCCAGGGATCCCTGGTCAGCCCCCCATAATTATTTTCTGAGTGCGCCACTGATTGACAGCATTGTGAACCCTTCACGAGGTAATTAAAAGGCTCGCTTCTCCCTTTTTTGCTGAATCTGAGGAAAATCCAAACATTTTCAAATGAATTTAGTTTACCTGAAAGAATTTAAATGATGAATGAATATGCGTAATGTCGCAAGTGTAATCAGCTGAGATCTTTTGTTTGTCTATTAGATGGTGCTGAAACGGCACCCAGGGTGGAAAAATGCACTTTCAATTTAATAAATCGATAAATTAGCTTCTGTCAACGCGAGTTGACGGCAGTGAAAGTGAACCATCATTCAATTTAGTTGATTTATATTTCCACAGTTGTCACTAAAATATTTTAACGCTTTAATTGGTTTCCGACGAAAAAGAAATTTTATATTTTCGAAACTACAAAGCGAAAGAGACATTTTTTCAAAAGAGATTTATAGGACAGATCGAATGAGAGAAGGGGATAAAATGAAGAAAAAATTACACACGCCGAGATAAACCATAAATAAGGAATAAAAAAGGCCTGATAATTTAAAGTTTTTAGTGTAAACGGGGGCCGAGACCTTGAAGGAATCCTGGTGTCAGAAAATGATTTGCTAGAAATTGTTTGTCTTTTACTATTTTCGACCTAAAAAAAAACGGTTTAAACATCATTAACGCATGATCTTTGCAAAGTAATTGAAGGATTGTCAACTGTTCAAAAATCGTTCACGCCATGACAGGACTATGTCACGCTTGGTTCAAGGAGACTTGACGTGAGGGGACTGTGCCCACGCGTGTCTTGAAGTGTGCCATGCGTGGCTGAACATGTGGCGTTCTAGTATCTATAGCAGATGGCAAAGGGTTGGCATTCCTCCACTTTTTTTTAAATTAATTAAAAAAAACTTTTCGAAAAATAAGTTTTTCAAAGAAAAGTAAAGACCATTTTAAACTTAAGCTCAGCAGATACAATTACCTGTTAAAATTAAAACTCAAAACGACCAGGAATTACTATTAAAGAATAAATGAAATCCAAAACGAACAGAAATTAAATAAACAATCATAGGAAAAAAATACAAAAAGTAATAATATAAATGAATAAATAGATCTTAAAGCGATTAATGCTTAGATTGAATATGAAAATCAAGCTTAAAACGAAAAAAAATTATTTTGCTATTAAAGTATAAATGAAACTTAAAACGAACAGAAATTAAATAAACAATCAATGCAAACAAACATACAATAGATATTAATGTAAATAAATAAATAAATCTTAAAACGAGTGAAACTTAAATTGAATATGCAAATCAAGCTTTTTTAAGCTTAAAAACAATTTTATTACAAATATTTTCTTTTGTACTTAATACTGAAAATAAACATTAAAATTATAGTAAAATTTTGAACTGATGAGCTTTCAGCAATTAATATCATTATACATCAAATATTTAGTTTAATTTATTAGTTCTTTCTAGTTGTTCAAGACGAACATAGTTTCATTACAAACAAGAGTTTGGATACCGCCCTCTTCCTTAACTGTAAATAAAAACCAAAAGCCTACTGCGTCATTGGCGCTTCACTGAAAACGAATTATATTACAAATATTTTCTTTTCCAGTTCTTACAGCATTGAAAATAAAAATAAAATTAGAGTGAAATAATTTCTTGAACTGATGGATATTTCAACAATTAATATCATTATATATCAAATATTCAATTTGATGTTGTTTATACTTTTCAAGACTTTTCAAGACGCATATAGTTTTCAGTAAAGTGCCAATGACGCAGTAGGTTTTAGACTTTTACAGTGAGAGAAGGAGGCGATACCCAAACTCTTGTTTGTAGTGATTTTTGTTTTTTTCAAGCTTGATTTGAATATTCAATTTAAGTTTCACTTGTTTTAATATATATTTATTCATTTACATTAATATCTATTGTATGTTTGTTTGCATTGATTGTTTATTTAATTTCTGTTCGTTTTAAGTTTCATTTATAATTCAATAGCAAAATATTTTTTTCGTTTTAAGCGTGATTTAAATATTCAATCTAAGCATTACTCGCTTTAAGATCTATTTGTTCATTTATATTATTACTTGTTGTATGTTTTTTCCTATGATTTTTTATTTACTTTCTGTTCGTTTTGGGTTTCATTTATTCTTTAATAGTAATTTCTGGTTGTTTTGAGTTTGAATTTTTACAGGTATTTGATTCTGCTGAGCTTAAGTTTAAAGTGGTCTTTACTTTCCTTTGAAAAACTAATTTTTCGGAAAGTTTTTTTTTTAAATTAATTTTTGTTCGTTTTTGATCGCAAAAATTTTCAAGTTTTTTTTAAATTCCTTATTTCAAAATCAAACTTAAAAAAAAAATAATCAAATTTTCATCAAAGTATCAAGACTGGTATCAAAGTAACAATATTAAAGTGAAAAAAGTTTGCCCCCTTTGAAATGAGCCCCCTTTGAAGTTTATACGACGACCCCTTCTGTATGAAGTGCGTCTGGGAAGAAATAAATGGAGTGTGGGGGGAGGCTAGCTGCCCTCCGATCACTTTTTACTCTTAAAAAGTGATAACAACTTTCAACTTCCAATCAAATGAGTCCTCTATAAAGTTTAAACGAGCATCCCTTCCATAACAACCCTGTATGCCCCCAGGGCATAACTTACAACGCCTACCCTCGGGCCCTGGGGGCTGTGTCAACACCGGAGTTTTGTTATCTGAACTTTGAACTATTTTGAACAAAATGTCTATCTCAAAATTTTTATCTGATGCATTTAGAGCGTGGAGGGGGAGGGGGGGGGGGGGGTGCTAGTTGCCCTCCAATCTCTTTTGACTCTTAAAAAGTGAACGAGAACTTTCAATTTCCAATCAAATGAATCCTCTCCGAAGTTTATACAAGCATCCCTTCCATAAAAACGATATATGTCCCCAGAGCAAGACTTACAACGCCTGCCTCCGGGCCATGGGGGTTGCGTCAACACAGGAGTTTTTCTTGTCTGATCTTTGAATTAATTTTAATGAAATGGCTATTTTAAAAATTATTGAAATGGCTATTTTGTCGGATAGGCTTGGGGAAAAAAGGGTGAGGGTGGATGGGGGCGGGGCTAGTTGTCCTTGGATATCTTTTGAAAAAAGTGAACTAGAATTTTCAATTTCCAATCAAATGAGCCCTCTCTGAAGTTTATACGAGCATCCCTTTCATAAGAACCATACATGCCCCCAGGACAACACTTACAACGCCTACCCCCTGGGCCCTGGAGCGTTTTGTTGACACCGGAGTTTTTGTTATCTAATTTTTGAACAATTTTTAAAAAACTGGCTATCTAAAAATTTATTGCGGATGGGTTTGAGGAAAAAGGGCATGGGGGGCTAGTTGCCCTTAAATCTCTTGACTCTTAAAAAGTGAACTAGAACTTTCAATTTTCAGTCACATGAGCCATCTATGAAGTTTATATGAGTATCCCTTTCATAAGAACCATACATACCCTTAGGGCATAATTTAGAACACCTTCTCTCGGGTCCTGGGGGGTTGTATTGACACCGGAGTTTTTCTTATCCGACCTTTAAACTATTTTTCTTTAACAAAATGTCTATCTTAAAACTTTCATCAAATTTGGAAAAAGAAGGCGTGAAGGGGGGGGGGGCTAGTTTCCCTCGGATCTCTTTTGACTATTAAAAAGTGAACTCAAAATTTCAATTTCCAATCAAACGAGCCCTCTCTGAAGTTTATACGAGTATCCCTTTCATAAGAACCATATATGCCCCAGGGCATACCTTACAACACCTGCCCCCGTGCCCTGGGGGGTAATGTAAACACCTGAGTTTTTGTTATCTGAATTTTGAACAATTTTTAACTTAATGACTATCTCAAAATTTTTATCGGATGCATTCGGGAAAAATGGGCGCAGGGGGGGGGGGGCTAGTTGCCCTCCAATCTCTTTTGGCTCTCAATAACTGAACTAGAACTTTCAATTTCCGATCAAATTAGCCCTCTCTGAATTTTTTTCGAGCATCCCTTCCATAACAACCATATATTCTCCCAGGGCATAACTTACAACGCCTGCCTTTGGGTCCTGGGGGGGGGGGGCTAGGTCGAAGCCGAGTTTTCGTTATATGGTCTTTGAACTATTTTTAAAAAAAAAAGGCTATCTCAAAGTTCTTGTCAGATGGGTTTCAGAAGAAAGGGCGTTGAGGGGGGGGGGTAGGTGCCCTCTAATCTCTTTTAACTCTTAAAAAGTGAACTAGAGCTTTCAATTTCCAATCAAATTAGCCCTCTTTGGAGTTTATACGAGCATCCCTTCCATTAGAACCATGTATGCCCCCAGGGCATAACTTACAATGCCTGCCCCAGGGTCCTGAGGGGTTGTGTCGATACCAGAATTTTTGTTATATGATATTTGAACTATTTTTAACAAAATAGCTGTCTCAAAATTTTTATAGGATGCACTTGGGAAAAAAGGGCGTGGGAGGGGCTGGTTACCCTCCAATATCTTTTGACACTTAAAAAGTGAACTGAAGTTTATACGAGCATTCCTTCCATAAGAACCATATATGCCCCCAGGGCATAACTCATAACCCTTGCCCTGAAGACCTTTGGGGGAGGGGGAGTGTCATGCTCAAAGATATAATTTCCAATCGAATGAGCCCTTTTTGAAGTTTCAACGACAAGACTTTCTATAAAAACCTTATATGCCCCAAGGGCATAACTTATAATCCTTGCCCTGAGGGCTGTGGGGGGGATTGTAATCCTCAAAGACCTAATTTCCAGAATTTTCAACCATGTTGAACAAAATGGCTATCTCACAATTTTAATTGGATGTGTTTGGGGAAAAGGTGGGTGTGAGAGGGGGGTTAGTTGCCCTCCAATCACTTTCGACTATTAAAAGGGCACTAACCCTTTAAATTTCCAATCAAATGAGCCCTTTTTGAAGTTTCTACGACAAAGTTTTCTATAAAAAGCTTATATGCCCCCAGGGCATAACTTACAACCCTTTCCCTGAGGGCTGTGGGGGAGTGTCCTCCTGAAAAACATAATTTCTATCTTGAAATCAACTACGTTTGATTGGATGTGTTTGGGGAAATGGCGGGCGTAAAAGGGGTGTTTGTTGCCTTCCAATCACTTTTGACCCTTAAAAAACGCACTAGAACTCTCGATTCCCAATCGAATGAGCCCCCTTTGAAGTCTTTACGACGACCCCTTCTATATGAAGTGCCTCTGGAAAAAAATAATAATAGTAAAACATTGGAGCCGTATGGCCTTTCAAACAGTTCGTGGTAACGAACTGTAAGTAAGGAGCAAACCCGGCTCAATGGTAACCGAAATTATAGAAAACAGGATTTTGATACCAATAGATGCATCAAAAGAATCGCATTTTAATGCTGATTTCATATATAAGTTTCATCAAGTTTAGTATTACCCGTTTAAAGTTACGCGCCTGAGAAAAATTGGCTGGTTTTCGAAAAAAGGGGGAGAGACTCCCTAATAGTTACAGAACCTTAATGAAAATCACAGCATCATATTCAGCGTATCAGACAACCCTACTGTAGAGGTTTCAAGCTCCTATCTACAAAAATGTGGAACAATTTTACAATTTTGGAGATCAAACAGTTCGTGGTAACGAACTGTAAGTAAGGAGCGACCCGGCTCAATGGTAACCGAAACTCTAAAAAACGGAATTTTGATACCAATAGATGCATCAAAAGAATCGCATTTTAATGCTGATTTCATATACAAGTTTCATCAAGTTTAGTATTACCCGTTTAAAGTTACGCGCCTGAGAAAAATTGGCTGGTTTTCGAAAAAAGGGGGAAAGGCTCCCTAATAGTTACAGAACCTTAATGAAAATCACAGCATCATATTCAGCGTATCAGACAACCCTACTGTAGAGGTTTCAAGCTCCTATCTACAAAAATGTGGAATTTGCATTTTCTGCCAGAAAAAGATCACGGATGCGTGTTTATTTGTTGTTTTTTTTTCAGGGGTGATCATATCGACCCAGCGCTCCTAGAATATCGTGGGAGGGCTCATTGGAACGGAAATTAAAAGTTCTAGTGCCATTTTTAAGTTACCAAAAAAATGGAGGGCAACTAGGCCCCCTCCCACGCTCATTTTTTCCCAAAGTCACACGATCAAAATTTTGAGATAGCCATTTTGTTCAGTATGGTTGAAAATATGATAACCATGTCTTTTAGGATGACTTAATCCCCCGAAGTCCTCGGGGGGAGGGCTGAAAGTTATGAACTTTACCCAATGTTAACATTTAGCATTGGTTATTGGGAAGTATACAGACGTTTTCAGGGGGGATTTTTTCTGTTAGTGGTGGGGGGGGGGGTCGGGGGTTATGTGGGAGGATCTTTCCATGAAGGAAGTTTTCATGGAGGAAGAGACATTGCTATGAAGGGGACGCCAGATTTCCCAGCATTATTTAAGAAAAAATAAGTTTTTCAACTGAAAGTAAGGAGCAACATCAAAACTCAAAACTAACAGAAAATATTACGTATATGGTTGGGTTCACCCCCTAGTCAATACCTCGCTCTTTAAGCCAAAGATTTTTTAGTACTTTCATAAGAGCTATTTATTCTAATTAACGCCCTTTGTATGTAAGCGGTTATTTTTAAAGAATTGGAACAAAATTCGAACTTTAGCTTAAAGAGCAAGGTATTGACTAGGGGGCGAACCCCCTAATATACGTATTAAAAATATATGAATATAGAAGTTCGTTACGTAAGTTAATTCGTAAGTTACGTATATTTATTACTAATAAAAACGTTCTTAAATAAAATTAAACAAGTTTCGAGAAAGCCATTTAACCAAATAAAAGTAAAATTAATATACAAATTTTATTTTAATTATTCATTGGTGAGCCAAAATCAAAACCTGCATTAATTCAAAAACGTTCAAAAATTAAATAAAAAAACAAGATTTTTTTACCTGAAAGTAAGGAACGACATTAAAACTTAAAACGAGCAGAAATTATTCCGTATATGAAAGGGGTTGTCCCCTCCTCAACGCCTCGCTCTTTACGCTAAAGTTTGACTTTCTCACAACTCTAATTTTTAAAAACAATAAAATACTTTAGCATAAAGAGCGAGGCAATGAGGAGGGGACAACCCCTTTCATGTACGGAATAATTTCTGTTCGCTTTAAGTTTTAACGTCGTTCCTTACTTTCAGTTAAAAAACTTGTTTTTTATTTTATTTTAATACTATAAGCAACGCTATAGCGTTGCCTCTGATTTTGTCAACCTATAGGTCTAAACAGTAAACTAGGCTCAGAACAAGCCTTGACGTAATGAGCTAAATTACGAAATGTTTTAGCGTGAAGTGACTTGAGTTAAAACTAAAAATGAAGAAGATGAAGTATCTGCTTAAGTGATTTGGGAATTAGTTAAACTATGGCCCATAAAGGCTTTTAGTGTTAATGAATATCGTATCATATTATATGCCATTGACGATGCCAAAAATTTGTAATTCGGCTTGTCCGTTTCCAGTCTCCGGAATGAACGTTAAAACGTTGACTTAATATCGACTTTGTCGTCTAGTTGAATCAAGGTCATCATAAATTTGATGCTTAAAAAGAAAAAAAAAGACTGGGGTTAAACCTGCCTTCATGGGAAAATATCTTTTTATAATGGATGGAAAGCTGTAATGGACCAACACTGCACCAGTTGGTGTAAGGTGCACGATGGTTCCAACCAGTCAAACAGGTTTTTGAAATTTAAACATGCCGTAACATGCCTTGTCAGAAAAATATCCCCAAGGAGAGGGATAATGCACCCCTCTCCTTGTCTTTTTATACGTTGTTTCAGTCGTTTATTTTGACTTCAACCAGGTTGTGGGCTGTTTTTTCGGTCAGAGACAGTCTTATTCGATTTTCCTCGTCCTGAAGTGTTAAGATTTTCCAACTTCCCAGTAAAAAAAGGTCATTTTGGCACTAAACAATTTCAGTCGTTGCTCCTAATCAAAGAGAAGCCGAGTTATTGGAACACAGTTTTAATTTAGATTACTGGGATATTTCAAATTATGAGACAGGCCCTCATTTACTTTTTTTTTATCTTGTTATTTTTAATCTTCCTTTACTTTTTTTTATGTTGTAATAGTGATTTTTAGAAATTAGAGTAGGCGCGACAGTTTATTTTTTATTCAGATATCAATCGTTTTTTTGGAAAAAAATCGTAATCTTATTTTTGTGTCATGTTTACGAGTAAAAATGTATCACTAAAACGGGCTCATCCCTGGGAGTTTACAAAACGGGGTCCAAGCGGGTACAATGCTTGAAAAGGCAAGGAAGTTTTGGCCATGTACCCAGAATATATTTCCCAGGTTAGGAGTTTATTGGAGACGCTGTAATAGCTTATTTAAGTCAGGAGATAACGTTTTGGCTGTGGCGCTAGTGTGACAGCACATCTGTACAGCCTTCGTAAAGTTCCTCAATCTTTGGGGAGATTATATACAAAAAAAATGATTTTTCAACGAAAGTAAGGAGTAACATTAAAAATTAAAACGAACAGGAATTATTACGTATATCAGGGGGTTTTTCCCCTCGTCACTACCTTGCTTTTTACGCTAAACTTCGAATTTTGTTTCAATTCTTTAAGAATGACCCCTGAATCACAAAGGCCGTTTAATTAGAATAAATAGCTCTTTTGAAGGTACTAAAAAAACTTTTGCGTAAAGAAGGAGGTATTGACGAGGCAGCGAACCCCCTCATATATGTAATAATTTCTGTTCGTTTTATGTTTTAATGTTGCTCCTTACTTTCAGTTGAAAAACCTTGTTTTTTTATATTTAATTTCTGAACATTTTTTTAATAATGCTGGGAAATCCGGCGCACCCTTCATGCAAAATTACTCTCCCCCATGAAAACTTCCTCCATGGAAAGAAGTTCCCATGTAACCCCCCCCCCCCCCTCCACCAGAAAAAATACCTCCTGAAAACGTCTGTATACTTCCCAATAACCAATACTATATGTAAGCAATAGGCAAAGTTAATAAATTTCAGCCCTTCCCGCGGGGACTGTGGGGGATTGAGTCATCCTCAAAGACGAAGTTATTAGATTTTTCGACTATGTTGAACAAAATAGCTATCTTATAATTTTGATCGGGTGATTTTGGGAAAAACTGAGCGTGGGAGGGGGCCTACTCGCCCTCCAATTTTTTTGGTTATTGAAAAAGGGCACTAGAACTTTTAATTTCCGTTTGAATAAGCCCTCCCGCGATATTCTAGGACCACTAGGTCGACACGATCGCACCTGCAAAAAAAAAAGGCGCAACCGTGATCTTTCTTCTGGCGAAAAATACAAAATTCCACATTTCTGTAGACATGAGCTTGAAACCTCTACAGTAAGGTTCTCTGATACGCTGAATCTAATGGTGTGATATTCATGAAGATTCTATGATTTTAGGGAGCGTTTCTCGCAAAACCACAATTTTGCTCTGTATAGGGCCGAAATGTTATCAAGCACAAATACCGAAAGAGATAATCAGCTTAGTGCTATTGAATGGATATTTGAAAGCCTCCCAATCTCAGAGGATATGCTGGTATGTGATATAACATTATATCACAAGTGATCATCTTTATACATGCTCTCCTGCAGTCCATAACATGCAGATCCTAACATACAGTAAAAAAAAGAAAAAAAATGAAACAGTTTATCAAATAAAACTAACAGTTATGGGGTTTTGCATATCGGGTTGTGGATCGGATATTAGCGTGGAGGTTTGCTGATTTTTTATAACGACGGGGTGGTGGCTTTGGAAGTATATTGTAGGACCAAATTTACTAACTTTCCGTGAGAATTTACTTTAAATAAATATAAAAAATATTTCCATAAATATGAATTTGACCTCTGACCCCTCTTCATATAGAAGAAAGTAAATATGTATGAATGTAGGATAGAGAGTGAAATATATAGTGGGAAGGTGGTTTTCTTCTGTTATTACGGATTATACGCATTTAACTCAATCATATAATTGCGTTTTAACGGTAACGTAAGTACATTTAAATCTGAAACCATTGTAATGGAATATTGAGCTTAAGTGGAGATCAGGATTTGGATTCCCTCTTATTCAGGGAAATTCTACTTTATTTTGAAAAGCATTCTTAGTTAAAAATTTGAAATGTAGTCTAAAGAGCGGGTTTGGGGAGGCTTAGCTCCACCCCTCCATCCCCCCCCCCCCCGAATCTGGGATTACCGTGGGTTTGGCATAAAAAAAGACGTAAACTTAACTAAAAAAATGTTTTCAAATGAAAGTGAAGAGTGATCTTGCATATCCAGAAATTATTCTGCATATGAGGGGGGGGGGGGGGTCTCTCCACTTTTTAGGCAAAAATATGACTACTTTTCCCAATACTTCAAGAAATGATGATCAATACAAGGGCAATGGGATATTTTTTTTTTATTTTTTTTATTTATTTTTTTTTTTTTACAATGCGTTAAGAATGGAAGGGCTTATTGACGGGCGTTTGCTTTAGACCACAGTATATAAATTATACTATATCTTTATGCTGTGCTTCAGACAATACAATCTCCAGTTCAAATATCTTGACTTTCATGTCACATGTGCCTTAGAAAGTAAAGTTGCTCCGCAACACTTATTTCTATGGCACATATCATATGAATAAAAACAACAATGATCTTCTTTTACAGAATTACTTCAAGAGTGATTTTTCTGTGCATTTGCTATTTCCCACAAAATGAATTTTTATGTGATACGAAGGACGCAAAATTTGTAGCTATCTACAATAGGTATGTTTTATTCAGTGATGCTTTGCTTTTAAATGGTTCAGAAAATTCAAGGTGAAATCAAACAGTTCGTGGTTAACGAAACTGTAAGTAAGGAGCGACCCGGCTCAATGGTAACCGAAACTCTAGAAACACGGTATTTTGATACAAATAGATGCATCAAAAGAATCAGTTTTAATGCTGATTTCAAAATATAAGTTTTATCAAGTTTAATTCTAACCATCAAAAGTTAGGCGCCTGAGAAAATTTGGCTGATTTTCGAAAAAAGGAGGAAAGACCCCCTAAAAGTTATAGAACCTTAATGAAAATCACACCATCATATTCAGCGTATCAGAGAACCCTACTGTAGCGGTTTCAAGCTCCCATCTACAAAAATGTGGAATTTTGCATTTTTTGCCAGAAGAAAGATCACGGGTGCGTGTTTATTTGTTTTTTTTGTTTTTTTTTCCCCAGGGGTGATCGTATCGACCCAGTTGTCCTAGAATATCGTGGGAGGGCTCATTGGAATGGAAATTAAAAGTTCTAGTGCCCTTTTTAAGTGACCAAAAAAATGGAGGGCAACTAGGCCCCTCCCACGCTCATTTTTTTCCCAAAGTCACCTGATCAAAATTTTGAGATAGCCATTTTGTTCAGCATGTTCGAAAATATAATAAGTATGTCTTTTAGGATGACTTAATCCCCCGAAGCTCCCGGGGGGAGGGCTGAAAGTTATGAACTTTACCCAATGTTAACATATAGTATTGGTTATTTGGAAGTATACAGACGTTTTCAGGGGAGATTTTTCCTGGTAGTGGGGGGGTGGGTGGGTCGGGGGTTATGTGGGAGGATATTTCCATGAAGGAAGTTTTCATGGGGAAGGGACATTGCTATGAAGGGGACGCCGGACTTCCCAGCATTATTTAAAAAAAGATCAGAAATTAATATAAAAAAAAAACAAGTATTTCAACTGCAATAGCAGCAACATCGAAACTTTAAACGAACAGAAAATATTACATATATGACTGGGTTCACCCCGTAGTCAATACCTCGCTCTTTAAGCCAAAGATTTTTTAGTACTTTCATAAGAGCTATTTATTCTAATTAACGGCCTTTGTGATTAAGCGGTCATTTTTAAAGAATTGGAACAAAATTCGAACTTTCGCTTAAAGAGCAAGGTATTGACTAGGGGGCGAACCCCCTAATAAACAAATTAAAAATATATGAATATAGAAGTTCGTTACGTAAGTTAATTCGTAAGTTACGTATATTTATTACTAATAAAAGCGTTCGTAAATAAAATTAAACAAGTTTCGAGAAAGCCATTTAACTAAATAAAAGTAAATTAATATGAAAATTTTGTTTTAATTATTCATGTACGGTGAGCCAAGATCAAAACCTGCATTTATTCAAAAACGTTCAAAAAATTAAATAAAAAAAAACAAGTTTTTTTAACTGAAAGTAAGGAGCGACATTAAAACTTAAAACGAACAGAAATTATTCCGTATATGAAAGGGACTGTCCCTCCTCAACGCCTCGCTCTTTACGCTAAAGTTTGACTCTGTCTCACAACTTTATTTTCTAAAAACAATAAAAAAACTTTAGCGTAAAGAGCGAGGCGTTGAGGAGGGGACAGTCCCTTTCATATACGGAATAATTCTGTTTCGTTTTAAGTTTTAATGTCGCTCCTTACTTTCAGTTAAAAAAACTTGTTTTTTGTATTTAATCAAGAACTGTATTGTACGCTGAAGCATGAAAAGGGCATAATGAGGGATTAGAAAGCATAATTTATGTAACGGCCCAAAAAATAATTGGCAGCCCATTAGAGGACAATTAACAACTGAAATTACGGCGGAATACAACTACACATCCAAAACGTTAAGATGACTGAACTTCCAATTCGGGTTTTTCACGCTATTATTTGAAAAAAACTACGTTTTCTAAAGAGTTAAAGAGGCTGAGTTACAAGGTCGAACCTTAAAACGTACAGGGATTAGGAGGCACAGTTGGGGGACTGCCGCCCCCCAAACCCCCCGCTTTCGCAGCCTTTAAATAAAAAAAAATTCTTTAAACTGAAAGTAAGGAGCGACATTAAATCTTAAAACGAACAGAAATTATTCCGTATATGAAAGGGCTGTGCCCTCCTCAACGCCTCGCTCTTTACGCTAAAGTTTGACTTTCTCACAACTCTTTTTTTAAAACAATAATAACTTTAGCGTAAAGAGCGAGGCGTTGAGGAGGGCACAGCCCCTTTCATATACGGAATAATTTCTGTTCGTTTTAAGATTTAATGTCGCTCCTTACTTTCAGTTTAAAGAATTTTTTTTTTATTAAAGGCTGCGAAAGCGGGGGGTTTGGGGGGCGGCAGTCCCCCAACTGTGCCTCCTAATCCTGTACGTTTTAAGGTTCGACCTTGTAACTCAGCCTCTTTAACTCTTTAGAAAACGTTAGTTTTTTTCAAATAATTTCTGCACGTTTTTGTACAGTTTATTACTTATTATTGCTGACTAACTGTTAGCTGATCGTGTCAGGAGTTAAAGTTGGGGGGCTGCCGCCCCCCCCAAACCCCCGCTCGTGAACATTCTTGTGTTAAGGCTTTTAATTCCTGAATACTCAAATCACGTCGTACAGGGTGCCTCCTAATCCCTGTACGTTTTAAGGTTCGAACTTGTGACTCAGCCTCTTTAAACAGCCCCCAACTGTGTCTCTAATCCCTGTACGTTTTAAGGGTCGACCTTGTAAATCAGCCTCTTTAACTCTTTAGAAAACGTAATTTTTTCAAATAATTTAAAAAAGAAACTGAGTTTCTTTTAAAGTTTAAATTCAGTATATAAAAAATTTGCTCTGACAGTGAATCGAACCCGGGGTGACAGTCTGGAGTATCAACCGCTGGACTAAACAGACACAATTGCAATTGTTTTTTAGTAAATGGAAGCTATTTTCGACGCAAGCAAATTCCCACGAAACTTGATATTTGGTTTTGGAAAACAGGGAAGGAGTGATCAGATTGAGCTGAAATTTCGAGGATAAGCTCCCAGGCCCAGGAAAGCTTATCCTCTAAATTTCAGCCCGATCAGACAACGTTAAAGGGGGGTTGTGGTGGGAAAAATTAACATGGGCTATTATAGGAAAACGAGGTTTTTCGTAAATGTAAATTCGGGGGATAATTTTTTCGGTCTGAAAATATCAAAAGGCCCTAACAGGTCAAATTCTGCTTCGAATGAGTCCTCATTCACCGGATCAGTTGCCAACTGTGGCCTGTAGGCGTGGCTAAGAAAAAAAAAATGATGAATTTTAAGTGGCTATATTGGTTTTTGAAAACAGGGAAGGAGTGATCGGATGAGCTGAAATTTCGGGATAAGCTCCGGGCCCTAGAAAGCTTAACCTCTAAATTTCAGCCCATCAGACAACGTTAAAGGGGGGCTGTGGTGGGAGGGTCGAAACTTCCGGCCCAGTTTACCCCATGAAGATAAAGTCGGAGGAGGATGAAACTTTGCAAGTTTCTTAGTTTGAGCTTGGGCTACAAAATGCAATTACCGCCGTCTCTCTGCGACCTCTAGGACCTGAAATCGCTTAACATTGTGGTGGGTCGCCTCTTTATAGAGGCACAAGTGTACCTCCTTGATTTCATTGTAAGAACACTCATTTGCGTCAATTCACAGAAATTAGGTGGTGGATAACATTTATTTTTTCAAAATCTAGGGGGGGGGAGGTAAATTTTTTGTTTTTTAATTTTTCAATGAGAGTACCAAACTGCCCTTTTCAGTGATGTTTCAGTAAAAAAAAAAATGCGACTGCACTGAAAAATACTTTGCGGTACTTACAGCCAAGGTCTGCAAGCAGGGTTGCCACCCCCTTTTAGAGCTGACGGGAATAAGCCAAGGTAGTACCTGCATTGCACCTTGCTGTCATCTAATTTAATTTAAACCTCTAAGCAAAAGAACCAATCACTTTGGTCGCCAAAAAACTCGATATTACGTCCGTAGGAACTGATTAGGTTGGTCAACCTGGAAAGTGTGTAAAAATTCCAAAAATGCATTTAAGACTTTTTTTTTGCAATTCTTCCTTTTCTGTCCGACCGACCTCAGGAAGACTCTGTTTATCCCCTCCCTCTTGTGGGGCGATTTTAAGGCAACCGGTGTAAATCGGGCTGCAAACAGTTAAATTTTCACCTCAACTCGGAAGGAATCATTTTAGAGTTTTGCACGGAGGACCTCGTTGGGGGGGAGGGGTTAAACTATGGGAAAATACGGTAGAATTTACTTCATAAGAAATTCCATGATAAGGCAAAGTTTTCAAAATAAAAAAAACAAAAGGCAAATATATGAAAATTAAAGTAAGCTAATAGAAAACACTAATAGAATTACGGGATTTCTGGCGCACGTGTGTAAAACATTATAATTAATTTACTGTTAATTAATGTTGCAAAGTTCCTGTTCATGGAATAATGACTCCGTTTTTTTTGAATATTTTTAGCTTAATTACTGTTAATGTATGTTTTTTATTTGAATCACTTCTCTTGTTTTTTTCGGACCACATATGATGCGCAAACCGCAGATTGTAAACCGCTAGTTTATATTTAAATGAACAAAAATAGTGTTCGAAGAAGAATATATATATATATATATATATATATATATATATATATATATATATATATATATATATATATATATATATATATATATATATATATATATATATATATATATATATATATATATATATATATATATATATATATATATATATATATATATATATTCAAATTTATATAGTTGATAATGACACTGGAAATAGACTATATAGTCCGTTTAGTTTACTGGAAATGACTGGTAATCCTTGATGTCTATCAGCTGAGAATGCATAGTGATAGTCATGCCCTTTTACTGCCCTTTTAAATGGCCTTTAACAGTTACTTGACTCTCTTTCTTTCCTTCCCTTTTCTCTCTCTCTTTTTTAACTACCCCTATGTTTTTCAGGTTATCTCTTTCTCCCCTCCCCTAGTTTTCAAGCACATTCAATTGAAAAAGAAGGTGAAAACTAAATAAGAACAAGTGAAAATGGTTAAGATAGAAGAGTAATGACACATTTATAAAGATATCTCGTTATGTAATTAAGAAGAGATATAAAAATTACCTCTTTCAATTGGTGCACGATCAGGCACAGGGTCTCTCATATAAATAATTGGTCGTCTATCCAGATTCTCAATCATCCGTAAATGATCCATTGGGTTTGGATAAGGGTGATTAGGCCGCTGTTGCTTCTCCACTGGAAACCTATCCACTCTTTCATATGACTCAGCTCTATCACTATCTCTATTTTTGCCACCAGTGAGGAAAGACCAAAAATTATGGTGTTCATCATTAGAATCTAGTCGCTCCGAAATTTTTGGTCCGAACTTTCCTTGGCTATAAGCTGCGGCAAGTGCAGCTGAGCCGATGGGAATTAGGCCGGCAGCGATTTTTAAAATATCGTCAATAGCCATTGGCTTCTTTGTTGAGCCTGCTGGTGAGATTGCTCCTTTCTCAATGAGCTTATCAACGATTTCTTGGAGTTCAGGAGGAGTTTCTGACGACTGATTTTCTGTAGGGCTTTCACTAGGTGGTAAAGTGATTTCTTTGGTAGTTGTCGATGGTTCTGCTGTTTTTGTTGAAGCTACATCTGAAGACGGTAGGACTGATTTTGTAGTAGCACTGCTAGCAGATTCTGGGGTTGAATCACCTACTTTAACTAAAGTTTGAGTTGATGCATCTTTGTTAGTTGTCATTCCAAAAATAGTTTTGCTCGGTGAAGATAAAATGATGCTGCTTTGAGCAATTTTTTGTGGATCTTTTTCAGGTCTAATGCGATTTTTGATGTTAGAATATCCACCTTGAACCACAATTGGTCGTTTAGTAGTCATACTTCCCCGATCTAAGACACTCAAACTTGCAGAGGGTGGTGTGTTTCTCGAAAACAGTGTAGATTTTTGTTGTATGCCACCTTTATCTAGAACATTCACACCCATTGCAAGTGATGCGGTTCTTTCTGGAGGTAAAATCGGTCTTTGAATTATACTCGGCCTTGATGCTGATCTTACGGGGATTATAGTGGATACTGGTTTTAGCGTCGGCAAACTTGGGCGGATTTGAGGGGAACGGGAAGATGGCCGGATTGACATACTTCGAGGAGTTGTTTGAGGACGCTGAGTTACAAAACGTTTTGTAGTACTTGTCACAGTTTCGTCATCATCGTAATAATATATATAGTCATAATATTCACCAGAATCCGCGTCCACATTGGTAATGCCACTCTTTTTTAATAAATCGTTTGCAGATAAAGCTTTTGGCAGCGAGTCAATCTCATCTTTTAAAATCTTTTTGTTGTTTACGTATACATAAGTACCTGGTTTAAAACCATCTTCGTCATATTCATCTTCTTCTACTAATGGCAAAGATGTTGTTGTTGTTCTTCTCTTTGTTGTAGGTTTAGTTGAACGAGGACGACCTGTTGTTAATCTTGGTGCATAAGTTAATTGCTTTCTGTTTGAAAATGTTTGTGTTCTGATTGGTTTTTTAGTAACATCGGTTAAATCTTCAATTATCACTTTTTCACTAGCCTGGTTAGGGTTTTTCTTATCTCGTAAGGATTTCAGCTGACTTACTAAGGATTTTAATATATCATCTTCAGGTCTGTTTTTGCTCTCACCGGAAAATAAAATTGTTATAGAGGGTTCCTTATTACCACGTTGAGTTGTTTGTTCTTCACTCTGTTCACCTGTTATATTAAAATAGTAACTAGTTTTTCCAGGCATAAAAGGAACCTGGACACCATTTTCATTCTGTACGATAAAAGAATTAAAACCAGGTTTACGATCCACTCTGTACGCACGTTCAGATTTCAAATCATCTTCAGTACTTATAGGTCTCTTTCGTCTTCCTTTTCGAATCTTTATTCGTCTTCTTCCACTGAGGTCTTCTGCTGCTATGTAAGTAACTAGTAAATATAAAACTATAATTCCTTTCATTATATCATTCTATGAACTAAACTAAATCCGTACTGAAATTAATTGATGCTAAGGCCGTCAGTATTAAGATCTAGTACCGTTTTTAATTCCTTTAGGGTAGTGTAACACTTGAGCACGCCATGTGACGCTGATAAGCGCTCGTTTTTTTTTTTTCAACAAAAGTAAAAGCTACGGCGACCGAGTAAAAGCCTACGGTGGCCGAGTCGCTGAAAGACGAATAAGACTTGATTAGTCAGTGAGTATAATTTGATCCTTTTGCCAATTACTGTCTCATCTCCCGCCTTATTTACCCTGGGGCTTGGATAAAATAAATAGACCAAACTCTTTCAAAATGGACCATACCAGGTGGACGGTATGGAAGGAAGTGCCGGGCCATGGCAAAATGTGCAGAATGGCTGAGATAGAACTTCCCCTATCCAATGAATTTACCCCCCCCCCCTGCCAATATCTCATTCACATATTCGTGCCTCTTCAGCCTTCTCGTGTACTTAGATGATACAAATTAAAAAAAAAATATATTTAACAGGAAAAAGAGTGCAGACATGTTAAATTTATAGACATATGGGTATTTATCTCTTATAGCCACCCCACTCAAGTTCTTGGTCTGACAGAATCGGTTTCTTTCTGTATTTCTGTCTGTACTCGGTGATAATCAGATTAGCGCGAGAGAGTGGACAAATAGAACAATGTAGGTTTATTTGGTACTTGTCTATTATATAAAACACACTCGAGAAGTGAAGTTTGGTGACAATAAAATATGATGAAAATAGAATGCTTTATTAGCCAAATTGTAAAAGTCATTTGTGAATTATCAAATTGGGAGCTTCAACGTCGGCTGATCGTCTCAAAGACAAAGAAAAGTTCAATATTAACGCGATTCTTGACCTAGTTCATTTTAGTTCGTTATTAAAGCGATTCTTGAGGGCACCGGTCAGTTCGCTTTGACTAGTGATAGAGTATATTGTCTCACCATGGATGTTCAAGAATCATTTCAGATTGTTTGAAGGGCTACAACACAACTGAGCTGGAACAAGCAAATTTCACTAATTTGAAAGTTAACCATAAAAATAATTTTGTCGACCCAGAAACCGGTGCCTCTGCCCAAAAACTAGAGAAAATGTGGGGTTCCGCAAACTAGGGGAACAATTGGCACCGAGGTACATCCCGGCATCATTTACGTTCATACTTAGTAGAGTACATGTGGCGGGCGGCAGTAAAGGCAGAAGGCCGAGTTCATTTTAAGGCGTTTCTCGAGGACACCTCTGCGTTCTGGGAGCATATTTCCAAGTTGTAGTTTTCGCAATTTGTAGTTTCAAAATAAAGTATTTTATTTTCATCATTATATTTTTTTTCATTAGGTTAAATACATACATATACGTGTATTTAAAAATATATATATATATATATATAATATATATATATATATATATATATATATATATATATATATATATATATATATATATATATATATATATATATATATATATATATATATATATATATATATATATATATATATATATATATATATATATTAGTTTAAATAGGTTTAGTTAGGTTAAAACAGGTTTGTTTAGGTTACGTATTTGATACATTCTATACTTTACCCCCACCCCACCCCTAGTGGGCAAATACATAGCCCAAATTTGTTTATAAAACTATTATATTTGCATCATAATTTTGTTTTATGTCATTAGCATTCACCAAACTTCCCTTCTCGAGTGTGTTTTATGTAATAGACAAGTACAGTATATTTTAATTTAATATTTTAGTTGTACTTACATTTTTTTACTTGGATCAGGACACAAGCTATGTAGCTCTTCCTGGCGACAGGATCCGGCAGACTGTTGAATTTCACAGGTTACGGCCTTGATAGGTGTGATGTCTTACTTCTGGTCATATCGTTGGCAGATGATCGTATTTGTGATTCGGTTGCTGAGTCGTAACCCCAATATGCTCCCCAGGCATCTGTGTTCAAAATTGTTGAGGACGTGTGCCTCAGTGACTTTTTAAGGGCCACGTGTCACAGCCGTACAGTAAGACTGATCGGACAAGGGCATCGTAAATAAGAATTTTTGTTTTCCGGTGGATTTCCTTCCTTTTCCATAGCGGCTTCCACAGCTGTGCAAAGACAGCGGAAGCTGATGCAATGCGGCATTGGATTTCTTCGCTACATCCGCCGTTAATGTATGATCCGAGATACTTGAATTTATTGACAACTTCAATCTGCCTATGGTTAAGGGTTATGGGGGTAGAGTTTATATCCAGGGCATTAGACATAGCTTTAGTCTTGTCAATATTAATCTTGAGCCCCACTGGGGCAGCAACTTCGGAGACTTTCAGAAGCATTTTCTGGGCTTCCCCAACGGATTTTCCAAGAAGAGCAACATCATCGGCATAATCCAGGTCGGTGATACTGAAATCAGGTCTAACCTCGACTCCTTCGAAGTTTAGCATTGCTTTTTCATTACCCAATCGACGACAAAATTAAATAGTTCGGGAGAGACCACCCTTGCCTCACACCGAAGTCGATATCAAATAGCGGAGAAAGTTCTCCGTTCACCTTGATGCAGGCTCATGTGTGTTGATAGTAAGCCTGAATGAGTCGTGTGATCTTAGGTGGAACACAGTCCTCTTCCATTGTCATCCAAATTCCTCCCCGGATGACTGAATCGAAGGCCGTCATGAAGTCAATGAAGACAGCGATGGTGATTTGTTGATGCTTGGCTCTATGTTCAAAAATCTGTCTCAAGGTGAAGAGTTGGTCAATACAGCCCATGCCGGCTCGGAAACCAGATTGGTTGGGGCGGGTTCTTTCGTTGTGAACTTTGCGGAATCGGTTAAGCTGAATCATTGCAAAGATCTTTGCCGCAATGCTCATAAGTGAGATCCCTCTGTAAGTATTGCATTCAGTGCGATCGCCTTACTTGAAGACAGGCAGTATACCTGAGTCTTGCCATTCCTGGGGAAACCATTCCTGAGAACAGATTAAGCAAAAGAGCTTCTGTAGTTTCTCAGCGAGAATAGGAGCAGCTTTGTAGACTTCTGCCGGGATAGAATCTGTGCCTGGTGCCTTGTGATTCCTCAGCTTCTTGATTGCCTCTTTGATCTCTTGTATTGATGGAGGGTCAAGATTTACTTTGCTGTATGGGGCTTGTTGACTCGGTGGTACTGAGTTAAGGATAGGGTTGCTTGGCTGGAGGGCAGTGGCGTTATTATTGGGGGGCGTTTGAGTGGAAGGTATGTTCTGACTGGGGTTCAGCAGCTTCTGGAAGTGATATTGCCATCTTTTCTTGACAGAAGCGTTCCATCTTCGCCTCTCACTCCAGTTGAGATCTTTTTACTTTTCCCAGTTGCTTCTTTTAGTTGTTGGTAAAGCTTTCTGGTATCTGAATGAGTAGCAGCCGTCTGCATATCTGCTGACACGTGGTCCCAATAGCGTTGTCTGTAACGGCGGGCAGATCTATGGCATTCTTTTCTCAGTGTTTTGAACACTGTGGACTTGGTATTTCCGGTCTGTTGTTTCTTGTTTAATAGCTTGAGGGTGTCTTCTGAGATCCACCTCTTCCGCTTCTGACTCAGCCTGCCGAGGACTTTTTAGAGGCGTCTGTTATGGTGTCTCTGATCTTCCTCCACTCGTCTTTTATATTTATGGTGGTTGGTTCGTTATCGTCGTCCGGGGACAACATGTCAAAACGGTTATATAATTCCAAGCGGAACTCTTCTGCGACTGCTTTATCATAAAGACGTGCTACATCATATCTCGGAGGAGGTTGCGTTCGTTTCCTGGAGGCGAGTTTTGTGGTTAGGGAAGCTTTTAGCAGCATATGATCGGAGCCATTCTTCGTTCCTGTGTCAGCTCCATAGTAGGCTCTACAGTTCTGTATAGAGCTTCGCCATCGGGAGTATATTAGCAAGTAATCCACCTGGGATTGGGCTCTTCCATCTCGAGAGCGCCAGGTGATCCTCTGGGATAGTTTGTCCGCTGAAGGGTTCGGCTAAGATTCAGGATGTCGTCCGCGTAACATACCAAAGACTTGTTAGCAGACGACAGAATCAGCGAAGATGAACATTGATCTTGTGCATCAAGGACAAAGTTATTGAAAAAGTCGGGAGAGGTGAATGCTCCTTGACACGCTCCTTTCTTGACTGGAACTAGTCGGGTGCGTGGAATGGGGGCCAAACCCTTGTCAGGAGGTAGCTTTAGTCGAATCCGTAATCTAGAATACAGATTCCGGAGAGAACTAATGACAGCTAGATTCGACCCACGTTTACCGGCCTTCAAAAGCATCGCAGCATGGATTAGAGAGTCAAACGCACGTCTAATGTCGTGTCCTGCCAAAGAAAGGCTCTCTCCAGAAGATTCGGTATCTATCAAGACATTAGCAACAATTGTTAGGGCATCAGCACATCCAGTTCCTTGCTTGAAGTCGAACTGATGCGGAGGAGTGTAGCATACTTTTTTGAGTTCCTGTATAAACAGTAACTCGAAGAGCTTGCAAAGTGACGTAGCTACAGTTATCGGACGGAATGCTTTACATTGAGTTTCATATTTTCCCTTTTAGAAATGGGAGTCAGATCTCCGATGCAGAAAAAGGCAGGAACAATCCCTCGAGAGAAAATCATCTGCATAAGCAGAAAGAGATGTGCCGCGAGAAGTTTACCTCCGTGTTTCAAGTGGATCACGCTGACTTCGTCAATGCTGATGAGCCTTTCCATTTGAGTCTACAGATGGTATCTTCAGCAGAGCGGGTACTGACGATAAAATCTTCGTCGGGATGAGAAGATAGAAAATGATCTAAGGCAGCCTCGTAAGATTGTTCGATGGAGGGGTCAGGAGCTGAGAACTCCGATTCGTAATGGGCATACCATTCATCTTCAGGGATGTTGTCTGGGGATGGTGACGAAGAATTTTTTGCAGAACGAGAGACAAATTTGAAGATCATATTTCTATCTAGTTTGGCACGGGCAAAATAACGATTGACTAGATTTTTCCGATGCCGAGCCAGGGCCTTGGAAAACTATCGCTTCGTGAAAATCTGTATGCTTTTCACAAGACTCATATTCGGACGTCCACATTCTTTCCATACTGAAAACCAAAATTTTGCTTGACTTCATGAAATGACTAGATCTGGATTTGACGACCACCCGGGAATGATTCCTTTTCAAATTCGTTGCAAATGAACAGCTTGTTTTTCTGTGAAGCGGAGAGCATGGCAGATCTCTGTGCAATATATATCTAGACAAATCGAAACCTCTTTTTGAGGTAACTGGAGTGACTGGGATGCTGGGATGAAATGGGATGCTGATTTTATTCAGGACTGAATCTACCGACTTGATGGATAGGGCTTGATCAATTTTCGACCAGTTATGACGGTGTTGAGGTGCTGAAGGAGCGAGAGTTGTGGTTTGGTGACCAGAAGATGGCATACTGACAGAGCAAGTTATGGGAAGATGATCGGACAACTGATAATCAAAGACAACCTTTACTATATCCGCTCGCAAATCTGACGATACTACAACGTTGTCCAGGTTGGAAGTTTGCGAGGACGTGTGAACATACGTAAAGTCGGACGATTTATCTAAAACACACAAGAAGTCACTAAATAAGCCTTAACTAGGGTTGTACGCGGTGAAGCTTGATAATTCGGCTCGGACAGATTACAATTAAAGTCACCGGCCATAATGCAAGGTAAACCTAAGTGCCGAATTTTGTCTATACATGAACCTAGTTTTTCACAAGATAGCACAAATTTATGCTCAGACTGGTCATTATTGTAATCTGTGGTAAGATACACACTAATACACACAGAACAATCCACTCTCACAGCTAGATAATAATCATTTGCTTCGAAGATACTAGAACGGAGAGCTGATTTCACAAACGTAATCAGTCCACCCGAGGGTCGGCCTCTATTGTTCAGCTGTCTAGCGGGTACACAATTTGTTGTCATATCCTCAAGCTCAAGTATGTTCAGACCATGTTTAGTAACAAAATGTTCCTGGAGACAAATCACACTAAACTCAGAACGGAGGCTTTCCAGAACCGGAAGTTTATTAACAAAAGAGTCGTTTATATTCCACGATAAAATAGTTAGTGATGAGGTCATTAGTTCGAGGGTCTACGGTTTTTCAGGCACTTCACTCGATAGCAAGTATGACCCTGCTTCTTGCAACCAACGCAAAAGGCTGCCTTCTGACATGGGGTATCGGACGTAGGGAGCCCCATTTGGAAAATAATGAACCGTTCTTACAATCTGCGGCTAGGTGACCGATTGCGTGGCAATTAAAGTAGCACCGAGGCAAGAACACGAACTATTCAACTGGGAGGCGTTCATATCCGATTTTCACTGAAACTTTGAGAAAGGTATCGAGGTCATTTCGTGTCGGAAAGTAGACTTTAAATGTTCAAGACTTGCCACACTGTAGGGTTTTATTGCACTTGGGGATTAGCTGTTTAAGAGACTGTTCGTCTAGATCCTCCGGCACTCGCTTGATCGCAGCTAAAAAAGCAGGTTCCTTGAGGGAGATGTTGAGCGACAGTTTCGCATGTTTAGCTGCATCCACTATCTGGCTCGCGGTTTGCTTGGAACGAACCACGAGTTTCCACTCGGTATTAGAGTGGCGTAACTCGGTTATATCGCCGTCTGGATATGGGCACAGTTTGTCGATAAATGCTTTGCGTTCGCTTGGGCATTTTAAGTCTGTTGGAGGGTCTTTGAGCATCACAGAGTAAAGCGGCCTCGGGGGTGCAGTTTGGGATGATTGAGATTTATCTGGCAGGGTGACTGTAGAGCGGCTAGTATTAAGCATAAATCCATCCAATTTTCTGGAGAGTTCGTTTACTTTGGACACCACTGTAGCGTGAACTGCCTCACCGATGGCAGGTACTTCACACGGACTAAATATCACAAACTTCGGGATCGGGACATTTTGCTTTGCCGCAGAGACTAGCGACTTGCACATATCAGTAATGTTGTCCTCATCTTTGGCATACTAAACCATACGGCTTTAAATGTCCAACTCGCTGTGAAGAGTATTTTTAGCTTGTATGATTGTATCATGTTCGAAATAGTTTATTCCACTTTTCACAATCTGATCGAATTTCACCCCTTCAGTGAGTGATCTTCTCAAAAAGTTCAGAACTGGGTTGAATACCAGCTTTTCAGTCATCACTTTCACACAAAAACAGCCAAAGTTCACTGAATCACACAATATTAGGGACAAAGGAAGCGTCGGGACCCGTTCACCAATTCCCTGCAATTTAAGGGTAACTAAATACCGGCAGGTGCATACGGCGCTTGCGGCAGGAACCCTCCCCTCTTCTGCTTATTGCCTAGTATATGTTATCAGTATTGCTGCTGCGCAAAAAGAGTACAATCCTCTAGGGTAATTATATCTTTCTGCCTGAATCTGAGTACTTACTAAGTCACTAAATCCCAAGGGAATTTAATTCAATCAGCAAAAATGTCAATAGCCAGTAAATAAAATAAGCCGATTATAAATGACTATAGGGAATCGCACTGGTTGAAACCTTACTTTATTAAAAGGTTAATATCCAAAAAAAAGGTGTTAACACAACGAACTCTCAATCAAACTGATAGCAATGGGAAAGGAATTATAATTCAAGGCAAGAGCTATAATCTACCTGATTTAATCGATGATATGGTTACAAATCGTAAAGGACTTTTATCAGTTGATAGTCATCTATGCAACTTTCTAAATACTTTAAACTTCCCCAAAAGCCTTATTAGTCATAGGCAAATTCTAAAAAAATTAAATGAACATGCTCTTTCTTCATCGCCATCATTCAAACATGAAGAAGAAGAAGAAGATTTTAAATCAATCTTGGACAATACTAGCACACCTAGTGGAAACATTGATTTGACAATGAGGAGGAGCACACCAATGATAGCTAGACAAAAGCACAGACGTATTGATATCAAGTCAACGTCACCACCATCATCACCCACTAGTATACAAAAGGATAGTGGACGTTACACTACGTGTTTACGTTCAAAATGGTTGAAGTTCTGAAGCGTTTTTATGAAAATATTGGTGAAGTGGGAAGTTTAAGTTCCCTCACCACTCTTCCAAAGTCACTGGTGTTCACACTAAAAGTGTACAAGACTATCTACAAAATGAATCACGTTACACTCTACATTGAAATCATAGACTTCGTTTTAATCATTATCGAAAAACTTAAACCTTTATCCCCCTACATATAATGCAAGCAGATCTCTTAACTCTAGATGAGATTCAAAGGCGTCACAATACACCGCACAAGTACATTCTACTTGCAATCAGTGCTTTTAGTCGCTATGCATATGCCATTCCATTGCGCAAAAAGAGAAGCGTTGAAATTGCTCAGGCTATAGAAAGTATTCTCGAACAAGATTCATATAAAAAAATTCAAACGGATCGGGGTAGTGAATTTGTTAATCCCCATGCTGAAAAGGTACTAATGAAATATAATACAATGCTCTATCCTAGTCATAGTTCTATAAATTCTGCATTGGCCAAACGATTGATAAAAACTATTCGACTTTTAATTTCAAGGTATTGTACATTGAAAAATACACCTGCTTTTATTCATGATTTAGACAAAATCATATTGATTTATAATCAACGACCCCATCGATCATTGTCCAACTCAACCCCGACGGAAATTTATCATTCTGATCATGATACATTTGATACTTTTCTCAAACAATATTCCAATGATATGATTGTGAAGAAAAAATTCAATATTGGTGATACTGTTCGAATTAATAGAACGACTAGTATTTTTGAAAAGGGTAATTACTTGTGGTCCACTGAGCTTTTTAAAGTAGCAAAAATCCTAGACATCAAACCCATAGCTTATCGTCTGCGAGATACCAAAGATGAAGAGATTCTCGGTGGCTTTTATGAGTATGAACTACAAAAAGTTAAAAATAATAGTGAAATCTATCAAATTGAAAAGATGTTAAAGACTTGTACTCGCAGGGGCAAGAAACAGTTACTTGTTCGGTGGCTAGGATACAACTGTGATTTTGATTCTTGGATCGGTGTTGAAGACATTAACAATGCCCAATGATTATAATGTAACATTTATATCCAACGTCTCCGAACCTCTCTACAATGACTTGAATAAAACAAGTGATTTTTGGACGAAACTCTCTCCCGCCATCAAATTCGATGGTGCATATGAAGTGGCTCTTGTTGACTGTATTTTCAAAAATACCTATGATATCCTGAGAAAGGATCGTGTGCATGAGATAAAAGTTATACCAATCGATTGGTCCCTCTTTGTCGAGTATGAATGGATTGAAGCAGTTAAATCTAGTGAATATCCACATGTCACATTGAAATATAAAGAATATGGTACTGTGACGGATTTGTGTCGTACAATCAATAGAAAATCTCACATCGTAGGAATGGTACACTGCATTTTAATTATTCAATGGAACACGATAGGATTTACACTACCTCACCTGTTGACACTGAAATGGTTCATCTCAATGATAATCTGAGAGACGTTCTTGGCTTTAAACAGAATATGATCAGTGGTAAAAGCGCTGGCACTGTTAGCGGGAGGGATCATCTTATTTTTGCTGATTATCCACCTGGTTTCGCCTCGGACTCTTGCATATTTCTTTATGCATCCCTTGTGGAAACATTTATAGTTGGTAATTCAAATGTCCCCCTCCTACGTGTTCTTGAACGAAAAACAACCCATGAACATGTTCATCACTATAATATAAAGCATCTTCGGTATGTTCCTGTAAACATTTCGTATTTGGAACTCTGTCAGTTAACACTAAGAAGTGAATTGGGTAATCCTCTAGCAATAACAAAAGGTTTAGCTGTGATTACATGTGATTTTCGACCCATCGTCACTGCCTAAAATGAACAATAGAGGAATTCCATTTATCTGTCCTGATATTGACTGCTATGTTGGTGCTCTGAGTCCACGTCAAATAGGTCATGGATTGGAAAATTACAAGGGGCGTACTACAATGTCTGGCTATGGTCTTGGTAGCTGGTTTGCTAGGCTACTTCGATCTGTATTACCCCTTGCCAAAAAATATCTTGTACCTGCTGCATCAAATTTTGCAGCCTTAGCGCTACAGGACTGCGGGTCGGGTAAAAGTTTCAAGGAGAGTGTTAAAGAAAATATTAGATCTTCAGCAAGAGCCGTTGGTGAACAATTAAAATCTCAGCGAAATGGGAAGGGATTAAAAAGGGTGCGTGGTCATCATTCACTCATCAGTCTCTACCCAGGCGGGAAGCGAAGCACATCAACAACAACTTTGAGGAATAAAGGGAAGAAGACCAACAAGAAGAAGAAGAAGAAGAAAAAGATTGTTACATCAAAGAAGGATTTCTTCTCTTAAGATGACCTATCTCCCCCACAGGAAATCACATCCATCAATCAGCTCCTCATTGAATCTTTTCAATGCTGAAAATGTCAATGTCGGTGTTAAGTATGGCTACTATGAACAATTTCATCCTCAACAACCCCTCTCGGAAAATATACACTTTCAGATATTTTCCAATGAAGACATTTTCATTGATTTATCATCAACATTTATTGATTTAAATGTTGCGGTGAAGAAAAAGTCAGATAATACAACTCCCACTGCTGCCGATGGCCTGTCCTATGACAACTGTATCCTACACAACTTGTTCAAACAAATTAATGTATTTATTAATGGAACATTGGTGAGCACTAGCAATAATTTATCCAACTATGCAAGCTACATACAATTTATGATGATGACTCCAAAGGCATATAAGGAGTTGAGAGGACAGTAATTGGGCTATGAATATCGATCAGATGTTGATACTGACGGTGAGTTAACTGCTGCAGTGAGCCAGGAGTATCATCTAGTTGGAAAATTAAATCATGAGATATTCAATATATCCCAATGGTTTCCCCCCAATGTCAAGATTGACATAAAGTAACAACTAGCCCCATCGCATTTCATTTTGAGAAAAACACTTGCTGCAGCACCCGATGCAAATGTCATTATCACTTCGGCAATTCTTCATGTTCGAAAACAACAGGTTATGAGCTCTGTTGTATTGTCAGTTGAAAAACTAAGAGCCAATGGTAACAACATTAAACTTATTGTCCCCCATACGATCACCAATCAACGTCACATTACCACTGGCTCTCGCAGTTATACCGATTCATCATTTATCAATGGAAAAATCCCATCAAAAGTCGTTTTGGCCTTTGTGAAGAGTGCCAGTGCCGTTGGATCCTGGACTGCATCCCCCCATGATTTTAATTTTTTGGTCTATCTAGCCTTTTGTGCAAAGTGAATGTAATCCCACTGTACACTCTATCATTTGATATAAAATCCTAAAGAACTCTGTATGAGTTGCCCATGCAATCCCTAGATCATGATTCACAACTATTTGAAAATGAAATAACTGATTCAATGTTTTCAAAAAATCATGGTGTAATTGTTTTGGATCTGTCTGGCACCCAGGATATGAGAATAGTACGAACGGGGAATGTACGTTTAGAGTGCACATTTGCCGATGCTTTGACTGAGAGTATCACGCTAATATCACTGAGTCAATTTGAAACCTATCGGGAAATCACACCCGACGGCAGTGTTCTACTAGACCTTGCACCATGAACACAAACCAAATAATCAGCGTATTTAATATGGATTTATACATGTCTCAGTGCAAGTCCTATTGCATACCATCGGACTTCATTGAAAAAAATCCAAGTGTTAACAATACCCTAATCATTTTTAATCGCAGTCCATTGACTTCGAAGACAGGTTTTTGGCTATGCATCTTTCAAACAGCGAAGAATATCGAATTTTTTGATCCTCTTGGCCTATCATATAAATTCTACACTCCACAAATCAGCAACTTTATTGAGAGCAGTGGGAAAACTATTATTCAAAATCAAAGGAGAGTTCAGGATTTAACGACTAAGACATGTGGGTTTCATGCACTACTCTTTTTCATGTTCAGATGTCTTGGCTATACCTATAATCAGTTTCTCAGCATTTGCGTTGACTTTCCTCGAGTGAACGACTTTCTAGTGGAAAATATACTTTCAAGTGTGTTTAATATTGATTTTAGTGCCCTACGAATAAAATGTTCTAAAAATGTATGTAAAATTGTTTATTAATAAAAAATAATGCATATACATGATAAAAAATGACTTTTTTACTCTTTAGATTTCATCTTCTACTAGGTATAGGTATTTGTCAAGAACAAGAAATGCAGGTAGATTATCTGAATTCAGTGTATACTGATCCTGACGTGCTGCAATGTCAGGGTCACATTTTCTACAATATAATGTAACTTCACTCTTATCATATCTCTTTGCATAGTCAATGATACGATTTTCATTCATTTTATAAAATTCGCATGTTTCAATTTGATTATTTGAAGCAATGTCACATACAGTGTCCTCAAGTGGTGAATCACATTCCGTAACAGCAAAATAGAAATCAGTGGGCTTATAATCATAGTAGCCATTGTCTTGACAACGATGGCGTAGAAACCAAATTCTTTTGTTTTTCAAACAGTTGAATCGTAGACCTGGCTCCTCCTCCCAAAACAATCAGAAGCCACGACGATACCAATCTCTTAGCAATAAACTAAAATCACGTTTAGGATTATTTCCAATCATACCAGGATATGTATTCTCCCATTGATTACAATTATCATAGTGACAATAGAGCATAGGTGTCCTCTAGGATGAGAGTCACACACCACTTCAAGACAGGAATTACAACCTTTAATTTTTACGGCATGCCCTCTATGCAATTTACACGGGTTGCATAATCTGCACTTTTCATCATACTCATCAATCATTGTACAATTCTCACATGATGACCAGCTTCCCAGTGTATACATGCATAGTGGACATGTATGGAACATTTTTTCATGTGTTGACACTCTCACCGCCAAAATGAAACTGAGCTACGATCAATAAGTTGAGTGGGATAGAGAGAGAGGAGTAAATCCTCTTTGAAAAACATCTTTCTCGTGAAAAAATCATAGTTTATTAAATTTTCAAGCTAGTGTGTGTTTAAAAAGCAAATCCACAATATCATTTTGCCTTGTCGTGATTAATATGTCAATAAATTTTGTAAATGCCTTTGAACCACGACGTAAAAGCTTCTTGCAATAGTCTAATGACGGAGAATCAGTTTTCATTATATCGACAAGCATTCCCAGAGAAAATATCTTCCTTTGAACTGATAACTCCAGAAAATCATCATCTAAAATCAAACGATTTTCCATAAACACAAGATTCCCCATGATTTTCTCTTTCTCAAATCTATCCATTTTTAGAGTCCTAACACTCTCACAATCAACTTCAGACTAACCATGATTCAATTTCTACTTTAAAGATATACGCTAACCTACTATAGAAAAAATATCTTCGATTTAGAAACAATTTTATTGAGTTTAATTACAACAATAATAATCACTCATTCAATTTATTTTCCTCGATATATTTCACTAGTGTATCTAATGCAGCTTGAAGTCTGCATAATAGTGTATCTTGTGCATAATATGCACAATGTTCAGTTTCACTGCAAAGCATAATTACTCTTCCAATTTAAATTTGCTCAAAGATATCACATATCTAGCATAAATATCGTCCCATTCAAGGCTTAGTCTACATCCTCGTGTAAATTCCACTGCCACGTTTGGTACTCTCGCCCTTGTTTCATTGCTGCTACCTGCCCCACCATCAAGCTCCAATAGTGTAAACGTACCACTCATTTTCTTTGCTAATATCCTCTCAAATAATATTAAACTATTCTCTCTCTGAATTCAATTCTCTTACTAATATAAACCACAATGAAAATGACTCCTTATATTTGAATCCGATTACTATACTAATCAAGTTGTCGTATATGGAGTACCCTCTGTATCCGCTCTCTCTGATTGGCCCAGGAAATAGATGTTGACTCAGAAACCAGTCTTCTAAGGCATGTCCCGTCTGTAGTACTAGATATCTGCCCGTTGTAAGGCATGTAGCGTTGAAACTGCACATATATTCATGCTCCAGGCCTTGTCCCGGCTGGACATTTATGTAGATCACTACTAACCCCTCTTTCGTCTAATCATATCTGAAAGCTACCCTTTTTCCAATTTTTTTTAATATTATCAAGTTTTTTGGGCAGTATCATACTTTCGTCAGTGTTGCCACTTTGAAACGTGAAAATAGATAAGCAAAACTGACAAGTACATTTGACAACGCTTTTTATCCGTAAACATTCAATCATCAAAAATTTGTTAATTCTCAAAGAAAACTACATCTTCAAAGGAAAGCGAAGTCTTCTTAAGCTGTTTGCTGTCGTTTTTTTCCGTTTTTACTATGTTTCAACCTAGATTCTCTCTTTTAGATTTAGCACCGGCTACTACCGAAAACTGTATATGGAGGTTGTTTAATTTGAAGTTCCCAATTTGACCTAATTTCTTAAGATGTATATGATTGCACAAGTTTCCAAACAACTAATTCAAAAATTCAGATTTTATTTTCACTCTCCTTAGTACTTTAATCGAAAGACCTCTGAGATATTGTAAATACAACCATGATTTAATTACACGGAGTATGCAGAAAACACAAACAGTAATTTTCTCAAAATTACTGTTTTATATGTACAACAATTTCCAACAATTCCTGGTAACAAAATATAATTGAGGAGTAGGGCCATATCCAGGCTTTTCTCCGGCGGGGGGGGGGGTACAAAACAAAACTTAGTTAAGCGCATAAAAAATTCTATTCCTTTTTGCAAACCCCCTAACCCCTCTGGATACGGCCTTGGTAAGGAGTAACTCGTGGTGACAGTAACCTAAAACTTAAGAAAAGGAGTTTAGTATAGGCAGCTCTAATAAAAAGGAAAACAATATACATCAAAAGAATGGGCTTCTTATGGTAATCCAAGATTTGTAAAATTAAGAAAGCTTAAGGTTGTTCACCAAAAGCTACGAGCCTGAGAATAGTTATTTAATTTGGAAAAAGACAAAAACACCCCAGATAGTGAAGTTATCCAAATGAAAATATACCATCAAAATCAATAGACCATAAAATTCTATTGGAGCGGTTTCACGTCCTCGTCTAAAAAAGAAAGTGTGGAGTTTATATATATATATATATATATATATATATATATATATATATATATATATATATATATATATATATATATATATATATATAATATATATATATATATATATATATATATATATATATATATATATATATATATATATATATATATATATATATATATATATATATATATATATTTCGAGAAGACAAGTCACGGATGTCTTTTTGTGTCGCTAAACAAGAAGTGAGGGTGAGAAAGGGTAGCATTTCTTGTGCACGAAATAGCTTTCATCTTTCTTAAGTTTTAATGTTGTTTTTCACTTTCATTTAAAGAAAACAAGTCTCTTCAATTTAGTTTTGCTTCCAAGAGCCGGTGTTAATAAATGACATTCTTTGTCAAAGTCACAGTAACTTTTGCTAAAAAATCTCCTTCTTCCTCTAAGTAAATGAATGACCAGTTAAAATACCATATTAGTATAATTTTACCAGATGGGTGAGCATTTATTTAACTTCAGAGTCCGCTAGTACCCAGCCTTAAAAAGTGGGTTAGCCACCCGTTACTGTGTCACTGATGCTAAAAAAGCAAAACACCATATGTACGTTTTTTCAAAGATCTGTTTATTCGTTATAGATGCAGCAAGAAGGCTAAATAAAGAATTAAAGAGTGTGTATAACAGCCGTAGGTTTAAAGATTCTGTGGGTTTTATATTTTGAATACAAAAAGAAATTGTTTGGGTATCTAAATGAGGAAAATTTTACAGTAATTAGGAGAATAAACATTTACCAGAATTTTTATGTTGAGTAGAACGCATAGGTTTTTCATAAAAGTAAACAACCTTATTACCAAGGTGTCTTCTTCAGTCATATCAGGCAATATGTAGCCAGACTAGAGCACCTTTCAAGACAATTTTGTTGCATGAAACACCAGTTTCATACCGAATAAGGTCAAAACACCATTGGGCAAGAATTCTTAGAATGTCATCAATTTTGACAATATCTATTAACCTTAAATAGAATATCCAATTTTCAAAGAATATCGTACCGGATAATGGCAACATTTCATTTCTTAAGGGGATTCCATACCATAAAGAACCACCCTATCTTGTCATTATAAACCTTTTAGTTTGTTTGGAAAAACTATTTTAGTATTGATTGGGCGATCTTGCCATAACTTATAGACCTAGGATGAGAGATCCGAATAAACGACAGAAAACCAAAAGCCGACTCCTAATTGACAGGAAATCTTACAAAAACCGTTTTAACTTCTTCCGATTTGTGCTGGAGATATGGATATTCGGATCTAATGAAACTCACATCATCAGAAAGTCTGAATTATTGTTTTTTTTTTCAATTGAAAGGAGTAGAATTTTCTTTTTAAAGTTCAAGAAAGGGCAGCAGCTAAAAATATCCTTGCATACGTGTTTGGAAGACATTAAAACTCATCCCAAAGTAAGTATCCTTTGAGTAATTTGACAGTTTTGGGAGTTCTCTATTGTGTTACCTACCTTGACTTAAAACATTGCCAACACAATATGCACTCCGACAACTGAATAGGTAACACTTTGCTTAACAATTAGCAAGAGATTATACGTTTTCTTTATCTGAAACTATCCTCTCGTTGGCTTTTCGAATTGTTGACACATTAGAGATCCTTTATTGATTTTTACCGAAACTACTTTGGGAGTTCCCTGTGGTTCTGGGAAAATTCGCTAATGGCCGCTTTAGTTTTGAGACGTCCAACCAACGCTGAGACTGGTTAAATGATTTTTAAGGCATCGACGGGCCTCAACATACCTGCAGCACAGAGAAACAGAAAGTTTACTTGTAAGAAATGTTGTGGCTCAAAAATTATTCGTTCTTTTACTTGCTCAAAATTTCGCATAAAAAGAAAATCAGGGTACCTATTTTATTGGCTCAAAATTTCAGCAGCAACAGGTAACTGCAACAATTGGTAAAAAAAAAAAATTGCGTCTTCTGACGCAAACTTTTAACAAAAATGTGATTGGTGAAGAATTTGGTGGTTAACGTCACAAAAAACAAACTAATGGAATTAATTATGCTTGCATTGGTCTAATAGTGGCATAAGGGTGGATTTCTTACGGGTTTGCCTAAACAGAACTCTGACTGTAAACGGCGCTGCAAGGGAGTGGCGCCCTCGTGGGAATTATAGCCCAGTGAACGACACAGTATTTGCACTAGATTTTTATTGGTGGATAATTCTTCTTGGTTTTGTTTGTATTGACGGACTTTTTGGGGCTGAAAAACCTCTTCCTAGATAAGTTATCTATTATGGTCTCCCTCCCTATAGTAATGTAATGCTTATAGGCATGAATATATAATGAGTCGGAGGTAATGGGCTTGAAATTACTTGAGCAGGATTTTGTCTCTTGTTCATAGAAGAATATTGTTAAGTGTGGAAAACCATTTTGTGCCCAAGATGGGCCAAAGATTGCGCTAAGTATTAACACTGAAGGCCCCAGGGACTTCTTGCTGTTGGGTTCTAAGCCGCCTTAAGTGCTTCGTGTAGACCAGAGAAGACGTATTAGTCCCTGTCCTGCACTGACTTGGCACTCATTGCTTTTCCTGAGGCCATAATAACTTCAGTGATTTAAATAATATGAAAACTGCAGGTTGGAATTTCACAACGTTAAAAAATAACTATTGTACTGATATTTTGTCTGACGAATTCAGACGCTGTCAACTGGACTTGTGTGGAGTTTCAGAAGTTCATATCCAAGAGGTAGGAAAAATGAAAATCTGAGGTATGAAATTTACTTACTCAGGCAGGAAGGATTGGGCACATAGGCAGGGAGTAGGGTTCATGAGGAATAAGAAAGCTGCTAAGTGTTACTTTAGTTGGCAAGGTATTAATAATAAAATGTCAGTTACTCATTTTATGACTAAGAAGTACATGGTTTCAGTCATAGTCATACGCCCCAGTAGAATCGATTGACAGATCGGTTCAATCCATGGATGGATTAATCCATGGGTTATTGGAGAAAAAGCCAAGACAGATAGTCTGAGTGGAGAGACACAGCTGGCATAAGTGACTCGAGGAATTTTAGTTAGAGCTAAAGGTACATATAGACATGGTCCCAGGCAAAAATATGGTATTTTTATTAGGAGATCTTAATGCTTGGGCTAGTAGAAATAGGGATAGATGGTATCCTATACTTAGGTAAATTCGGTATAGGAAAAGAAAATAGTAACGGTTACAGACTGCTGCTAATTTTCTGGTATAAAAATTTAGTTCTAACCCATTCAGTATTTGGTCATAAAATGGTCCATAAGTTGACATGGTACTTGCATGAGGGTAAGACGGCCAACCTTATGGATTATGTTATTGTAAACCGAAAACTGGCAGGATTGGTACAAGCTACTAGGGTATATGGCAGTGCGGTTATTGATGCTAAAAGTATAGATCGCCATCTAGTAGTGCCTAGGGTTAATATAAAGCTGAAATTTAGGAAGGGTAACTACCTTCCGGGAAGTTATGACGCTGGTACACTCCAGGAGGAGAATTTGAGACAAACTTTCTAGAAATAGTTTAATAACATAGGCAACGCAGTAGCTCTGACTAAGTAAAGAGCTATGTGGCCACAATGTATTATCTATTAATTTCATTTTTCACCAAGGCACTTCATACAGAAGTTATCGTAGAAGCAATAAAAGGAGCTCATTCAATCGGAAATTGAAAGTGCTAGTGCTTGTTTTAAGAGTCAAAGAGATTGGAGAGCAGCCAGCCAGCCCATCCCCCCCCCAACGTCCATTATTCCCCCAAATGAATCCAATGAAAATTATGAGATAGCATTTTGTTCAACATAGTTGAAAGGTCCAGTAATTATATCTTTGGGGATGTCAATCCCCCCCCCCCCAGAGCCTTTTGGATAAGGGCTATAAGTTATGCTAGTTGCCCATTGCTAACATATTAGTTTTTTATGGAAGAGGTGGCCGTATAAACTTCGGAGGGGGCTCATTCGATTGGGAATCTGAAGTTATAGTGCCATTTTTAAGAGTCAAAAGTAATTGGAGGGCAACTAGCCCCCACATCCTCTTTCCCCCAAGTACATCCAATCAAAACTTGTTGATAATCATTTTGTTCAAAACAGTTTAAAGATAATATAAAATGGCTACAGGTTGACATAAACCCCAGAGGCGGGGGGCAAGGGTTGTGAGTTATGCCCCGGGGGCATATAAGGTTTTTACGGTAGGGTGGTCATATCAGCTTTTGAGGAGGCTCATTTGATTGGAAATTGAAAGCTCTAGCTCCCTTTTTAAGAGCCTAAAGTTATCGGTGGGCAACTAAGCCCCAACGCCCTCTTTTCCTCAAATGTATCCGACCGAAATTTTAAGATAGCCATTTCTTGCAAAATAGTCCAAAGATCACATAACAATACCTCCAGGGTTAACACCCCTCCCCCTCAGAGCCAGGGGGCAAGGATTATAAGTTACGCTTCGCAGGCGTATCAGGTTCTTATGGAAGGGTGGTCGTATAAATTTTGTAATAATGGTCGTATAAAGTTCTAGTTCCTTTTTTAAGGATCAACAGTGTCGAAAGGATCTAGTCCCCCCCCCATGCCCTCTTTTCCACAAATGCAACCGATCGAAGTTTTGAGACTGCCATTTTTTCAAAATAGTCCAAAGACCAAATAACAATGCCTCCAGGGTTGACATACCCCCCCCCCCTGAGCCTGGGGGCAAGGGTTGTAAGTTATTCCCCGGGAGCATATAAGGATTTTATTCAAATTGTAAGTTCTAGTACAATTTTTCAGATTAAAAACAATGGTTTATCTACGCAATAAAACAATATGTAGTTTTATTTTATTTCGTATATAAACTATTGTTTTTAATTGTTTTAGTTTAGTTTTACTACTGATGACGGTCACTGCATATGTGACCGAAATATCTGGTATTTTTTGTGAATTTCTAGGACTGTTTGTGAAACACTGTCTATTAAAAGGACTTTATCCCTATTTGAACTTTTATTTATAGATACATTTTTCGGTAAATAAACCCTCTAGGTCAGAGAAAAAGAATAAAATTACCTATTAGAATAAGAAAAAAGGAGAAAAACTGTACTAATGATGAGGTTAACCGTGGAATATAAAAAATAGTGTACGGTTTTGTCGGAGATCAAACCCCTCCCTCAGCATAGTGTTATTTCAGTCACGTACGCAAAAACATAGGGGGGAGAGAGGTTCGGGATCTCCTCCATGCTGAACTTTTTACAATTTTCGTTTTTTCATTGTTATTTTGCCCCTTCCCTCCGAAGTTATTCTAATTTGTCCGTGCCTGTGTTTTGCAGATGCTTTTGAAAATATTTTTCAATTCTGAATGAACATTTATCAATAATATCCAAATTTACTTACCCCAGTGATGCTAATTGGGGGGGGGAGTTGTCCCCAGATTTTTGTTCACTCCCCTCTAGATTTTGGAGCATATTGGTTTTTGATATTTTGATTAAAAAACCCTTTTTTGGTATTTTTCTTGAAAAAATTCGCTTCCTTTGATTCTAAAAAATCACTTATATTTGTGGATTGGCGCCACTGACTTGCCTACAATTAGTGATTCCGCCAAAATTCAACTTCCTTCTTCTAATAACCTTTGTAAGAGATAATATTAACAACAACAAACATTGTCAGTTAGTTCAACCCACAGTAGACAGAATATACCAGTAAGCTTATCGCAGATCATTTCTGGTCTTCGTGAACAAAAAGCTCCTCCCACTTATTTCTGCCTTATTTCTGCATTAGCTTGTTTCTGCATTAGCTTTATTTCCGTTTGTTTCAATGCACTTTGATGGAAACAGTCGGAAACAGACTAACCTGCATTCCCGCTAATCTGACTTCGCCTATGTTTATATCTGCCAAAACGGAAATAAAGCTAATGCAGAAACAAGCTAACCCCGGTCCGGGTTTTTATAATGGGTGAGATAGAGAATGATCATACTGCTAATTATATAAACTGTGGTTGAACCGCTGAGCTTCTGTTCTATTTTTCTTGGTGGGAGTTAATAGCCGGAATAAATTACCGATAAAAACTATCATTAATGAGCTTAATTTTCATCTTTAATTCTTTTTTTGTTGTTGAAATGTGTAAATACTGCAGCCTTGCCAAAGTGGTAATTTCTATATAATTATCCACGCAAATTTCTTTACCATAGCTTCATGGTATAGTTACTATGTAATTCAAAAATCATGACTAAATAATTTTATGAGGACAAAAAACTCTAGTATTTGAGGAAATATATTTAATACTGCAACAAGAACAAATCTTATTACAAGGACAACATCATTTTTTGGCAAATACTCAACATTTTAATATTTCCTTCAATAAAAATTGCTAAGAATAAGCACTGATTGCATGCCTAATTTTTCATAAGCTGAAGGGGACAGGTTAAAAGGCCATGGGAGTTGAAAAGCCATTTTGAGCCATAAGACCTCACAAATAACATACACAATTTTTGAATTTTTTTTCTTGATTTTTTATAGCCTAAAGAAATGCAAATGATTCCAAAATTATTTCGCTACCACTTCCATGTATCTAGCTTTAATAGAGGGAACATTTCCTGAATAAATAACCAAAATTGCCCGAAATCCAGACTGTCAAGCAGAGGAACCGACAAAAGGCCAGTAGAACTACGCTTTTCATGAAGGCTGGGCTATTTTAAACATCATTTTCGCATTTGCAAGCTTGAAGTCACAGAATTAGGCAGGTTGAGGCATTTACATATGCTTTTTGTTTGGCGGAGGGGGAAGGGGTAGGGGTTGGTCAAAGAGGGACTAATAAGGGTGAATGCAAAAAACATGTTAATTAAATCATATGGCTCTCTAAACTTTTTTGGCCCCTTCGCCCTAGACTTGAACAATACCTTTTTCGTTATTTTACTTGAGAAATACCCTTTTTTTATATTTTCATTGAAAAAAATCCAATTAAAACAAAATTGCATCCCTCTTGATTTTAGAAATTCTTTTTGCCTATCTACATTATCTTGAATTGGCGCCCCTAAGCTGTAGGCGGTAACCATTAGATATAGTCTACTCATCACATAGCTCATAAATCGTATAGATAAATTTATTCATGTGATTTTCAAAAAAAAAAAAAAAAAAAAAAAAAAATCATACATGGGTGTTTACGGTCTACAGGGGGACGAGTGTATTTCATACAAAAGTTTGGAATTAACTCGTCTTGAACTTGCTTTTAACCGAATATCTTCACCAAGATGTCCATAGGCATAAATATTAATGAAGATGCTGTATCCAGTGATAGACAGATACAGTGGAAAGCTCATTTGAGAAGACTGAACACTGGTGCCTTTCCACCCTCCTAACACCAATTGTACGGTAACAATTTTACTAACAATAACATTTCCGTGAGCTAACGAAAAATTGTTATTTAATACTGTTCGTGAACTTCTTTAACAAATTCAATCATTGTCGGGGAAAATTGTCGGAGAAACTGAAGCGCAATATTCAAAAACTGATAATGCAGCAAAGCTGGAGAATATATGACTGCCAATATTTCTTAGAGTTAGCTAATTCTTTTACTGATTTTCTACAAATATTTTCAGAGCTAGGCTAAGCTAGTAGGCTACACTTAGTTTTTTCTAAGCTTGTATTTTTCTTATTTTCTGTCTAATTAACACGTTTCTTAAAATAATTAACTAACAGGTTGTATTAGCTAACGCTTTTGTTTCCATAAGCTATCAGAAGATTGTTTGTTAACATTGCTAGTTAACAATTGTTGACTTAAAAATCCGCATAAAATGATGATTATCAGAACTGAAAGGCATATCCGTTGAAGAGGCTCCCACTTTCAGCCACCTGGAGTACATCTCAGAACGCCACGCCTGCCGTACAGTTCTGCCACGCTTGGCATAGTTTCCGCCATGCTTGGTACATTCCACGCCAGGCTTGGCACACTCCACCTGGTGTACAGGATCTCTGAAAGTGATCGCCCCCCGACATCAATGTCATTAGTGGTACCTGAAATCTGCTATAAAAAATAATTAAAATGGATGATTGAACATCGTCAGATAAAAAATACCAATTTTTCAAAGATGGATAGTAGGACACCATGTCTGTTATATATAAATTGCAAGATTGCCAGATTAAGAAATGCTATATAATTATTTTTAATCGGGTCGCTAAATCTCAAATTCAAAGTTTCAAAGGCTGACATGCATTCATAGCTTGCTAAGAATAATTAGTGGTACCGTACTCTAGTTCGCTTTTAGCGCCGCTCTTAAAGGGAACGTCTGAACTAATTTTGTCAGAACTGGTCATGAGGAGGGAAAGCAGACGGTTTGCCCACTCTCCAACACCTGGCGTTCATCTCAGAATACCGTCATGCGTCGCCCGTTCCTCCAGACAAAGGCGTATTCCTAGAATGTCGCGTCTCCCCACACCACGTGCAACACACTTCTAAAACACATGGCATTTGCCACACCATATACATAGGCTTTTTAAAGTGGGGTACCCCTCGAGCAAAGTAAGGAAACAGCACCCACAAAGTGAGAGCATGTGGGAAGCCGGGATCCTTGTTAAGAGTTTCAGCAGCATATTTTGCTATGGGAACTTAGCCAGCAGTTTTTGATCCTGGAATTTCGGTGAAATTTTACTCAAGTTTGTACAAATATTAGAATTGGTGGTACGCAGTGGAACAGCTAAGGGAGTATGGGGGGACGGCTATCCCCAGGCGCAGCCTGTTAGGGGCAGCAGGCTGAATTTGTTCTCCCATTTTGCTTGTATTGTGGTAGTGATGGTGGAGGGGATGGGGGGGAGGCTAAAACTGGTAATGTCCCTGGGTGCTGAAAACACCACCTCTCGTGTTATGGACTGTATTTTTTCTTTAAGAAATTTGTTTTTAAGGAGCAATAAAAGGACATATTTTATGCTTTATTTTGTAGATTAGATAGTGAAATACTCTGTACGGGTTTAATCACTGAATAAAATCATTCATTCAAGGACTGTATACCGGAAAGTTTTTATCAGGTACTCATGGCAAAATATTGTATTTATAGAACATATTTTGTGTCGGTATCTAGAAATTATGAATAAAGATTCTTAGGGCTTGGGTTTCTTTTGCTGTAGATATTTAGGTAGTATTTCTTGCTCCAGGAAATTTCTTGCTCAGTTGGTGAAATTTATACAAGTTCATAATGGTCAGGTGCTCATCACTATGTCGACAGATTATAAATATATAATGAACTACATTTTATAAATAATACGTTTCAATTAAGTGCATTTTGAGATCAATATAAATACAAATGGCGGAAAGGCTAAAACGTTTTCCAAAGGAGTTGTCCAAGGACTGTTTGAGGCATTCGTTTCACTGAACGTACCAAACAGCAAGCTTTATGAAATTTTGGTGATCCCACTTTCTATGGCTATAATGAAATAAAGGTTGTGATGGCCGGGCCATGTTTTACGGATGATAAATTGACACAGATAGTACTTTTTGGCGATCTATCTGGAGTCGATCAAAAAGTCGAAACCTCTCCGAATGAGGTTTGAAGAGGTCATAAGAAAGGAATAAGGAAATTGCAATTTAATGGAGAGATAAAGAGTGATTTAAATAGATCTAAGTAGATTTGAGTGTTGGAGAAAGATAGTAGCAGTGGCCATGAAAATTAATATAATGTTTTCAGTTGGATTTTTAAGCACTGTGAGGATGGTTGCCTTCCAGATTGCTTTACAGGTGAATTTCGTCAGAGTACTAACGATGATCATTACGATCCTCAAAAGAGAAAAGATATTTGACGTCCCTTGCATGGTTTCAAGCAGGAGTGCGTATAAGCTTTGGAATAAGTCTACTCCAAGCAATTATTTATTTCATTTTGCTTCTTAATTAAAAAAAAAATATATATATATATATGTTGTATTGGATCAGGCCATGAACTGCGACGGACTGTATGTGTTTGGTTGCATTTCGTTTAACTCATTGCATCGTTTCACGCTCTAATTCTTAAAAATGTATTCATTTTATTTGTTACTATCTTTTGATATCCTTGTTAAGTAGAACCCTTTCACAAGCTTAGTTATAGTTGTGGTACTAATTGATTTTGTATTTGATTTGAAATGAATCCTCGTACTGCTACTAACGAGTAAAGGAAAAAATACTGTTTGGTTGAGAATGTTCACCGTCCACTTACTGTGTATATACCGCTGAAACGGACGCTAACTATACGGACACTTACTGTGCACATACTATTTATTTGGTTATACACCATACGCGTATTTACCATATATACGTTTATATGTTACCAAGAAAGACTGAAATTTGGTAAATGTCGACATTCACCGGTGAAAGTCCGAAATAAGGATATTTAACTAATATTTTAGACATACACCAAGCGACTATGTGTTTGTTGACCAGTCAATTTTGTCAGTCTTATGCAAAGTTTGATGGTGACAGCTTAGGTTATATATCTCAGAAATGGGTTAGAAATTAGGTTAAAATTTCAGAAACATAAATCTCAGAAATGCTCAACATTCACCATTAGTGCTTTGTGAATGTAAACAAACACATAGTCACTTAGTGTATGTCCGAAAATATGTTAAATATCCTTATTTCGGACTTTCAACGGTGAATGTCGACATTCATCAGGATTCGGTCTTTCATCGTAACATAGCCTATATACTAAATATACCACCTTAAGTATATGTATGTACCAAATATATTTTACCTTGTTTACTAGCATTAAAAGAATAATAGAAGAAAAATCATTGAACTTGAGCTGGGATTTATTATTGACAAAATAAGCTTTCAAAAAAAGTATTCGTTCTTTTCTAAAAATTGTACTCTAATCCAGTAACAATATACTGAATATTTGAAGTTGCTACCTGAGAAAATGTTACTGATCCCTTTATATTTGTATATAAATATCCCCTTCCTTTTGTTAGTTACAACTTAAAAAAGATGCCCTTTATGTTAGAAAAAATTGACTTGTCTTTTCTTTTAGAACGAATATTTCTTTTTTCTATCCCAAAGAAAAGTAACCATAACAACAAAAAGTGAGTTATACAAAGAAGTACAGATACTGATTTAGTATCAAAATCAAGAATGAACGAAACAGAGCTTATTGTGATAAATATACAAGGGCATTTATACTTTCCATTCTCTACTTCTGACCCACTCCTTCGCTATACTTTCGTGAAATGTTCACGAGTTTTTGCGATTATTTTTGGAATATTATTAAACTGTATAGTGTGCATAGTAATAATTGTGAGTAAACATTTAAAAGCGCCAATGCACGCCTTTTGGTTTGGCACTTGTTTTGCCAGTATTGGAGTTTTACTTGGTCAAGGATTTGAAACATTTAGTAGACTTCTGGATTGGGAACTTCTATGTTTAATATATATGTCAAATAACTGGGCACCATACTCCTACCTCACATTTACGCTAGCTTCTGCTTCGATTGACACATGGTACGCTATTAAACATCCTTTCAAACACATTGTTTATATGACGAAAAAAAGAGTATTCGTGTTTATTCTAACATTCTTTGTTATTCATTATACTTTGGCGCAGTTACCGTATATAACTGGGATGCAGCAGCTACAGTGTGAATACAGCTTAAGGCGAGGAAGGATCGGCTCAATTATAGGTTTCATTAGTGCATTAATTTCTGCCACATTTCATATGAAAAGTCATAAATTAGCAAAATTGAGCACTCAACATGATGAAAAAAGAAGAAGATTTTGGCCAATAAATCGGGTGGATAGTCTACACTCCAATTCTTATGCAAACACAACATCAACAGGACTTACGGAAGGGTCACAAGATATGTTGCACCCTCAGAGCATTATCAAGACACAACGAGAGGGGCTTCGTGCGTCAAAGACTATTCTATTAGCAATAATACCTTATTGGGTATATGTCATTAATTTACTTTTATGTGGAATTATAAATCGCCGTTGTTTTTTATATTTAGAGTGTCGGTATGTATACAACATAATTATGTTCCAGAGAGAAAATTTAATAATTCATGCTATTTACAATCCTATTTTATATATTTATAGGAACAAGGCCTTCCGAAAGGCAGTACGAAAATTATTTGGTCAAAATGCCGTTGAATCGGAAAAGGGTATACTTGTTAAATAAAAGAATCTCCAAAATAGCCTCTTCCCTGAAGTATAAAGGACATAACAAAAAAATTTGGCTCTCGAGGTCTATTCATATCTAAAATAGAAATTTTCAAACAACGTGGAAACAAGTAGTGTGGAAGTAACGTGTTTCTTAAGAATAAAAACGAACTTATATTCCGTGTATGGAAGGAAAATGTCCTATATAGGTAAATTTCGCTTTGCAATGCAGTGGCGTTAATTCACGGAAATTTAGAGGAGGGGTAAGAATATTTTTTTTAAATCTAGGGCGGGGGGAAACTTGAAAATTTTCAGTTCAAGTGCAAAAACAATATTTATTTTAAAACGTAGGGGGGGATATAGGGGGAAAATGTATCCCTAACATCCTCAATTTTAGTCACTGTTGCATGATGGTAGGTTCATAATGCACAGGGCTTACATTACTCTTTAATGTAAGCTAGGTTGAACTAGATCTTAATATAATTTTTTGCACTAGTGTGCATAACATCCAGATTTATGTACAGCATAATGCTGCCACCTGACCTAACAAATGCATCACAACTGAATGAACAGTATGGCAATCGACTCAGTATAGTGCTTTTATAATGTTGAAATCAACATGACCAATCAAATTCAGTTGGTCCAAGGTAGACCGCCATCTTTTCTTCTTGGTTTGCAACATTGAACACGTGTATTTTGTTGTTTATAATTTTAGTCATCATAAATTTAGTTGCCTTTTTTAGTATATAACTTCCTAAGTCGGTTTTTATGCTTTTAAGTATGCTTTCTATACTTTACAGGGTACATAAAGTTTTGTTACTGTATTTGTGATTTCTTCTGTATCTTTTTTTATTTTTAATAAATTTGAATGCTATGACCATTTTGTCACATAGCAAATAGAACAGTTATTTAAACATAGGCAACATTAAGAAATTTACAATACTCTTCACTATCCTACCATGCAGAGCAGCTACATATGCATACATAATACATGAAAAACAAAAAGTCTTTCAAGTAAATCTTCTAGCCTGCCTATGAACTTGCAAATGAACTTGCATTAAAAGAAGTAACAGAGAAAACAAAAAACAAAGAATATAACTGTTTTGATGAAAAATACTAATCAGATTGTTCATGGACTTTTTTTATTTTTTTTGGTGGAAAATACAGTAAAGTACATTTTAATATCAAGTCAAATTGGTTATCAAAATAATTATTTTGCATTCCATAGCCTAAGTATGTTTTACCATTTTAGGCTCTATCTACTTATCTAGTAAAAAGGCCAGCGTAATTGATATGGGCTCAGAATGGATTAATTGTACTTAACTAACGTAAATGCAAATCAAATTTCTCATAATTTCAACTAAGATGATCAAACAGTTCGTGGTAACGAACTGTAATTAAGGAGTGATTCGGCCCAATAGTAACCGAAACTACAAACAACTGAATTTTAGCAACAATAGATACATCGAAAGAATTGAATTTTTATGATGATTTCAAATATATAAGATTCATTTAGTTTAATGTTACCCATCAAAAGCTACGTGCCTGAAAAAATTTGCTTGATTTTCTAAAAAGGGGGGAACATCTCCCAAGAGTCAAGAAATCTTATTTAAAATTGCACCATCTAGTTCAGCTTATAAGAAAACCTAACTGTAGAGTTTTCAAACTCCCATCTTTAAAAATGGGGAATTTTTTAGTTTTTGCCAGAAGGGAGATCACATAAAAGGTCCAATAACAATGTCTTTGGGGATGACCCCCCGGAGCCCCTAGAGGAAGGGCCGAAAGTTATGAAATTTGTCAGAATTCGTATACGAAATTCATTTGTATATGTCTTATTTCCTCGTTGGCAAACACATTTTACATGTTGAGATACTCTGGGGGAATTGTCCGGGGGGAAATTTAAAGCGGAGTTAGAATTCTTTTGGTGGGGTTTTACGTGGGGTATTTTCCACGAGGGAAATTCTCCGTGGGGCAATTGTCACCAGGAGAAATTTTCCATGGGGAAATTTTCCGCGGGAAAAACTTTCCTTTGGGGTCAATTTCCGGGAATTATTTTCTACAAAGGGGGGATTCCACCATGACCTGAAAAATAATCAGAAATTAAATTTAAAACAAAAAATAATTTAAAAAACTATTTCGTATTTGAGGGGGGCTGCCCCCTCCTCAATACCCCGCTCTTTACACTCAAGTTCAACCTTTTGTCCCTATTCTTTAAGAACAATTCCTGAAACACAAGGGTCGTTTAATTAGAATCGGGATCATTTAAAAAAGTACTTAGAAACTTTAGTGTGAAGAGAGGGGTATTGATGAAGGGGCAGCCCCCCTCATATACCGAATATTTTCTGTTCGTTTTAAGTTTTAATGTTGCTCCTAACTTTCAGTAGGAATTTTCGTTTTCATTCAATAACAAATAAGACCCAATTTCCCCGCAGACATTCTTGTTTAGCTTTCATTAGAACCAAAGAAAACAAATGCCCAGTTCTGTTTTTCATAAAAAAACAGAAAACAGCTGTTTGACGTTGTACCGGCGCACTACTTGGATTCAAATAGCTAACAGTGTCAATGCTGACACGCTTGAGATTATCGTGGTGAGTTATTAACAACATGTGATGGCATTATTTACTGACAATTCTGGTGAGTCAAAAAATTGAAGAACTGAACTGTTGCGAAAGCAAACGGGGACTTTTTGTAGTTCTTCCCTCTTTATATATAAAAAAGGAAAAAAGAAAGGTATATCTCGAACATGCATGGAATCTTCTACTCCATAGAAGATTTCTCGAACATGTATGGAACAGGTATGGACCTATTTTAAATAGAATCTTCTGAGCCTTACAAGTATGAACGTGGTGGAGTCACAAGCTCGGAAATACCCTCTAGGGCTAAGCTAGGGTTTTAGTAATTTTATAACATACCACCGGGTTTGTCGGTGGCCGGCGTTTACCGCCTCCGGCAATCCCCCCGGAAAATACCCCCCTTGGAAAATACCCCCCCTCGAAAAATACCCCCGGAAAATACCCCCCATCGAAAAATACCCCCATCGAAAAATACCCCCGGTAAATACCCTCCGGAAAATACCCCCTCCCCCGCCCGTGGAAAATAAGTCTTTCCAAATTTAAGAATTTTATTTGAGTTTTATTTTTTTAATTTCCGTAGGGGGAAGATATGTTTTTAAAGATATCTGCAGAATAATTGTACCAAACATATTTTGCATCCAAACCCGCTATACTTTACCCCCTCCCCCCCTAATGTGCAAATCTATAGCCCACATTTATTTCTAAAGAAACGAAGAAACTAAAAAAACGGTTTTTCGCGGGGGTTATTTTCCGGGGGGGGGGGTAAACGCCTAGAACCGGATTTGTCACTATTACTCGAATTTTATACCTGAAAACACGAAAAGTCAATTCCTGTTGCTATTCCACTTCCATGCACCAAAAAAAGGTCTAAACTAGGATACCATTTGCCCCAATTTGTAGCAGCCCATGGCTTGGACTGCTGCTAGGGGACTTCAACGCCTGGGCCCCAGGCATTGGAGTGCCATAGAATAGAGGGTATTCCACACACTGATATGCTTTTGGGAGTTTATTTTTTTAATTAAATTAAAAAAAACAAGTTTTTTTAACTGAAAGTAAGGAGCGACATTAAAACTTAAGACGAACAGAAATTATTGCGATTATGAAAGGGACTATCCCCTCCTCAGCGCCTCACTCTTTACGCTAAAGTTTTTTATTGTTCTAAAAAATAAAGTTGTGAGACAGAGTGAAACTTTAGCGTAAAGAGCGAGGCGTTGAGGAGGGGACAGCCCCTTTTATATACGGGATAATTTCTGTTCGTTTTAAGTTTTAATGTCGCTCCTTACTGTCAGTTAGAAAAACTTATTTTTTTTTAAATTTAATTTCTGAACGTTTTTGAATTAATGCAGCTTTGATTTTGGCTGTCCGTACATGAATAATTAAAACAAAATTTGCATATTAATTTTACTTTTTTTTTCCTAAATGGCTTTCTCGAAATTGTGTTCTGACATAACTTACAAATTAACTTACGTAACGAACTTCTATATTCGTATGTTTTTATTACGTATATTAGGGAGTTCGCCCCCTAGTCAATACCTCGCTCTTTACGCAAAAGTTCGAATTTTGTTCGAATCAAAAACCCTTGAATCACAAAGGCCGGTTAATTAGAATAGATAGCTCTTGAAAGTACTAAAAAAACTTTAGCGTAAAGGGCGAGGTATTGACTAGGAGGCAAACCCCCTCATATGCCTAATAATTTCTTTTCATTTTAAGTTTTAATATTGCTCCTTACTTTCAGTTGAAAAAACTGTTTTTTTTTTAAATTTCTGATGGTTTTTTAAATAATGCTGGGGAATCCGGTGCCCTTTTCATAGAAATGTCCCTTCACCCACGGAAAATCCTCCATGGAAAGATCCTCCCCCGTAACCCCCTCCTCCGAGCCTCCACCAGAAAAAATCCCTCCTGAAAACATCTGTATAGGAGGGATTTTTCCGATTTTTCCATATGTAAACAATGGGCAAAGTTAATAATTTACAGCCCTTCCCCCGAGAACTGTGGGGGTTAAGTCCTCAAAGACATATTCATTAGATCTTAAACTATGCTGAACAAAATGGCTATCTCGTGGCCAAAATGAGCGTAGGAGGGGGCCAAGTTACCCTCCAATTTTTTTGGTCACTTACAAAGGGCACTAGAACTTTTAATTTCCGTTTGAATGAGCCCTCTTACGATATTCTAGGACTACTGGATCTATACGATCACCCCTGGAAAAAACAAACAAACAAATAAACACCCATCCGTGATCTTTCTTCTGGCAAAAAATACACAATTCCACATTTTTGCAGGTAGGAGCATTCTAAAGTACGGTTCTCTGATACGCTGAATCTGATGGTGTGATTTTCATTAAGGTTCTAGGACTTTTAGGCGTTGTTTCCCCCTTTTCGGAAAATATAGGAAATTTTATCAGGCGCGTAACTTTTGGTGTGTAAAACTAAACTTAATGAAACTTATATATTTGAAATCAGCATAAAAATATGATTCTATTGATGCATCTATTGGTGTCAAAATTCCGTTTTTAGAGTTTCAGTTACTATTGAGCCGGGTCGCTCCTTACTTACAGTTATCAAGTTACCACGAACTGTTTGAAATATCTATGTGGGGGATATTTATATGGTTGAATAATTGTGTAATCTCTCCTAGTCAGATTAATTATCTAAAAAAATGGTTAGAAAATAAATATCTGTATTAGAAAATTTCGTAACGTGTCTCCTTTGCCCCAATGCAATGTAGTGAAATTTCTTTATCTCTCAATGCAATGTCGTCGTATTCCCCCTATCTCTCAATGCAATGTCGTGGAAACTTCCCTTTCTCCCTGTGCAATATCGTGAAAACTTCCCTATCTTACTATACAATTAATTAAAAAACTTTTTTCCACAAAATAAGTTTTTCAAAGAAAAGTAAAGAACTCCATTAAACAAAAAATGAGCAAAAATAAAATCAAATAATCTACCAAGCGTGAAAGTACCACAAATCAGCATCGATAAATAAATGAAACCCAAAACGAACAGAAATTACAATAATTAACCGAGTCAAACTCAAAACGAGCAAAACTGAAAAAATATAAATGTTTTTACTTTTATAACTTTAATAAATCAAATAATATAAATATTTTGATTACTAAATATCAGTATATGTATTTTAAACTGACAATGCACATTCATTTGTATTTTTTCAGTAAAGTGCAAATTTTGTTCTGGCCTTGAGAAGGCATAGGGGTTTTGCGCCAAACTTATGTTAATTACTACTCGTTTTGAGTTTAATTCGGTTAATTATTGTAATTTCTATTCGTTTTGGGTTTCATTCATTTATTGATGATGATTTGTAGTAGTTTCACGCTTGGTAGATTATTTGATTTTATTTTTGCTCATTTTTTTGTTCAATGGATTTCTTTACTTTTCTTTGAAAAACTTATTTTGTGGAAAAAGTTTTTTTAATTAATTTCTGTTCGTTTTATATTGACATAGTCTTTTTAGGGAAAAACAAAATAATACTTTAAATTTTTTCGTTTTTTAAGACTTTATAGTTTGGCCTGCTATTTGTATGCTGGAGAAAAATTTCAGCAATTTTTAACAACATACACCCTTTTAAAAACCTGGACACAAATAGTACTGTTTAATTTAGTTTCATACCTTCTCTAGTTGACCTGAAAGGGAAAACTTGATACCATTCGCAAAAAAATCTGTTTACTTTCTTTGATAGCTAGGATACACTTACGCTATTTTGATTTAGATAAATTTTAAGAGCAGAAATGGGAGAGTTGGCGTGGGACGGTGGGCGTGGGAGGGTGGGAGTGAATTGGGGATTAGTTGCCCTCAAATCACTTTCGACTATTAAAAAGGGTACTAGCCCTTGGAATTTCAAATCGAATGAGCCCTTTTTCAAGTTTCGATGACAAAGATTTCAATAAGAACCTTACATGCCCCCAGGGAATAACTTATAATCCTTGCCCTGAGGGTTGTGGGGGAGTATCCTTCTCAAAAATATATTTTCTATTTGGAAATCAACTACGCTAAACAAAATGGCTATCTCAAAATTTTTATTGGATGTGTTTGGGGGAATGATGGGCATGGGGGGGGGGTCTAGTTGCCCGCCAATCACTTTCGACCATTAAAAAAGGCACTAGCCCTTTGAATTTCCAATCGAATTAGCTTTTTTGAAGTTTCTACGACAATGCCTTCTTTAAAAACCTTGTATGCCCCCAGGGCATAACTTAAAACCCTTGCCCTGAGGGCTCTGGGGGAGTGTCCTCCTCAAAAACATATTTTCTATCTGGAAATCAACTACGCTAAACAAAATGGCTATCTCAAAATTTTTATTGGATGTGTTTGGGGGAATGATGGGCATGGGGGGGGGGGCTAGTTGCCCTCCAATCACTTTCGAATATCAAAAAGGGCACTAGCCCTTTGGATTTCCAATCGTATGAGCCTTTTTTGAAGTTTCTACGACAACGCCTTCTATAAAAACCTTATATGCCCCCAGGGCATAACTTAAAACCCTTGCCCTGATGGTTGTGGGGGAGTGTCCTCTTCAAAAACATATTTTCTATCTGGAAATCAACTACGCTGAACAAAATGGTTATCTCAAAATTTTCATTGGATGTGTTTTGGGGAATGATGGGCGTGGGGGGGGGGGGAGGAGGTGGTGGCTAGTTGCCCTCCAATCACTTTCAACTATTAAAAAGTGCACTAGAACTCTCAATTTCCAATCGAATGAGCCCCTTTTGAAGTTTCTACGACGACCCCTTCCATATGAAGTGCCCTGCTCTAAAGGAAAAAATAATAAATAGTACATTGTGCCAACATCGTTCTTATATGCCCTCAGGGCATAACTTAAAACCCTTGCCCCGAGGGTTGTGGGGGAGGCTCCTCCTCAAAAATATATTTTCTATCTGGAAATCAACTACGCTGAACAAAATGGTTATCTCAAAATTATGATTGGATGTGTTTGGGGGAATGATGGGCGTGGGGGGGGGGCTACTTGCCCTCCAATCACTTTTGACTATTAAAACGGGCACTAGCCACTCCAATTTCCAGTCGAATGAGCCCTTTTCGAAGTTTCTACGACAACTCCTTCGATACGAAGTGCCCGGGTGGAGAAAAAAAAAAAAACACACATTGTGCCCACATCAAACTACTTATCGTGATATCGTAATATCGTGAGGACTCCTCTATCTTCCTATTCAATGTCGTGAGGAGTTACTATTGCATTGAAAAATTGAACACGAAATTCGCATGTTAACGCGATAGTTATTATAAGGGGTCACACAAGACAATTTATTTGCGTCCGATTTTGAAAAAAAAACAGCATATTAATTCAGCTTTTTAAAATAGCCTATGGCAACGCCTATATCTTTTCATGTTAGGATAAGGGACTGAGATGCATCAACAGTCAGTAATGACGACATTTAAAATTAGTTGTAAGTAAGAAATTAAATGGTATATTCCATTTGTTTTTCCTTATTGACTTCTGTTCTAGCTTAGAAACAAATTGACTACTCAAAAGTACCACTGCTAGAGTCAACCTGCCCCATGCTAGTCTAGATGTTTAGCTGATATGCCAAATGAAGGCCTTTTTGTACAGAACTCACGCTATACTGCACAAAACGAAACAAACTGGCCTACATTTTTCAAATTGGGCCTAGTGATCTAAATTGCCCTACTAATCTTACCTTTAACTCCAACGTCTTTTGAGACTTAAATTCCATTTCTTTCATTACAAGCAATCTATTCTTATGGTTTTATCAGGTTTAGAGTATACCTATCCATAATTTCTAACTGAAAAAATAAATTTTTGCAACATCAATTTTGATCTTGCCTAGACTATTGATGGGATGCGATTTATTCATCAAAATTATCAGAAAAGTTGAAATTCATGAACTTGTATGATATTTTGAAAAACCGGGTAGATTATAATAAAAATTCGCATAAACCTCCGATATTCGCATATCTGGCCGAAAAATCGTGTTTGCAATCGAATAACCGTATGTGCGGAAACCCAGGGTACGATAGTCGAGAACATTAGCTTCGAAATAAGATCATTGAATAACAGTAAAAGCACACGTACAGTTAAGATGAAAATGAAACATGAACTAACTTATGAAGTACACACTTGGCCCAAGTTTCTCTGGAGCGGAAGTTCCAGAGATTGGTTATTCGTCTACACACAAAGGAATCCTGGGAACAGAGATGTTCCCACGGATTGCTTAAAAGGGACAGTCTCTGACAGATTGCTGAGTGGAGCCCATTAGAAATTAGACTCCTAGACTTTTTTTTTACTTTTATTTAGTATAATAAACAAAAATATAAACAATTAAAAATATAAATCACAACGCTAGGGAATTTTTTTTTTTGATAATGCAAAGCGGTTACCTTCATAAACATTCATGGGAACATCCAAAACTAATTAAATCAATTAAAAAAAAAAAAACAATCACCTTCTCCCACTCACCCCCAGGACAAGAACCACCATCAAAATACAGCGCCAGCCCACCCAGCCACCAATTCCACCCACTCCTCCCCCAGCCCTACAACCCACTCTCACCCCCTACAAAATAATAGTAAAAAAACAACTAACTACTTTCCCAAGAAATACTCATTTAATCTATTTTTAAACTGCGGAAGGTGCTCTGCCGCCATAACACTCACAGGAAGCAAATTTCATGCAGAAAGGTAAGATACTTCAAAATAAACCAGATCTAACAGTATTTTTAGTCACAACCATTTTATCACATCTTCTTGTATCATGATCATGAACAGAACTTCTTAAACCATAGAACTCTTTAAAAGTTTCCGGGACTAAATTATACACACAATTATACACAGATATCGCTGCTTGATAGTCCCTTATCTGTCCAACATTGAGTAGCCTTAGAGACTTAAAGCATCCATTGGTGTCTTTCACACGTTTTACGTATTTCCCAATTATATTTGCTGCTTTATTTTGTAGCACTTGCACATGGTTGTAATTAACACAAAAGTTGGTGCAGTTCGTAAAATATGTCGTGTGAAGGATTACCGTTCCGGCAGAATATTTTTACAGTCTTCTGTAGACCCCGGCGCCGCCCCGGCAGATCGACCGAACGCCGCCGACGAGAGGCCCGGTCGACTGCCGCCGAAGTGTCGCAACGCCGCTGGCGCGCAACAGGCACGCCGCCGCCGGCAAAGGCGGCGGCGTTCGGTCGACTTTAAATTAATTTTGCGGCAATTCTTTATTGCGTCAACCGCAAAGTCGGAGCTTTTCCTTCTCGTGTGGTTTAGTATTTCGATTTTCCTGATTAGAAATCAAGCAGGGCTTGCACTAACCCCGAATTTTTGGGTATTTTCCCGAAAATCTATGCGTCACCCCGAAAAAAAATTTGATTCCCCGAATCCCCGAAAATCACGCAATCACGGTCCCACCCCTAGCGATTTATCATCAGTGACTTTCCCTGCCAAATATTACTTTGCATACCATAATTCTTTACTACTCTCTGGTTCGTTAATTTTCGTCTCTTTTGTTACTTTGCATAAAAACCAGACAGATGCAATATGCAACTGCATTGCAAATATTGCAATATACACAGTTCTTCATATGTTGACAAAAAAAAATATCGTCTTTATGAAATGAGTTTAAATCATTTTGAATCCTGTTTCCCAATTGCAATTCCTTGCATCATTTGAAGTCAAGAATTTTATTTTCAAGTTGAATAGAATTATAGAACACATTCACTAGTACCAGGGTTGCCAGGTTGGGCTATTTCCCGCCAATTGGGCTATACAATTTTCAGCTTCGCGGGACAAGTTACTAGAAACCCGCGAGGCGGGTTTTCGGGCTATAATGTTTTAAATATCGCTACTTTTGGGCTAGAAATTGAATTTACTTGAAACCAAAAAAAAAATCATGTTTGAAAATTTTACCTATTTGGTCATTTACCTTCTTTGTAGATTTTAACCACAATATAAATATAATGTGTCTTGACTGTGGTTATCCCCTTCTAATTTGTGGGTACCCCAACCCATATCTTCATCACCATAGGGCTGGTCAGTGTGACGTCACACAGCTAGCTTGACGGGTTAAATTCAAAATCTGGGTGAAACGTGGGAACCAAATACAAGCATACTTTACATAAATTTGCTTTTTTCTGCTTAAAGTTTATTCGATTGACTTTACAGCAACACCTTAGGTAGGTTTCACAAGAAATATATGCAAAATGATACTGATCATTGGTGTTTTGCACCTAGTTCAAGCTTGGCAAAGGTACATTTCTCAACTGAAATCTTCAAGATTGTACCAGGATTCCTCTGTGATGATTTAATTTCCTCAAGAATCAGCAGCTACCCATATACAGGGGGGGCAGCAACCCTTTGTTGATTGAGAGGGGGCAGTGGGGGGTGATCATAGGCTATAGGCTATGATGAATATTTCTATAAATAAAACAAAATATGATCAAAGTGACTATTGTCAAATCAAAATTGTAAATCACAACTACATGTTCACCTTCACCTACAACAGTCTAGTTACCCCTCCCCCACAAATGCTTTATATAATGCTCTGATAAGTTTGTCAGTTGCAGGTAACCTACTTTGCCTAGGCTAGCCATAATAACTTTTGATAGTATTAATATTTAATTTATTCAAGATTCAGCAGCTACCCATATCCAGGGGGGGGCAGCAACCCTTTGTGGACCGAGACGGAGGTGAGGATGATCATTATATGATGAATACTTTTACAAGTAAAGCAAAACATGATCAGAGTAATTATTGTCAAATCAAAAGCTTTAAAATTAGGCCTACTTGCAAATCTAGGCAAAAAAAAAAAAAAATCAAATCTGACTTATGAATTCATGAGTAATACTTCATATTTTATATATATATATATATATATATATATATATATATATATATATATATATATATATATATATATATATATATATATATATATATATATATATATATATATATATATATATATATATATATATATATATATAATATAATTTATAAAATCAGATTTAAATTTTGGAGCTTGGATTTGAGAATAATTTTGATTTGACAATAATCACTTTAATTATGTTTTGTTTTACATATAGAAATATTCATGATATAGCCTATGATCACCACTGCCCCCTCTCAATCAACGAAGGGTTGCTGCCCCTCCCTCTGGATATGGGTAGCTGCTGATCCCTGAGTAAATTAAATCATCATAGAAGAATCCTGATACAATCTTGATGATTTCAGCTGAGAAATGTACCTTTGCCAAACTTGACCCAGGTGCAAAACACCAATGAGTTAAACCTACCTAAGGGGCTTCTTTGAAGTCAATTGGATAAGCTTTAAGCAGAAAAAAGCAAATTTATATAAATTATCCTTGTATTTAGTTCCCACGTTTCACCCAGATTTTGAATTTAAAGCGTCAAGATAGGTGTGTGACGTCAGGACTGACCAGCCCTATTCCTTGAAAATAAAAGTATGTAAAACGTCTACTCTACCGTCCCAATAAACATAATATATATGCATATTACCCTGGCACCTTTTTTCTGAGCATCCGCTTCCGGCTTCTGAATGCTAGACGCAAGAAACCAGAGTGAAAAGTTGTCGAAAAATATCCTGAAACTTCGCATTCTGAATGTTTCGGAATCACAAAGAAATTAGCCAAGCAGACAGGGTGAATTTTGTTAGGTTGAAAAATTCAATCACGGAGAAGTATCTTGGAGTCAGACACAAACTAGGAACACGTAATTTAGCTTAATTGTAACTGTACACAGAGCTGTTCATAGGGTTGGTGGTGTCTGGGGAAAATAAAAAATATTTAAAGTAATGATAAACGATAATAAAGAACAAGTATATACAGTCAGAAGAATACTTCCGTCAGCATCAGTTACAACGAGTTAAAAACAAAAGTAAAGAACAAAGAAACATAAGGTTCGAAGATAAGCTGCAGGAAGAATTAAAACTACTCAAAAACAAAAGGGAAGATCAAAGAAATATGAGGCTGAAAGATATGACACAGCGAGAACAAGGGAATATGCGGTTAAAGGATAAGCTCCAATGTGAAATACCTCCAAATGCGGGACAGTGAGTATCAGAACGTGTAAACAATAGTAATTTCATATACGGAATAATTTCTGTTCGTTTTAAGTTTTAATGTCGCTCCTTACTTTCAGTTAAAAAAAAAATTATTTTTTTATTTAATTTCTGAACGTTTTTGAATTAATGCAGATTTGATTTTGGGTCACCGTACATGAATAATTAAAACAAAATTTGCGTATTAACTTTACTTTTTTTGGCTAAATGGCTTTCTCGAAATTTTGTTCTGACGTAACCTATGAATTAACTTACGTAACGAACTTGTATATTCGTATGTTTTTATTACGTATATTAGGTAGTTCGCCCCCTCGTGAATACCTCGCTCTTTACTCTAAAGTTCAACTTTTGATCGAATCACTAACCCTGAATCATAAAGGCCGATGAATTAAAATAGATAGTTCTTTTGAAAGTACTACAAAAAACCTTTAGCGTAAAGAGCGTGGTATTGACTAGTGGGCAAACCCCCTCATATACGTATAATTTCTGATCGTTTTTTAAATAAGGCTGGGAAATCCGGCGCCCCCTTCATAGAAATGTCCCTTCCCCCAAGGAAACATCCTCCGTGGAAAGATCCTCACCCGTAATCCCCTTTTCTGACTCCCCCCACCAGAAAAAAATCCCTCCTGAAAACGTCTCTATACTTCCAATAACCAATACTATATGTAAACAATGGGCAAAGTTCATAACTTGCAGCCCTTCCCTTGGGAACTGTTGGGGATTAAGTCATCCTCAAAGACATATATATTAGATTTTCGAATATGCTGAACAAAATGGCTATCTCAAAATTTTGATTGGGTGACTTTGGGGAAAAAATGAGTGTGGGAGGGGGCCAAGTTGCCCTCCAATTTTTTTTGGTCACTTAAAAAGGTCACTAGAACTTTTAAGTTCCGTTCGATTGAGCCCTCTCACGATACTCTAGGACTACTGGATCAACACGACCAACCCTGGGGAAAAAAAAAACAAATAAACACGCATCCGTGATCTTTCATCTGGCCAAAAATACAAAATTCCACATTTTTGCAGATAGAAGCTTGAAACTTCTATAGTAAGGTTTTCTGATACGCTGAATCTGATGGTGTGTTTTCTAAAGTACTTCTTTATTGAGTTGAAAAGAAGTTGTTGTCCCCGGTCTGGACCGTGTGGTCTGTTTCCTTTACTTGTGTAAAGTATATCTGGGAGGGTCAATTGTTTGTAATTGTATAGATTGGAGTCAATTGTTTGAAGAAACTTGCTACAAGGAAAATGGAAGTCATCAATGCATTAAATGAACACTTTGCAAAAATCGGTGAGGAAACCGCGTCAGCTGCTGGAACCGACCAGGCCCGTCATCTGGAAAATGAAACTGGGGAGGACTTTCAATCATGTCCACTCCCGTCTTACGATTGCTCCACTTTTCTTACACGTGTAACCTCAGATGAACTATTACTTACAACGAATCTTTTAAAGAACAGATCTACGGAAAGGATTGACGGGTCATCTACTAATCTGATTAAGTGCATAGCACCGAATATAGTAGTCCTGCTTTCCCATGTGTTCAACCTCTGTTTTAAAACCGGAAGATTTCCTTCTTGTTTCAAGTCTGCAAGAATTATCTCTTTGTACAAAGAAGGAGATCCGAACAAACTATCGGCCGATTTCAATCCTGTCTACGTTTGGGAAGTTGCTCTAAAAGTGCCTATATAACCGTATATTCAGCTTTCTGATGAAATCTAATTTTTTAGTCCGATGCAATTTGGGTTCCAGAAGTCTCACTCTACTGAGCATGCTATTATGGCAATGACTCAGTTTGTTCATGACGCCTTCGATAAAGGTGATTATTCCTGCTACAATTTTTATAAACATTAAAAAGGCACTTGATACAATTTCTTATAAAATATTGCATACTAAACTTGATAATAAGAGTTAAAGTCGTTAACTAAGAATTAATGACTAAGTAATGTCGTACCTAAAAACCCGAAATGAGTATTTCGACCGAGGCGATACTTCTTCCTCATCAATATCTCAGTCTCAGTCAGTTGGAGTCCCACAAGGCTCTATTTTGGGTCCACTGCTATTTCTTATTTGTGTGAATGATATCAGTAACAGTGTCAAAGATACTGGTCTTAACACATTATTCGCCGATCAGCAGCCCCGGCTAAACATCTTTGAAGCTCAGTTTCGAATCAGCACTCAAGAAGCTTATCTTATGGTTTTCGAGAAATAAATCGTCTATTATTGTGCTAAGACAAAATTCACCGTCTTCTCTCGTACTGGGAGAACAGTACCGAAAATTATGACGATTAATATCCAGGACCTACCCATAGAAATTGAAAGAATGATAATATTAAATATCTCGGGATAATAATGGATTCAAATTTATCATTTACAGGTTATGCAATTTATCTTCGAATGAAGCTGGTCAAGAAATATTGGAATGATGAATAATCTAAAATTTATCCTGCCGCTTTTGGCCTTGACATCTCTATCATTCCCTAGTACATTCATATGTAAATTACTGTCTCATTATTTTTTTGAATACTTTTAAAATTCATATTTTTCCCCTTCAGAGGCAACAAAATAAAGCTCTGCGTACATTAAAATTTTTTAATTGTCCTTGCACTGGATCTTTTCCCTTCTTTCCATTCTATTCTTTATATGATAAAACATGTTCAATGTCTTTTGCCTGATTATTTTTATTTGCATAATATATTTTTTCAGGATGATAATCAGGTTTTATATGCATAATTGACCCGTGGCAATTCTGTAGTTGGTCAAACTTTAATAAAATCTGAAAGGTCACGCACCACGGCATAGCATTATATAAAATTGGAACAAATTTCGTAGCTTTATAGATTTGAATAAATCCTTGATTAATAATAAAATTGGATTAAACAATCACTTAATTAGTAACTATTAATTTAATTTAAAATCTGGGGTGGATGCTCCTCATTTTATTTTATTTGGTTATTTGGAATTTATTGGGAGTTTTGTTTTTTGTTTCCATACAGAGAGTTGAAGAGCAATCTTTTCACTCCAGTATCTGGAGATAGTATTATTTATTTATTGTTGAGTGTGTAAACCCACACACGAGTTATTCTCATCATGGATTTGATAGTCTTGTGAACACACTTTTTATTATTTAATAAAGAACTTGAACTTGAACATGACTTAGACAGTAGGAGTAGGGGCAAAATTTGTAATTGTACTATTCCATATACCTTTATCCCTCAGGCTTTGTGCTCCTACCGCTGCTTTGGAGCACCCAGTGGTCCTGGATGCCCCTAAGCACCCAGGAGCTGGGAATCACCCAAGATGCTTCCCACCCGTTTTACAGGTTAACTATTTTTTCTTATCTGTGCCCCTTTTCCCAATTTTCCCAAACGGCATTTATGTTAATCACCTGGATTTTGTTTACTGGGAAAAAAGTGAAGGAAAGAATCTTTGGTAAAGCATTAACCAAAGTTCTAAGTGAATATTAGATTAGATTAATTTATTTAAAAACGACCTAGTTCAACATGATCAATAGGTAACCGCCCATGGGGAGACATAAATGCACTGGCACTGGTCGGTTAACACGAACTATTTCAACTTACTTAAAAACTAACTTTTAATTTCTAAATAAATTTAAAGTTTAGTATTAACACTTACTAATGAATATTCTCATAAAACACAGAAAAAAAGAAAGAAAAGAAAAGAAAAAAAGGGAAAAAGAAGATAATAACAAAAGAAAACAAACGATAACAAAAATCTTCAATCTCTGAATCATGGCTCCTCACCCCCCCCCCCTTAAAAAAATTTTTTACTCTTTTTTTAAACAAATGCTGGTGTTCAGTCACCTTAACACTATCTGGGAGGGAATTCCATACCCCCTGGCCCAGATGTTTCATTTGAAATCCGGTTCGACTTCCACTCCTATACTCCGTCACCAGATTATTAGCATTCCTTGTATAATAATCATGCAAATCATTATTTTGTCGAAAAAAATCTAAAAATGCCGATGGACACACTTCATGCAAACACTGGTACGTAAAAACCGCAGCCTGGTAGTCAACGAACTTGTCCCACATCCATCACCTTTAATTTCCTAAACATACTACTATATTGTTAGTTTATTTAACGTGGCCCCCTATCAAACGGACTACCAAATTCTGTAATACCTGTACACGCCTAATATTACCAAAAAAAATTGCTAGCCCATAATACAGCCGTTCGATATATAGAGGCTAATAATCGCATGATAAAGAAGCAACAACAACCGACCTGGTACGAAGTGCGTCAGTCGACAAATAATTCCAAGGCCTCTTGCAACTTTTGATGCCACACGATTACTGTGACGTTTCCATGACATACTGCAGTCTAGGTGAAAATCAAGAAACATCATTAAATTAACCGGTTCTAGAGAATTACCAGAAAATAATACTCACCCACTGAGATCTATGGGCTTACCAATTCGACTAAAAACCATAAAATTTGTCTTTTTTACATTAACCACCAACATACTTAAGGACGTAAACACACTTAAATCATTTAATACCATATTTGCTTTATTTATTAACTCATCCACAGAAACACTACGAAAAGAAATAGCAGTGTCATCTGCGAAAGATGTAAGACATGGATGACGAAGGAAAAATCTCATAGCATCTACATAAACCAAATATAAAAGCAGACCTAGCACAGAACCCTGCGGAACACCACAATTCAACACCACAACACCACAAGATATGGACTAGAAGTTACACTATCAATTACAACCTTTATTGACCTCCCCTTTGAAAAATAATCAAACCAATTCAAAAAGCCCCATTAACTCCTAAAAGCTTTAATACTAAAATCAATCGTATCAAATGCCTTTTTAAAATCTATAAAAACAGTGAGAGATATTTTTCCACTATCAAGACACTGATTCACAAAATCACATAGGTGTCGCACTGCATGTGTAGTTGAGTGACTTTTGCGGAGGCCAAGCTGAGTATTCATAAGGGTACCATGATGTGTAAGGTACTGGTAGAGTTGTTGATGAACAACTTTTTCAAGTATTTTCGAGAAAAGGGGGGGGGGATGGAGATTGGCCTCCAGTACCCGATTTCAGATCTTGAACCACCTTTGTGAAGGGGAATAACATTAGCTGTCTTGATACCTTTAGGAAAGATTCCAGTTTCTAGCGAAAAATTTATTATATGAACAATACAAGGCAGAAGGTAAACCAAAACTGACTTGAAAGTTCGGAGGTCCATTCCATCTATCCCCGCTGAATTGGAGCTAATCCTTCCAACAATTTTAAGTAGTTCGTCACTGGTACACCTCTCAAACTCAAACGCTAATCTGTCCTCTCTATCATCTTGAAACTCATACTCACGGAAGGATTCAGGACTTTGGTTATTTTCCTGCTGCACTGTTTGACCAATATTTGAGAAATAATCTGCAAAATGTTTCTCCACTTGTAGAGGATCATGCAGTGTAGTCCCATCTGCCTCTATTGAGAGAGGCTCACTACTGCTCTTCTTCGATATCATTTCCCCGATGAACTTCCAGGTTTCTTTCGAGTTACCTTTGGTCTCAGTAAATTTCTTTTCAAAATAATCCCTCTTTGCTCTTCTTCTAAAAGAGTTTACCGTGTTACAGACAATCCCGAATTCTTAAAAATCTTCACCTTTTTCTGTCGTAAGGTACTGTTCATAAAGATGATTCCTGTTTTCTAATTCATGAACAATTTCAACTCTCATCCAGGGTGCATCCTTCCTATCTTTAACGATTTGTAGAGGATATGTTTGTTCGTAAATGGGTTGTATAATCGAGCAAAATGTGTCATACGCCTCATTTACATCACCCGTTATTTCAAGAACAGGATCCCAGCTATGTGTACTTAGTTGCTCTGCAAATTTATCTAAATTAGCCTTTTTCAATTACCGCACTTTCCTTTTCTTTGATTCTAGTTTTTTTGCACACAATTAATCCTCGCGATAACTGGGAGATGGTCATATTCGGGATAAATACTCAAATCAGCATAACTTGAATTAGGAACTTAGAGCTGATAAAAACATTATGTATCAAAGTAGCTGAATGACTAGAAATCCTTGTAGGTACGCACACTAAAGGCTAAAGATCATTAGCAGCCATATAATTAAAAAAAAAAAATATATTTCAAATTTAGCAAGTTAAACTTAAAATCTCCCATGGAGATCAAATCTAAACCACAACGGGACATATAAGACATTAACAGATCAAAACCTTCAATAAGTTCATCCAAGCGAGTGCTAGGCGGCTTATACACCAGACAAAAAAATATTTTTTTTCTTTTCAATTTCTAATTCAACACAAAAACTCGATCTTTCCTTCAATCCAAACTGTCAAATCGTATCTTATAGAATAATTCAAATTCATCTTTTCCAAAAATCCTAGGCCGCCACTATTCAGGGACTTTCGATTTTTTTTTTACCTCCAACGAATAACCTGGAAAAACAAATGACAAGGAAAAACAAAAAACAAATGTCAATTTATTAGTTATTATTTTTCTTATATAATTCAACCTTGATATTTTTGTCTATGAAATAAGCAAACAAATAAATAAATTCTTACTGTAAAGCAAAATCTGCTTCGCAACAATTTTTTTTTCATAATATGGACACGAAAAATTTCTATGTTACACCAGGCTGCGTTATAAAAAGTTGGGTAAACGACGGTGTGGTGTACGATTTGTATTAAGTTTGGTGAACAAGTAGGCAAGGTATTGTTTCCATTACCCCTGAATTGCCAGAAAAAAATTTGGTTTTCCAAGAATTTCCCAAAAGTAACGTTTGTAAAAACCTGAACAACAAGATGAAACACAAATCGTTAATTATAATGAATCTTCATTTTGGAATTGAGTTCAGAGAACCGGACATCCTTCTGGAGAAATTCAGGAGAGCCCTGAAAATTTTAGAAATACTCATAAAACTGGGAAAAGATGCCCTTCAGAAATATGCAATAAATGTGAGAAACTAATTGAGAATACATTTCTCATACTGGGAGTCTCATAATAGGATGACTAAGTGGAGTATTTGGAACCTCAATTGTGCACCCTCATGCTACAGCAAACCTCGTCTACATTATTCCAGCTTGGCAAGAGATTGTCAGTTGACAACTGATACTTGCAAAATTCTATCTATGTTTCAGTTTTACAGTCTTTTTCTAACATCATAGACAAAACGTGTGGTTTCTGTTCGAATTATATATGACTTGCTAAAAAAAAAAAAAAAAAAAAAAAAAAAAAAAAAAAAAAAAAAAAAAAGGCAAGCTGGCAAAATTTTTTTCCAGGTCGGGATTGATTGAAAGGTCATGCAAATTTTGCATTTTTGGTCTTCTAATGAAAATGAGTGGGCGGGCATAGCACCATCACTTGTGAGGATACCTACGTTTTTCTTATGGTTTTATGCTCTATACTTTTAGAATTAAGCTACAAGAAAAATATTAGGAGGGAAGCTGCATGAGGGCTGTCTCATCTTGATCTAAGCGGGTGCAGGTATTGAAAATTTTAGCATTATACTTGATAGAAGATAAGATTATTACGAGCGGATGGAAACCATTGCTACCCCAAAGAAACTTTTACCCATCAGATCATTATATGAATTTCAGGTTGCGCAAAGGAACCATGTCAAAAATCGAAATTCCTTTTTGTATGGGTGTTCAAGGAGTTTTCTCTTTCCAGAAATTCCTAGGAAGTTTTCAGTTACTTTCACTTTTAATCAGAAACAAAGTGCACTGAAATCCTTTGCAAGAATTCACAAGGTACAGGAGCGCTGATGGGGGAGGGGGAGGGGAAAAGTGTCCCTTAACCTAGATTTTGTAAATAACATTTCTTGTGTCTTCTTTTTTTAAATATAAAAAACCTTGCCCTTTGCTTAGGTTTCACCTTCGCACCCATGATAAATCAAGATCATTCGGTCGTTTTTGCTCGATGAAATTTACTGTCTTCTATCAGAACTAATTTTTAGGCCGATAGTTGATGAAATTTAATTATTTCTGAATCCTAGTTACCTATCGAAAGTATTTTTTTTTATTTATCATGTGTAACAATTAGATTCCCTGACATTGTCTCTTTTTCCAAAGATGAAAGGAGGTCCATTTCCATGAATGAAAGGAAATGGATGGAAAGGAATGAGTCATCTCCTTGCTTTGCTTTTATGTGGGTGCTTCTTTTTTCTGTCTTTTTTTTTAATGATTTTTATTTCTTTTACATTTCGAAGGATCAGTTTTTCTTTTTTTCTCATTTTATTTTCAAATTTGTTATGTGTTTTTTTCGTATTGCTTCTTCTTCTTTGTTTTCCATTCATCGCGTATGGCCAGTGTGGTCTTAGAGCCCACTTGATGGTTTAAAGGAAGTGGTTAGGAAATATAGTACCTGGAAATGCCTAATCTACTCGAAGAATTCTCTAGTCAGCAAAACCCTAAGCTAATAGATTGCATCTCAATCAAACAAACTTTAATTACATACAAATAGACATGGTTTATGCTTGCAATTATAGGACACTCACACGGAGTCATTGCTAATACAGTACACAGAGCTGATAATTTCTCCAGGAAACTTTACTATAGCGGCATTTAAACGTTCTATTGGGGGGGGGGGGGGGGAGATGAGAACTATCTATCTTAATATCAACTTCTCATAGTTATATAGCAACAGTTGGTAGTTTCATAAAAAGGTTTCACCATTCTTTAGTTAATTCTGGGCAAAGTTTAACTTATAGAATTTTTTTGGTCAATTCATATTTGCTGATTTTGTTTAAATTATGTTTTGCTACCAGTTTTAGTGTTATATTTGTCAATTTATCGTATATGGCTTCAAATCTTTGATGTAGAAAGCTAATATTAAAATAGTAGTTTGCGGCAGGTAAAAAGAAGTTGACCTTTGATTAGAATAGAATGAACACAGTCGATCAATAGGAGAAGAGATCTGCGGTTATAAAATCAATTACTTAATTCTTTTGACAAAAACAAGTAACTAAATCTACAGAAGCACCAAAAAGAAGGTGAGATTCTTCTCTTCATTTATTTCTAATGCTTTCACAAAAAATGGAAATGTTTGATTCTGGAAATTTCCGGTAAAGACTCATTGAAGACATTGTAGATCTATGTAAGAGGGATATTAGCCGTCCTGGCTAAGTGGACGTGCCCTGGGTTGAGAATTCTTTGTCCAAGGGGCACGGGTTCGATCCCTGGCGTGGCCAGTTATTTGGTTTGGGACGAGGGTCAGTGGTGCGACTCTGTAAGCTCAGCCAGAGTCGACCCAGCTGTAAAAGGGTACCTAGAGAAATCTGGGGAAGGTAAGCAGGATGGGCGTGCGAGAGCACAGGATGGCTGGCTCCCAGCCCCCCACTTCACTTCCTGGCTGAAGGGCCACGAAGTGGAGATCAGCACCGCCGGTTTGGACCTTAAGGGTCTAGTGCCGTCATACTTACTTACTTTTACTTTTAAGGGGAAAAATGAAAGAAGTAGAGGCTGTTTTCCAACAGATAGTCGACGCTTAGCCCAATTACTTCTCATAAGCTATGAGCAGAATATTTTCTGTGGGGTCACTAGCGGCTCATTAATGTGTACTATGGTAAACCATTCTACTTACTAGAAGCACGTTCTGACCGTAAGCTACAGTGCTTGACTAGTTAATTCAATTGTAGTTCTAACTTTAGTACTGATTTAGTCATGAAATCATAATCATTTTCGCTACTTTAACATTATCATGTTACATGGGTGAAAGCAGTCACTCTTAAAATGGGACTGCCCAACAGGGAAAAAAGTTTCACCCCAACTTTTGACAAATATGTTATTTTTTATCATGTTTCGTTTCAGAAATATCTACATTAAAGGTACATTGAATACGATCTTACTCTGATAAGACCCAAAATGCTTTCAGGGAGCTTTTAAAGTCAATAAGCTGAAATTATTTCAGGGAGGGGGGTCACAAACCTTACGAATCGCTTTTTATAGAATACTTCATTAGCTTTGCGAACACCATGTGAGCGAACTATTATGTACAACCTAAAAAGCCCGACTAGCTTCGTAAAAGACGCAAGAGTGAGTCACATTTGAGCCTTAGATCTGCTGATTCTGTTCTGGACTGCTCTTCAACAAGCTTCTTAATTGAAGACGATTTGGCTTCACCCAGGGTCAGGTTGATACCTGGAAAAATCCACGTTATTATTATCGATTTCCTAAGAGTAAAAAAAAAACAAAAACAAATTAAATCTACCCCAAAAGAACGACATACACTCACACTAGCCAACTAAGATTGGAACATTAGAAGGCACGGCAATGACAGTGGTCAAAAATGGTTCCGAAACGTCGATGCTTCAAAAGATTGAGAAGCATATGCTAGAAATTATCTAGATATGCTAGAGGATTCTAAATATGCTAGAGAAGATATGGTAGAAGATGCGAGAGAAATTATCCAAGGATAGTGAAGGAGCTGATTTGACTGAACTGAACTGATTCAGTCACTTCAGGGGAGTTTAGCTGAGCCACCTTCCAGCAATCTAAAAGATCTCTTCAAGGCCTTTGTCTAGAAGGCAGGGCATCAAAACGATGAACCAAGAACATTTTCAAAATTAAGATAGCCTAGTTATCACGTACTGCAATGTATAGAACAAGGTACAAAGCCCTTACGCATATACTGGCAGGAGGAGTGGTCCCAAAACGTCCCACGATGAAGGCTGAGACCTAAGTGAGCAAAATAAGTAGTTTAACAGACCATATATCAACCATAAGTTTAAAAAAAATGGGTTTAGATCCAAACTTCTGGGCTATAGTAAAAGAGAGGTTAAGATGGTTAGGATACATTACATAGAGAGCAGTCCTGGGGCCAAACAAAAGGCCAGTTGTCCTCCAAGGGGGTGGGACGAAGTCCCAAGAAATATTTAAAGAGAAATAGAGCTTCATAGGAAGGAGTAAGGACTAAAGCTTTGAACGAAACAGGATGACGGAGGAGCATAATCAGCTGCATTAACCCGAGGCAACTTGGTTCTGCCATGAATTGTTAGAAGTTGAATTACTAGTAGAATCCTCACCCTCAAGACTGGGCTGGAGGCTAATTTGGAGGCAAACCACGATTCGGGCTTTGAACCAGCTTTTATAAGCTACAAACAACGCTCTTAAAATTTTCTCCCTTACTTATAAGAGCATTGATACTAATTATTACTACTGTAATGGTAAACTACTACATGCTGAGGTAACTATTGCTGTCTGTGGTTCAGCTCCCAGAACCGTTTTCAATTAAATTTTTACATTCATTTATTTTAAATATTGTAGCTGAATCGCTTTGCTTTATAATTCTACAAACAAACAGACTAAAGCTAAATATGAATTCCAGCCACGCACGGAGAAATACAAACCGAGGGGGTGGAGGTTTGCAAATTTGAAAAATAGGTAAACTATTCAAAAGATAATAGAAAATACTTTCAGATTTCTGAGTAAGGGGAGGGCACGGGATTGAAGGTTCCCCCGATCAGGTGCTTGAATGTACATTCTTTTTCGCATTTTGACGAAATAGTGAAGGAAGATATACACAGCTATAATTTCATTACCTAAATATGCAACAAAGAAAAAACAACAACTAAATTTTCATTTAATTAAGTTCTTATATAATACTTTAAATGTGAATCAATAATAGTCGAAGTCAAGTCTATGTTCCAATATATAAATGCAAAAAAAAAAAAAAAATAAACCACTAAGACATGTTGAGCTACGCAATAATACATCAAGCATATTAAGAACACTATTATCAGTTGTAAAGTAAAGATAATGCAGGACTTGTAGGTCTAACAATACTGGATAGGCAGTACATAGGCAATTTGGGGTACTTAGTAAGCCCATAAAAGTGTATTTGATCAGTGAAAATCAAGACGAAAAAGGGTATCCCCCAAAAAGGCATTTGTCTGTCAACTTTCTATGGAAAAAATGCAATGAATGGGGGCACAAAATGAACCTGCATAGTGCGACAGGAATTGGCAAACTGGCAAACCTGGCAAACATGGCATTAAGGCAAAATTGAACATGAAGCTGATAATTTTAAACGAAATTGAAAACAGAACAGGCAACTGAACATGTATCTTATGTCACTCGCAATAGTATGTTTTCTATGTGAGTATTCTTTCTTTCTTGTTCACTTTCTTTTACTCCATTTTGAACCTTCGAGTCCTTTGGGGTAATATTGATTGATTGATTGATTGATTGACAGAGAATGATTTGTATTTTCCTCAGTTTATTTGTTCATTGCATAACTTATCTACTAAATTACCTTCAGAATACTCTAAAGCGAGTGGGTTTTTAAAAAGAGACTTACCTTTAGATCCCATTTGCAAAATTTCCCGAGACTTGGAAAATTTGGATGTCTTACTTAAGAGACTTAATTTTTGTCTTTGTTCCCAATAATGCTGTTTAGGGCAATTTGAGAGAGAACTTTATTCCTAAAGAGACCTGAATATGACCCAAATCTCCTTTTTTATGGAGCATTTCTTCTTTTGTATGGAATTTTTGAGCCTCTGAGTGCCGTGGAGGAGGTAATTCAAAATTACGTGAAAAAATTAGAGCTTCTGGATCACGAGTGGGCCCACCTTCTCAAATAGTTATGTTATTATGTAGTTCTTTCTGTTTGTATTTATTTTTATTGCCAGTTTTTGCTTTTTCTTTCTTTTCTTGTTTGTGCTCTGTCTTTTTCTGTTGATTGTAAGACAGGTTATTAATAAAATTCATTCATTTAATGTCACAGAAATATTCAAATTCTGCGTTGCAATTTCGTCATCTCTATTTAATTTGGTTGTTGGGGAGGTGACATTTTCACTGTTCTTATTAACATTTGGGATACAAATAGCCCCGTTTTGGTTACCCAATCGGCTTATATCTTATTTCTCTGATATTAATAAATTCTATTCAGATTGTCCTTTTTTTTCCCTTAATCAAATTGCCTGCTTAAAGGACACTGAAAGGAAGACTTTGGAGATATTTTTGTCCAAATCCCAAGACCACTGATCAGAGCAGAAGGAACGTTGGATTGCTGAAGAAAACGGCATGATCAGAGTTGGCAGCAGATTTTCAAATAAACTGTTTTTTTGTCAAAAGACATACGATCTTAGCAGATTGATTAGCCAAAAACGGGCCTAATATCCAACTAGGGTTTTCTGAATTTGGACACTAAACTATTGCATCAGATTGCAATAGAATCCGAAAAGCAATTAATTGTATGTATGGCTTGCCTGTGGGAACCAAGGACTAGAATTATAAAGCCGCTTCCTAGCTATGCAGAAAAGAAAACCCACAAAAATGAATTTGGTTTGCCCAGAATATCGATTCACGCAATTCCAAGAGCCATTAAAATATAAATCTTCCCTTGCCACATCATGAAAACTATAAATGCGTGCTTACTCAAGACGACATCAGGGCTGGACTGTTAATACTTTTAGCTAATTAATTTTAATTTTAATTAATTATTTTTAACTAATTATTAAACAAATAGCTCATTGCTCACAAGTGCTGATCTTATACAGGGGCATCGTTTGGGGGGGGCAAGGGGGGCAGTTACCCTCCCAATAATTTGTAGAAAATAACTATTATATAGCCCATGCCCCTTGCCTATCCGGACATGGACCCCTCCTGCCCTCCCCTCCCAATAAAAATACAGGAGATACTCCTCTGATCTTCTAGATAATTATCTAGCTAAGATCAGCTGCAAAAGTAATTAAATTATGTTAGAAACGCCCTGAAACAGAATATATTCCAGTATGGGAGGGCTAGGGAAACAAGTTTCAAGATTTTGAATTAACATAAGACATCCATTTCCCGAGGCACATACACAAAGAAGGGGGAAGCACTTCCTCAGACTAGAATATAAGAAAGCAAATAAAAGGTTTTGCAAATTTTCACATTATATTTGCTATTACACCCAAAAACTATGAAAATGTGAAATTTTCGCTGTGTTAAACTATGTGTCTGTAGTCACGCGCCAACTTCGATATATTTGATAAGAAGCAAGAAAAATAGACTTTAGCTCTCACTCAGGCCATAAATCGAGATTTTAAATTCCTCCAGAGCCAATTTCTTGGTCCAAGAACACACATTTCCATAAAAAAAATATGGATGAATAGTTACTTAAAATTACTGCTTCATGTTGAATCCTCGTTCTGAAAGGGTTTTCTATTACTAGCAGGTTGTCAGGATCACAAGACAGAATCTATAAAAGTGACAACAAAGAAGAACAAAAGATTTGTCCAAAAACTGCCATTTTAGAAAGGATATTTACGAGCTTTAACCCACCATATTTTTTTATTAATACTTTTAAGAAGTATATGAGAAACAATTAACCTAAGCAAACGATTAATGTAATCTAACTACAGCATACCTATATGAAGAAAAAAATGAGCGCAGTAAAAGAAAAGTTGAATTTTCAATTTATTAGTATTGAATAAAGCAGCGAGAAGAAGGGCGGAGACAAGGGGGCCCAGCACTTACCCTCAACTTTGAAATAACTAAAAATTCATAAGAGAATAGGAAGTTCTTTCATAAAAAAAAAAAAAAAAAAAAAAATATGGAACGAACACATTTAGAACACCGATGGTTGAAGAATATTGGAAGAGAGATAATTCAAACAGAAATTTAAAGTTCTAGTGCCCATTTTCAGTAGCAAAACAGATCATCCCGAAGCAAAGTGTGCCATTGTTTGTCATTTTTATCACAAGAACTCTAAGGTCAAAATGCTAGAGAACAAAATTCCAAGACATCTAATTGGTTTAGAACAATCATAAAGCTAACCAGCAAGGTGACGCGTTAATCCCTAAACTTATATACTATCCAAACAAAGTAAGTCGCATTTTAGTCTGTTTGTACAGTAATAATGAGTTAAACAGTATTGCATAGTCACACACCAGCTATTAAGGGGGAGACAAGTTGTTTTTTTGAAGGTAGTGGGTGCCTGGAGACTCAGAAAGTACCTTTTAGGCAAATATTTCCAACTTTTTCATGAGAGCCCTAAAACGTGGAGCCTCGATTTACCCTAACCTCTCCAATTAAGTTGGGCTCGGCGCACAATTCGAATACTGAGAGGGCCATTGCTCCCCTCTTATTGCAGAACTATTCTGAGCTTAAAATAACATAATATATTTACATGCTTATCCACACAGATGCGAAAAGAATGGAAGGCGTCTTCAGGATATGAATCATAATCTTGGTAAACCATAATTTAAACTTTAGTTCAAAGTGCGTAAGTCTTAGGGGGCTGCAACCCCCTCAGAATCAAGATAGTCTCTATTACTACTAATAGTAAATCCCCGCAGCATCAAGCCGCCTGAGGTCAATACAGCTACGCACGCTTCTCCTCCATTCCAATCTATTCAAAACCTCCCTCTTTAGACACTCCCAGGAAGTTCCCCATTTCCATTAAATCTTTATTAATGACATCCTCCCACCCCAACCGCGGACGACCTGCTTTCCATTTAGCCTAGACGGTTGTATAGCCCTAGAAAGTGGGATTGAATGGTTGATTTTTTGGTGGATTGTCGTTTACTTTTCGTACAGTCTACTGTTTGAAATACGGTCATTCTTCCGGGTACCCAGAACAACCCGTAGGCAACTTCTCTGGAAAACATCTAGCAAATCTTCATCCGCTTTCGTAGTGCTCATGTTTCAGAAATATATTTGACCACTGTCATCACTGTAGCTTTCAATATTCCAATCTTGTTTTGCAGACTTATCTTCCTATTCTTCAAGCTTTTTTCAACTGTGAAAAAAAACACCCTGAGCAATGGCTATTCTATTTTTAACATCTCAACTGCTCCCACCGTCTTCACTAATAATACTACCAGGGTAAAAAACTAACACCCCTTCTACGCTCAACATTTCCCCAAACACATCCAATAAAAATTTTGAGACAGCCATTTTGTTCCACGAAGTTTAAATTTCAGGAAATTATACCTTTGACCAGGACACTCCCCCCACAGTCTTCAGGGCGAGAGTTATAAGTTATGCCCTGGGGGTATATTAGGTTTTTATTGAAATATTTGTCGCAGAAACTTGAAAAAGGGCTCATTCGATTGGAAATTCAAAGGGCTAGTGCTCTTTTTAATAGTCGAAAGTGATTTGAGGGCAACTATCCCCCCTCTCACGCCCACCTTTTCCCCAAACACATCCAATCAAAATTTTTAGATAGCCATTTTATTCAACATAGTTGAAAGTTTTGGAAATAAGCTCTTTAAGGATGACAGCCCCTCCCCCTCACAGCCCTCAGGGCAAGGATTGTAAATTATGCCCTGGGGGCATATAAGGTTTTTATTGAAAGCGTTGTCGTAGAAACTTTACTAATAATACTACCAAGGTAAAATTTTTCATTTGAAGAAAACTGGCTGTTTTCATATTTAATAAGTTTCAAGATCCTAAAATTTACGAATAGACTGACACTGATATAAATTAGCAAATAAATCATTTAACAAGTCAGTGTTCAACCTTGGTCTATAGATTTTCACCAACAATTCAATTTTATGTGATGCTCATGTCGCATAAATCAGTTTTTAAAATAGAAACCCACTAAACATACAGTATGTGCATTCTGCTCACAAAATTCATTTCTTGTTTAACAGTATTTTATCATAGACACCTGCAAGCAGATAACAAAAATATGAAAATCCTGCAGAATATCCAATATCCTGTAAAATATCCAATTAAAATGCAAAATATCTTGCAAAATCCTGCAAAAATATAACAATCCTGGGATTACCAGGGCCGGATTTCAAGCTTCGATGCACCTAGGACCAAGCGTTTTTGTCGCTCCGTTTTTGCAAGATTTTCGGCTAAGTCCCCGAAAATTCGGGGATAGTGGAAGCACTGAACGGAACGCAACTGACGAGTCAAAAGTGACGAAAGAGGGGAGTGATACCGAACTCTCATCTGCCATTCTTGGGAGAAATCAGACAGTTTATAAGTGGCCACGGAATACCTTTGATGTTTTAAAATCACTTTTCTGTGAATAAGCTGCATGGCAGCAGAGTGCACCTGGCACTTTGACAATAAATAACATTGGTCCAGTTTTGTTAAGAAAAAAATCACTCAGTGATAATTTATTGAGCCCCCTGGCATCGTGCACCCCTAGGCCCGGGCCTAGTGTGCCTATTGGTAAATCCAGGCCTGGGGATTACCATGTGATTTCGTTAATTTTAGAAATTTAATTGCTATGAATTGCTTTGAACAACGAACAGTATTTGGTTGAGAATTGAATCAGATAGTGAATCAAGTTAACTAGATAAAGTGGCTTCAATCTCGTCTGTAGTATTTAAAACTATTCCACGGGATTTTTAAGCTACAGTTTCAAAAACATTTTCTCAATATCAACACTAGTATCTCCCACCTCATAGGACAACAAAAGCCTTTCCATATGTTACAATAAAAAAAAAACAGAAGAACTATGATTTTCACTAATTTTCAGGAACTATGTCCCTTGATTAAAGGTACGAAAATATTTGGCACCTACGTAATTTTTCAACAGTCCTACTGGAGTTTGTCTATTTCGGTCAAAGGTCCAAGATCAAATCGCACTGCGTTGATTACCTTACGAAAGTCAATTATGAATCACCGGCGGATCCAGGGGGGTGGCCCCCCCTTAGACGGGCTGTACTTTTTTTTTACTGCACCTTACGGACGTTTCCAATAACTCATGTTCTAGCTACTGTAACTAATCTCTAAAACCTTTTTACATTACGTTCATTCCACAGCTTTTCCTCCACTGCCGTTTCCTCCTCGAGTATTTCTCACCTCATAGCATAGCAACGGTTTACGCGGTAAATTTTAGCTAGTTCTCGCCAGTTGTCTCCCTGTTCGAGACGCAACGCAACCGGTTCTGAATGTTCTGAAATATCAAAACAAACATTTCGTTCCAGTGTATAGTGAAATTTGAATGTGCTTCTGTCACGAGGACTTTCGTCGCTTAAGCGATATTAATGTCGGGAAAATGCGGACAAAAGATACTTGACAGCTTTGTCATTTCAAAGTCTCGCAGAACGGATAGTATAGCTGTAACTGCAAGTAGCTCTTCAATTAGTTCTGTTGGAAGTGACGAACATAGACAAATACCGGACACTTTGCAATCTTCTGTTAACCCCGTAAGCGTTCAGAGTGATCATCCAACAACACCCCCACCCCCTATCCTGTTCCCGGAAAACGATATTGGGATCCACATCGGAGCAATACATGCCATTGACGACAGAATAACGTGCAAGCCTCTGGAGAGGCCATGGAAACTATCGATTGGATACCAAATGCCACATTCTGTTCATTTAAAGCGGGGAAAAGACGAAAAAAGGTGCTTGAACGATTCTCATTTGCAGAGTTTCCACTGGCTTGTATATTCTGTTGCACAGAAAGGCCTTTCTTGCAAATACTGCCCTCGTTTTGTAACTGGAGCTAGCGGGTGTTCAAACAGACAGGCTACCCTACAAAAGTTGGTCACAAAGCCTGTCACAAAATTTGCTAAGTTACTGGGAAAAGATGGAGACCTGACAGTACATGATACTTCCCAGTACCATCGTGACGCAGTAGAAGCTGGAAAGTCGTTTCTAAGAGCCTCTACCATCCTCTGCACGAATCTTAAATAACCGCGTTAACGAACAGCGAATGAAGAAAGCAACAGAAAACAGAGAGGCTTAAGCCGATTCTGGAATCAATCATATTTCTAGAAAGGCAGAATATTCCACTGAGGGGCCATCGGCATGATGGCAGCTTAAACTTGGATGACATGCCGCTTTCCAACAAAGGAAACTTCCGAGAACTACTACGTTATCGTGTTAAAAATGGTGTTTTCAGTTGTTCCATTAAATTAAAAGAACAACTGAAAACACCAGAAAAATGCTACCTATATCAGCAAAACAACTCAAAACCAGTTGATTGAGTGTTGTGCGAAAGAAGTCATAGGTGTCATTCTAGAGATAGTAAAGTCAGCAAGGTATTACAGCATCATTTTTGATGAGACAACAGATGTGTCACAATCATCGCAACTTAGTTCAGCTCTCTACTATGCCTTCGATAACCATAAACGGGAGGACTTCATAGGTTTTGTTGACGTTCATCATGCCACCTTTGAAAGTTCTGCTGCAGACAAAGAGCCGACTGTCAACGGAAAAGTGATTGGCTAGCTAGTTCTAAGCCTCTTGGAAGAAATGGGTTTGAATCTACTTACTGTGTTAGAATCGGGACGGATGGCTGTGCAATGATGGTATCAAATAACTGCGGTGCTGTAGTGGAAATTCAGAAAAAAGTTAAAAACGCGTTTCGTTGTCCCTGCTTTAAACCCGTCCTGAACCTTTCCTTGTCAAGAAACTCAGTTGTTTCGAACATCAGAAATGCCATAGGCATTATAAAAGAAGTTGTTGCATTTTTTAATGCATCAAGAGGCATTACGTCTTGAATAAAGTTCTCACAACTGAGCTCACGGGAATGTGCGAGACGAGGTGGATCGACCGGCACAAGTCATTTATGCAGTTTATGTCTGAATTTCTAAAAATCAACCAGTCTTTGGAACACATCAGTCACTGGAGTGAATCAGTAGCCGCTCCGAAGGCAAAGGCGCTTGTGACAGCGTTACATAGTGCAGAATTCGTGGTTTCCCTTCAGTGTCTACGCAGCATTTTCGCTGGGACCTTGTCTCTTAGTCGGCTATTCCAGAAGAAGACTTTGGACTTGGGTGCTGCCGATTGCTACGTTTCCAATCTTTTAGATGTTCTGGAAAAGTGACGGGAAACGTATGACGAAGAGTTCGCATTAGTATTCGAGCAAGTAAAAGAATTGTCAGATGAAATCCAATTGTCTGTTGAAGTTCTAAGGATTACACAAAGACAGGTTCATCGAAACAATCCTCCTCATACTACGCCTGAAGAATACTATCAACGTCCTGTTTTTCTACCTATGTTTGACTCACTCACAAGTGACTTAAAGAACCGATTCTCAAGAGAGACGCTGAACTCTTTCCGGTTAACCGTACTGCTGCCACTCAATATCGTGATTTGTACTGATGATTTGCTGCTATCTTCCTTCAAAGAGATCTCTAGCATGTACGGTCAACTTCTTGGCTTAACCATGCTGTCTACCAGCGCAAGGCTTGTTTTGGCAGAAGTGCACGTGTGGAGAAGTAGATGGCTTCAGGTTAAAAGAGAAGGAGGTATTTTTCTTGTTCAGCGGAAGAAACTGCCAAGGAATGTGACAGAGACCTATATCCTTATGTCAGCTCACTTCTGGTTATTTTCATATCTCTTCCAGTGATCGTGGCATCTGCCGACCGTAGCTTCTCAACTTTACGCAAACTAAAACCTGGCTCAGGGCACAAAAGGGGCAAACTAGACTCAGTGGTTTGGCCCTCCTTAATGTGCACAGTGACATCGATATCAGCATTGACAGGGTAATTGACAGGTTTGCGAACAGTGGAGCCAGGAAGCTTAAATCTTTCTTGTAAACAATTGTCAGTTGATCAAGTACAGTTTTTGTAAGCATTATTGTAATATATGAAAACTCCATTTTCGTTAAATAAGAAACCGACAGGGACACTTAAAACGCGAAAAAATCAGCCTTGTTTGGCCGACAAAAAGAACACTAACCCCACTCTTTTCGGTAAGGGTCGCCCCCCCCCTCCAAGGCTGAATCCGGCCCTGTTATGATTGTTTATTGTTCTAATGAGGAGAAGGCGTAGCCTCGTAGTTTCAAAAACAATCTTACTGCGTCATTCATTCATTCTAAAAGTTATGAATGATATTTGAACGGTCGTAAAATGTGAGTTAAATTGTAAGTTTGGAGGGCCAAAATCCATTACAAGATTTACCAAAGAAAAATAAGATACAAAAAACATAATAAAAAATACAATATAATATAAAATAATATAAATAATAAACAAAAATATAAAATAAAATAGCGTCGTATGTTTTAGGGAAAATTATCGTAGAAGGGTTTACTCGAACAAAAATTACAAATTCAATGTCCTTTTTTAGTATTTCTTGCATTTTGTCCTCTAAAAAAGCAATTTCAGCTCACTAAGGGCTGAAATGTAAAATCCCGAGAACCATTGAAAGTGTATTCGAACAGCCTTCCAGCCTCAGAGACCGTACAGGCAAGCGACACGACACTCGTTCCTTAGTACACATGCAGGCCGTAAAAAAGGACCGTTATTATACAGAGTTTTTCAAATAAACAAACGAATATAGTGTCACATATTTCCACACCAGCTATTAGGATAGTTACCAGCAGATTCCTCTATGGCAAGAGGGGTGCCTTTGGTCTCAAAAATGCGCTTGAACCACATTGAAACTCTGGCCTCGTTTCACTTAGAATAATATATATATATATATATATATATATATATATATATATATATATATATATTATATATATATATATATATATATATATATATATATATATATATATATATATATATATATACATATATATATATATATATATATATATATATATATATATATATATATATATATATATATATATATATATATGATATATATATATATATATATATATATATATATATATATATATATATATATATATATATATATATATATATATATATATATATATATGTCATATTTTAATCTATTGTCACTTTTTCTAGTCACTTAATCGACAATCATATTTTAGTCTATAGTCATTTAGTCTATAGTCATAAGGTCATAGGGTCATCCGCTAATCAAATAATATTAAGACTAGCGAAAACTACCACATAGCTGATAATTAGCGAAATTTCCGTAACAAAGGAAAAATTATTTTATGTGTTTTGGTGGAACAGTTTAACTAACATTTAAACAAAAAAATTAAATACAGATAAATACATTTAAAAAAATAGAAAATTGGAAAAAATCAATAAAAAAGATAAGATTCGAAAGAAAGACACAAGAAAAAATTCAGGTATTTTTGTTGAAGAGTCTTAAAAAATTAAATTTATAGATCTTGCTATGAAAAAAACGTCTTTTACTAAAAGACTGTTTTTATGGCTAGTATTGCTAAAACTGGCTCGTCTTGACAACAAGATCTACTGCAATTAAAAATATCCTTTTCATTAAAAAAAAATTGTAACATCGTACAATATTTACGATAAAAGCCTCTACAGACAAAAAACTGTCTATCCCCAGATATATTTTTAGACCCTTTCTATTATTCATTTCTGGTACAAAAAGAAAAGAGCCCAGACAAAGATATATAACATCTTTATATGAAAAGAATATAACTCACTATTCATCTTCTTTACAATCGTTTCTATGGCCTTCATTGAATCTAATTTTAACGATGTCTGTATTGCGTGACCTGAAAGAAATGAGTGGGATGAAAAAAATGCAGAACGTATAGGTGAGCAAGTTACTGCGCTAATTTAAAAATTTTTTTTTTTTTTTTTGGGGGGGGGGGGAAGGCGGCTGGGAACTTTTCTTGAAAATGTGTTAATCTGTTTGGATAAAGCTTAAAGAAAGAAACAACCTTTCTCTGTCATAGAAGTATGAATTTCCTTTTAAAAAGTCGGTCAACAAGATACTACAAAATTCTGAGATTTTTTTTTTTTTAAATAAGGCGTTGGGATGGATGAGATTCAAAATATAGTATCGAGTTTCATTGGTTTTCAAGAAACCAATTTATATAGAAACCCCAAAATATGGGGTTATATAGAAATTTATATTATTTCTATCCCAATTATAAGTTTTAAGGGTAGAAGGGTTAGTCATATTTAGGTGTAAAGTTTAATGATTTGGAAGTGATGCCTAGGGTGAGGGTGATGAAGGCGACTTATTTAGAAATGCTGAAGGGCAGCTCAAGTAGGGGGTGGCCGTACCAAATTAAGAGTGTATTAGATCAGTGTGGACTAAGCCATATGTGGGGGGATGGATTAGGGCTCGAGGATACGGGGGACCAAGTAAGTAGATTAGTTGAAAGGATTTTAGAGGACCAAGAAATACAGGCATGGCAAGCCCAGCGTTCGCTATCGAATTCACTGGGTCTTTATTGTCGGTCGAAGGAGATTTGGGGTGAAACTTTATTTTTTAAAGTGGTTTTGAATAAAAATGAAATAAAATTATTAATTGAAATGAGGGCTGATAGTTTGCCACTGGGCCAAAAAAGAAAGTTTATCGTGAGGGAAATGTCAAAGGCTGGTCCTTATTTTTGTCCTTTGTCTGGAGGTTTAGATGAGAGCGTTTATCACTTGATGTGTGAATGTGAGGAGCTGAGTGATTGGAAACTTGAAGTGTTTGGAAGGGGAGATTATGATTTTGATTGGTTGGTGAGAGTGTGTGCGGATGAGTGTTTTATGGGTATCAGAAGCTTAGCACGGTTCATTCGTCTCGCGATGAATCATAGAAGTAGATTTCTGTAGGATTAGGTTAGGATTTGTGCAATTCCTTTATAATGGTTCGTTGATTATATTTTTTGCCATAACCTATGGGCTTTTACCGCAAATTAATAATAATAAAAAAAAAAAAAATGCTTGCACAAAATAAGTTTTTCAAAAAAAGTAAAGAACTCCATTAAACCAAAAATGAACAAAAATAGAATCAAATAATCTGCCAAGCATACAACTACCCCAAATTAGTATTAATAAATAAATGAAACCAAAAAAAAAAAACTAAATTAAAATAAGTCAAACTCAAACATTTGTACTTTACTTAAAAAAATCCAAAAGAATTTACTGAAAAAAATGTGCATTGTCAGTTTAATTTACATATGCTGACATTTATTCCTTAAAATCTTAATTAATTTTTGATTTCTCAAAGTTATAAAGGTGAAAACATATAAAAGAATTTTTTTCGGTAAAGTACAAATTATATTCTGGCTTTTAGAAAGCATAAGGTTTAGAACCCTACTCAGAATAATTCCTGCTCGTTTTGAGTTTGACTTATTTTAATTTTTGTTTGTTCTGGAGAACAAAATGGCTATATCAAAATGTTGATCAAATATTTGGGAAAATGATGGGCGTGGGGGGGATTCTATCTCTGATTACTTTCGACTATTGAAAAGGGCAATAGCCCTCGCAATTTCCAATCAAAAGAGCCCTTTTTGAAGTTATTACGACAGCACTTTCTATATGACATTATATGCCCCTAGGGCATAGCTTACAACCTTAGCCCTGAGGGCTGTGGGGGGTCGTCATACTCAAAAACATAATTTCCGGACCCTTCAACTACGTTCAACAAAATTGCTATATATCAAAATGTTGATCAGAAGTGTTTGGGGAAATAATGGGTATGAGGGGGGGGGGGGGCTTCGCCCTCCGATCGCTTTTGACTATTAATAAGGGCACTAGCACTCTCAGTTCCCCACCGAATGAGTCCTTTTTGAAGTTTCTACGACAACTTTGGCAGAGACCTAATTTCCAGAACTTTCAACTACGTTGAAAAAAATGCCTATCTCAAAATTTTGATTGGATGCGTTTGGAGAAATGGAGGACGTTAGTTGTCCTCCAATCAGTTTCGACTAGCCTATTAAAAAGGGCACTAGAAAAGAACCTATTAAAAAGGGCCCTTTCAATTTCCAATTGAATGAGCCTTTTCTGAAGTTTCTACGACAACATTTTCTATAAAAAACCTTATATGCCCCCAGGGCATACCTTACAACCATGGCCTTGAAGGCTGTGGGGGGGGGGAGGCGTCCTCAAAAACCTAATTTCCAGAAATTTCATCTACGTTGAAGAAAATGGCTATCTCAAAATTTTGATTGGATGTGTTTGGGAAAATGGTGGGCGTGAGAGGGGGGTTAGTTGCTCTCCAGTCACTTTCTACTATTAAAAAGGCACTAGCCCTTTCAATTTCCAATCAAATGAGCTTTTTTTGAAGTTTCTACGACAACACTTTCTACAAAAACCTTATATGCCCGCAGGGTATAACTTACAACCCTTGCCCGAGTGAGCCCTTTTTGAATTTTTACAACAACAATTTCTATAAAAACCTTATATGCCCCCAGGGCATAACTTAAAAACCTTGCCCTGAGGGCTGTAGGGGGACTTTAATCCTCAAAGAAATAATTTCCGGACCTTTCAACTACGTTGAACAAAATGTCTATCTCAAAATTTTGATTGGATGTGTTTGGGAAAATGATGGGTGTGAGAGGGGGGTTAGTTCCCCTCCAATCACTTTCGACTATTTGAAAAGGCCACTAGCCCTTTGAATTTCCAATCGAATGAGCCCTTTTTGAAGTTTCTATGAAAACACTTTCTATAAAACCTTATATGCCCACAGGGCATAACTTACAACCCTTTCCCTGAGGGGTTTAAGGTGGTTGTCATCCTCAAAGACCTAATTTCCAGAACTTTCAAAAACGTTGAACAAGATGGCTATCTCAAAATTTTGATTGTGTGTGTTTGGGGAAATGGTAGGCATGAGAGGGGGGTTGGCCTCCGATCACTTTCGACTATGAAAAAGGCACTAGCCCTTTGATTTTCCAATTTAATGAGCCCTGACAAAGTTTTCAATAAAAACCTTACATGCCCCAGGACATAACTTATAACCCTTGCCCTGAAGACTGTGGGGGGAGTGTCCTGCTTAAAGATATAATTTCCAGAAATTTCAACTGCGTTGAACAAAATAGCTATCTCAAAATTTTGATTGGATATGTTTGGGGAAATGGTGGGCGTGGAAGGGGTGCTAGTTGTCTTCCGATCACTCTAGACTATTAAAAAGGGCAGTAGTCATTCCAATTTCCAATCGAATGAGCCCTTTTCGAAGTTTCTGCGACAACTGCTTCGATAAAAAAAGCCCTGGTACAAAAACTTTTTTTTTTTTGCTTTTTTTCGTACAAAAATGTTTACAGCTTGACACTCTAATGAGGAAGATGGTTAAATTCAGATAGTCTAATATCAAAACAATTTTTTTTAGAAAAAAAAATTTAAAAAACAGCAACAATTTTACAATTTTGGATATCAAACAGTTCGTGGTAACGAACTGTAAGTAAGGAGCGACCCGGCTCAATGGTAACCAAAACTCTAAAAAACGGAATTTTGATACCAATAGATACATCAAAAGAATCAGATTTTAATTCTGATTTCAAATATATAAGTTTCATCAAGTTTAATCAATTACCTATCAAAAGTTACGCGCCTGAGAAAATTTGGCTGATTTTCGAAAAAAGGGGGAAAGACCCCCTAAAACTTATAGAACCTTAATGAAAATCACACCATCATATTCAGCGTATCAGAGAACCCTACTGTAGAGGTTTCAAGCTCCTATCTACAAAAATGTGGAATTTTCCATTTTTTGCCAGAAGAAAGATCACGGATGTGTGTTTATTTGTTTTTTTGTTTTTTTTTTCTTTTCCCCAGGGGTGATCGTATTGACCCAGTGGTCCTAGAATATCGCAGGAGGGCTCATTGGAACGGAGACTAAAAGTTCTAGTGCCCTTTTTAAGTGACCAAAAAAATGGAGGGCAACTAGGCCCCCTCCCACGCTCTTTTTTTTCCCAAAGTCCCCCGATCAAAATTTTGAGATAGCCATTTTGTTCAGCATGGTCGAAAATATTATAACTATGTCTTTTAGGATGACTTAATCCCTCAAAGCCCCCAGGGGGAGGGCTGAAAGTTATGAACTTTACCCAATGAAACTCTAGAAAACGGTATTTTGATAGAAATAGATGCATCAAAAGAATCGGATTTTAATGCTGATTTCAAATATATAAGTCTCATCAAGTTTAATCTTACCCATCAAAAGTTACGCGCCTGAGAAAATTTGGCTGAGTTTCGAAAAAAGGGGGAAAGACCCCCTAAAACTTATAAAACCTTAATGAAAATCACACCATCATATTCTGCGTATCAGAGAACCCTACTGTAGAGGTTTCAAGCTCCTATCTACAAAAATGTGGAATTTTGCATTTTTTGCCAGAAGAAAGATCACAGGTGCATGTTTATTTTTTTTTTTTTTTCCCAGGGGTGATCGTATCGACCCAGTGGTCCTAGAATATCGTGGGAGGGCTCATTGGAATGGAAATTAAAAGTTCTAGTGCCCTTTTTAAGTGACAAAAAAAATGGAGGGCAACTAGGCCCCCTCCCACGCTCATTTTTTCCCAAAGTCACATGATCAAAATTTTGAGATAGCCATTTTGTTCAGCATGTTCGAAAATATTATAAGTATGTCTTTTAGGATGACTTAATCCTCCGAAGTTCCCGGGAGGAGGGCTGAAAGTTATGAACTTTAATCCATGTTAACATATAGTATTGGTTATGGGAAGTATACAGTACAGACGTTTTCAGGGGAGATTTTTCCTGGTAGTGGGGGGGGGGGGTCGGGGGTTATTTGGGAGGATCTTTCCATGAAGGGAGTTTTCATGGGGGAAGGGACATTGCTATGAAGGGGACGCCGGACTTCCCAGCATTATTTAAAAAAAAGATCAGAAATTAAATATAAAAAAACAAGTTTTTCAACTGCAACAGCAGCAACATCAAAACTTTAAACGAACAGAAAATATTACATATATGATTGGGTTCACCCCCTAGTCAATACCTCACTCTTTAAGCCAGAGATTTTTTAGTACTTTCATAAGAGCTATTTATTCTAATTAACGGCCTTGGTGATTAAGCGGTCAGTTTTAAAGAATCGGAACAAAATTCGAACTTTCGCTTAAAGAGCAAGGTATTGACTAGGGGGCGAACCCCCTAATATAAGTATTAAAAATATATGAATATAGAAGTTCGTTACGTAAATTAATTCGTAAGTTACGTATATTTATTACTAATAAAAACGTTCGTAAATAAAATGAAACAAGTTTCGAGAAAGCCATTTAACCAAATAAAAGTAAATTAATATGAAAATTTTGTTTTAATTATTCATGTACTGTGAGCCAAGATCAAAACCTGCATTTATTCAAAAACGTTCAAAAATTAAATAAAAAAAACACGTTTTTTTAACTGAAAGTAAGGAGCGACATTAAAACTTAAAACGAACAGAAATTATTCCGTATATGAAAGGGGCTGTCCCCTCCTCAACGCCTTGCTCTTTACGCTAAAGTTTGACTTTCTCAGAACTCTATTTTTTAAACAATAAAAAACTTTAGCGTAAAGAGCAAGGCGTTGAGGAGGGGACAGCCCCTTTCATATACGGAATAAGTTCTGTTCGTTTTAAGTTTTAATGTCGCTCCTTACTTTCAGTTACAAAACTTGTTTTTTTTATTTAATTCTTTAAAAAGTGGCGAATCTTAAAAAAAAATCTACAAGTTGGGCTAGCCTTATAAAAGTGTCTCTCCATTGCTTACATATGCTCCAATCTCTGTGCAGAAAAGGGAGGAACTTAAGTTCCTCCCTTTCAAAATTTCTTTCCATCAGCCTAATTACTAGACAGAATGCCGGAATTCGAATAGACGGGGCGCAACAACTGAATTACTGCAGACCGACCGAACAGACCGAACGAATATCATTATGTGCTATAATGTGCTTTGAACTTTTGGACAAGGATTACATTCTCGCTGCCCTTACCTCTATCCTATACACCTCTATCCTCACGCCATCCTATACCAGAAGAGCGTATTAGATCTCAATCAAATATAATAAAAACTAGCATCTAAGGATTTTATATCTCCTTTAAGGAGTTGGAGTCTGATCTAACAACTTATCAAGTATCTGCTGCAAGAGCCACGTGGCCTTTTTTCGCCTGTTCGAGTGTGTCTTCGCGTCCTTGAACCAACCGGTTTATGGACAGTCCATGAACCTGTCCATAGCAGTCTATAACCACAGGAAATCATTAAAACCATTGCAACCGGTAACCAAAAGAGAAACTGTGTAGAATTGACATGTGTTAAGAGCAGTCTTCAGCCTATCTGTTAGATTGGTACATCATACACATAATAATCATTTCTGAATCTGTCAAATTCCACGGAAAACATGAAACGGAACACATAATCTAGTAAAAATGTGATTTGACCTCAAACAATTGCTATATAAATGATTTTTTCGCTATCTGACTAAAAAATATGTGCTGATTCCGAATCCAAAAAGTTTGCTGCTCAAGCTCTTTCACAAATTTGAGTTTTTTTTAGGTTGGGGTCGAAGGTGAATTTTTTAACGTAAAGAATGCCGTCCTGAAAAGACGATTCCATATTTAGGAAGTGGTTTACGGGTAGCAGAAGTTTTATGGGTAACAGAAGTTTGACATATTCGTATGCGTTACTTTGTAATTGTGACCAAACGGTGGCAGTTGCTACAACATTTGGAACCAATAGTATACCTTGGGCGCAAAATCTTAGAAAATATAGGGGTGAAATGAAAAAAAAGAAACAAGACAAACTGTACAAGAAATACAGAAAAGTAATAGCCTCGACAAATATTTATTTTGGTTGAAAAAAAAGATAAGAAATGAAAAACAAGCAGAAACCCTCTTTCCCTCGTCATCATCATTGGTTGCAAAACTTTATGGTTAACAAAACGACCATTGACAAAATTTACGTTCCAAGCAGAGCTTTATTTTTTTTTTAAGAATACCTTTTTTTTTCTTACTTTTAGCGGTACGACTTAAATTTTACAAAAGTTGTTTAGCAACCTCTGATAAAGGATACCTGAAATGAAACGAAAAAGGAGACCCGTAAAGAACAGTCTTCAGTATATCTGTTTTATCGTTAATTCACAGACAAGGCACTTCTAAAGTTGTCAAATTCTGCATAAAACATGAAACGGAACATGCAAGCTTCTGAACAGACAAACATGAACAGACAAAATCATATGTGGTACTTCACAACGGTTAAAGCTGCTGCAATACTTCAAACCTGGATTTCAATTCAAAATTTTACCAAAAAGCTAAATATAATTTTGATTTCAAAGACTATGACTGATGAAAATTAGCTTGATACTGATAATACTAATGATAATTAGCTTCATAATTTAGGAATGAAAACAATCAACACCGTCTAGCATTTTCGAAAAAAAACTAAAATAGTTTGGGATTTTTAATATTCCCCTGTAACGCTATGCTGCTTTTGGAGCTACTGATGCAGACAGTTTACTATTAGCCCAGGAGGGTCTGAGAGTGAAATGGAGATTTTAAATTATTAAAAAATTCCATGAAATAAATTAGGCACAAGAAATGAAAAGAGCGTGACACTGGCCGAAACAAATCCAAAGAAACTAATTTGTTCAGGCAAAGCAGACGCATCCATCTCGTTGAAATTTTAAATTTTTTCGAATGAATTATATTTTCTATTTTCTAAGTAAATAATTACATTTTCTGAATGATTAAATTAAAATCCAATAAATTCTGATAAATCTGATAAATTAAAAAAAAAGTTTATTAAATAATAAAATAAATTTTTCTTAAGTAATAAAATAAATAATTGAATAAATAAATAGCTCTCGTAAAATACATACATATCTTTTAGATATATTCCAAATAAATAAAAGAAATCCCAACAAAGGCTCTAGCTTTTGTTTTCAAAAAAGGGTCCACGGGCCTTCAAACATTTTAAAAGAGTACACCGAGCCAAAAATTTCAAAAAGTCCAAGAATCACCAATGGAAATGTTACAAATAAGAACAAAAGGACAATCTCACCTAAGTAATAAATAGGAAATTTCAGCAAAGCATCAATATTTTCAGTAAAAAGTGAAAGATCCAATGTTTCTACTATCCTTTGAAGGGATCTTACAGTGGCCAGTTGAATCTTCCAATGTACGTTAGACGTAGAAAATCCTATCAACTTCATCAACTTCTCGAAGTACTCCACTAGAAAGCGAAACTTGCATTATACGGACAAAATTTTGTACTGATTCCAAAACTTAGACTCATTTCAAACGTCTTTTTCTTGACTTTCCAATTCCAATTAACAACAAAACTTCCAGCGTTTGTGTAGCCAATAAATAAAAAAAAAAATAGCTTTAATTGCTATATCGATACATAGCTAAGTCAAACTTTCAGTGACTATATAAATATTTTATTCAGAACTTCTACAGATTGCGCATGTACCAGTAAATGAATAAAGGCAGCTTCTATTTGCTAAGCCCTATTATTACATATTATTTAGCCCTATTATTATAGCCCTATTTTGCTATTTGCTAAGCCCTATTATTACATAGCTAAGGCCAACTAGGTCCTTCTTAAGGTTTGTTAGAAACACATGACGTGCACACAGCATCATTTTCATCATTTTTAATATGTAAACAGAAATTAATGACAATCTAGTACAGAATGTACTTATTGATATAGTGAATGAAAAGACACTGAACGGAAAAACTAAAAGCTCTACCAATTTGGTAAATAAAGAATAACATTTTGTGAAACTCGTGTTTCAACTATATATTAAGTTGTACACTATTTGTGTACAAAAGAAATAAAAAAAAAAGAAATTAGTTCCAAAAAGGATTTTTCTTAGGGGTGCGGAACGCTACATAAGGCCATAGTGTAGCCTATTCATTTAAAAATCCACAGAAAATTGTTCTTGTGAGGAAAGGGAAAAAGAAAGAGGGGGACAAGCATAAAAAACTGAATTTTGTGTACCTGTTTTTTGAAGCGAGAGGTAGATCTATGTAAACTAATATAATAAAAATAAAATGAAAACTTTAAAGAGATTTTTAAACTTAAAGCTATCTAATTTCTCTAGTAAAAAAAACTCAATTTTTGGATACTAAACCAATTATTGGCGAAAAAAAATGCAACCATTAAAAAGAAATAACTTCCCAACGACTGATGAACTACAATAGCTGTTGAATTATTATATAGCGTGTAATGTTGTTTAGTTGTTTGATGATGGTAAGCCAGTTTGATGTTGCTAATTCCTGAGGTCGTTTTAAGGCTATTATAAATGAGCGTATTACCATGTAATTGACAATACGACACTAGCGTCATTTTTAATGCTATTACAGAGAATAAACTACTACTACTACTACTACTAACAACTCACCACAGCAACAAGGCACCTGAGGCCGACACAGCAATGCACACTCCTCCTCCATCCTAATATATTCAAAGCCTCCCTCCTTATACCCTCCCAGGAAGTTCCCATTTCCCTTAAATCTTTCTTTACGACATCCTCCCATCCCAACCACGGACGACCAGCTTTCCGTTTAGCCCAAGATGGTTGGCCAAAAACGACAATCTTCGGTGATCTGTAATTCTACATCGGCAAAACGTGCCCTAGACATCTCAACCTTTCTCTCATTATAGCCCTAGAAAGCGGGATTGGACCACACTTTTCGTATAGCCTGTTCGTATATACTGTTTGAAATACGGTCAGTCAGTCGGGTTCTCAAAACAATCCGTAGGATAGTTTCTCTGGAAAACATCTATCAATTTTCGTAGATTTTTTTTGGAGCGTCCATGCTTCAGAACCTTATTTGAACACTGTCATTACTGCAGCTTCCAATATTCTAATCTTGGTTTGCAGACTTATCTTCCTATTCCTCTAAACTTTTTTCAACCGTGAAAAAACACCCTGAGCCTTGGCTTTTCTACTTTTAATATCTTCACTGCTCCCACCGTCTTTACCAATAATATTACCAAGGTAGGTGAATCTGTCCACTTGATAAATCTTTTCGTTACCCAACGTCACCTTTTCATCTTCACTTATTCCCAGCCTAAGCGTTTTAGTCTTCTTAACATTAATTTTCAAACCTATTCTAGCACCATAAACTCAAAAACCTCTAAAAGTTCATTCATTTTGCTTACACTTTCATATAGGATGCTTAAATCATCAGCATAATCTAAGTCCAGGAAAGTTTCTGTTCTTTATTTTTTTCTACGTTCTCCTATTGCCTTTCCTTTGCTCCTAAAGACGAAGTCCATCAAAATGATCCATATAAAGGGGGATAGAACACAACCCTGGTTAACTCCAGATTTAATGCGAAACCAGCTGCTATTTTCTACTTTAACCGCATCAGTGTTATTCTCGTACATAGCACTAATCACTTTAATGTATTTGTCTGGTATACCATACAAGGATAAAACCTTTACTAAAGCTCTTCTATCAACAGAATCGAACGCTTGCTCATAATCTATAAAACTGAGGACCAAGAGCATTTGATAACTCAGGCACTTCTCAATTATAAACCTAAGAGTGAGAACCTAGTCGACACATCCTCTACCCTCCCTAAAACCGCACTTAACTCTCACTGTCAGTCAGATTTTAGTGACCGGATTTACACTCTGAAATCAACTGATACCGTAATTATCCCAAGTATTTGTTTTTATCTCACATCTCATACTCCAGCAGCTCCTCTAGACATTTCTCTTCTTCTTATTTCGCTTTGCCATTTACTATTCATCTTCTTTTTCTTCTTGTTTAGAATGCTATGGAGGCGCTTTTGCATAACTTCATCACTGGAATCAAAGTCCAGTCCTGCAACGGGTTGCTGCGGCTGAGTCAAACTCCGTATTCCCAAGCAGAGATCAAAACCACTGCGCCACTGCGCACTGATTTATTATTTATTTCTTGTTTGCACTTTTTCATCTCTCTGGATAATGTTCAGGTATTAGCCAATCAGAAAATTCTAGGAAAAATTCTGAATGGATCGGCCTTAACAAAGTTCAAATTCACTGAACTTTAGCTCAGGGTCAATCCAGTTCTGGAAGCTAGCTAAATCTCTATTGTGAATGTGTTTGTTTCATCTGATTTTAAAATAGCGCTAGCTCAGTCTCTGTATTAACCTAATTATAAATGGGCTTTTAGTAGACTTCTGATCTCTATATATTAACTCCACGTGATAAAAACTGGCTATAATAAACGCAGTTGAAAAGTTCTGTCCAAAACAGTCAGAAAAGAACACATTCAAAAATAAATAACAGCAACAAGTCGTAGCACACATTTTGGGGAAGAAAAATCAATAAAATTTGTGTGATACATATCTAATTAGGTGAACAAATAGCGGACATTAAATACAAATTAGAATAGGCACAATTAAACGTGTTTGTCGTTTAAACTATAGGTCTATTAATTCATAATAGACAACACACAGCACGTGTTTTGTGAAGCCCCTTACACTATTTCTTGCATACCACGAGCAAAAGTTTCCTTAAGGAGTTTGCAGAAGGTAAAACCGGCTATTTAGGTCTAGGCTATTTATTATGGTTTGCCACTACTCTTGTTAGCTGCTTACCTCCTCGCGTACCATAATGCTTTTCTATATTATTTGGTATCTATTCAGATAATAAACCTACGTTTTAAACAGCCTACCAGACTACTGATACTGACAGGTGTAAAACTTATATACCTTGTACATTTCGGTCTTCTGGCCACGCCTTTCCCAAAGCCTCAATTGCAACAATTTGAAGTTCAAGAAGCTCCTTTTGGTCAATTTCTTCATCTTCTTCTTCCTTTGGTGGAATGATAATAGGCTCAGTGGCATCAATAATTAAACTGAATTTTTTAAATTTTAAAGAAGCTGCTATTCGGCCACACGCTGACAGAGCGCATGACTTGTAATCTTTATTACCCCGCTTCATTTCTCGTAGAATAAGATCCATGAGTTCTGATCCATCAGAAACACTTTCATCAAACCTAAAATGTCAAACGAAATTGAATATGAATATATTTATACGTAGTCTATACATTTCTTTTAATTAAAAATTCTGTCTAATTTAAAACTAAAATCATCCCTTTTGTATCCAGGAAAAATAGTAGGTGTTTTTAAACGTCTATAGGTGTTTAAGCAAAAATATATTTCAACCAAACATTTCGGACCAAGTAAAAAAAAACAACTATAAATTTTGTTTCCCACTCCATCCCACTTTGGGGTCTTGGTCGTTAGAAAATGTCGAACACTCCAAATTTTCCAAATTAATTTTCTTAAATAATGCCAAAATTATTACTTGAATTTTAGTGGAATTTCAATACAATATTTAAACGTGGCTTTAAAATATTTTTTTTTGCTGTGCGTATATTTTAAAACATATTTTGTCTTGAATGAATAAAGAGAATAATAAAGGGCTTACATGTCAGTTAGTCCTTTCCACTCAAAGTGTTTGGACTCTTTGATTTTATTTTTATTTTTATTTTCTCAATTTGCTACGAGAAAAAACATCCAACATTGTCATTTTTCAACGACTCTATTCTTATATTTTCTTTATCTATTTGATTCGGCTAGTACCAATTAATAACAACCGAATAGTGTCACAAATAAACCCGTAATAAGACAGTAAGTACCGAAAAATATCTAATACGTGATTAAATATGGTTTAAGTTACACTCTGTTTATGCTATTCAGATAATTTTAAAAAACAAAATAAGATTCCAATAAATTGTACACACAGTAATCATGACTGTACCATTTAGTAATACTACTAACAACTCACTGCAACAGCAAGCCACCTGAGGCCAACACAGCTATGCACGCTCTTCTACCACAATCTATTCAAAGCCTTTCTCTTTACACCCTCGCAAGAAGTTCCAAGTTCCCTTAAATCTTTCCTAACGATATCCGATAATAAAATCAGTATTAATGATAATAAAATCAGTAAAACATCAGTAAAAAGTAAAAACTATTAACTAATGAATTACAGTGGAATTTAAAATATAGTTTGTATTGCCACAATGTATGTTACATTAACGCTACAATAAGTATTTGAACCAAAACTATACACACATTTGTCAGGCCTATTAGGGCGAAAAGTTGAATAGCATGCTCCCCCATAACCCTCATTTTACTGTTTTTAATTAATGTGGAAGGGATGCTGCTTTATACTGATGTTTCAAAGTCTTGGATCCAGTCCTGGATCTTTAGATAAACAATCCAATTTAACAAAATTGAAAAACCGCATGCCCAAATATAAAACAAAAGCAAGCGCCCGGAAAAATTAAACGATTCCGAAGATATATATGTCAATAGTGTTTTTTTCCGCCTTGTGATGAGACCAGTGTTTTTTTCTTACCGATTTTCCCAAAGGTTTAATGAACAGATTTGACACAGTCAACAAAAATTGAAAAACCGCAAATTTCAGTTTATTAAGCAAGAATACGGGTCTGAGCAATTAAATATTGGTAACCAAGAAAATTGTTAAAGTCATTAAGTTCATTATAGAAGAATCATTCACCGTTTTTCGAACATGCATGAATAGCTCAGATAAATGGATTAACAGAAGAAACAAAAGAAAAAAAACACGGTTCCGTTCATCTGCGTTTCTATTCCACAGAGAATCCATTTCATATTTATGTTGAAAGACAACAAGAGCTACAAAATATTCTAGGGACTTGGTCAAAATAGCATACATTGATTTTTTGGGGGGGTATTTGCCCATTATATATTGTTTAAATCTTAAGCGTTTAAATGTTTAATGTTTATTTGATCTTTTCATAATCCCCCTCCTACAGGCCATGGAGCCTTTGTAGGGATTTGTAGATTGTTATGCAATTACTTTACTGATATATGGAAAATAAATCTATCTATCCATCTATCTATCTATATTCAGAACACACTCAAGAATTTTGATCCACAAGATCTGACTAAAACCGGTTTAGCTATCTATATTCGAAGACAATTAGCTTAGGCTCAGTGGAAAACAACGTTGCAGTTATATTTTAATTAAATATTTAATATATAGAGTTGGTATTTCGGTTAGGTATTTAATATAATACATTCTGGGTGGCCTACTTTGCATAATTTTCTGCTGTAGTTCCCATAATTTTATTAATAAAGTATTATATCTTCATCATATTTCGGTATATTTCATTGGGATTAACCTAAATTAACTTCTTGGGTATGTTCTGAATAATGGAAAAGTACCATTTTTTTATGTTTTTATTAATATTTAGATCTTTAAATGGGTATGCTGACATTCTAATTGTCCTTGAGAGCTTCCATGTCTAAGTCACCTCTCTTAACTAAAAAATCTTACTTTTAGATGTTGGTTTTTAAGCAGTTTAATGCTTTAATGGCCTAAAAATTATTTTTTCTTCCAAGTCATACCCCAAGTCATATATAAGAGAACATTCCGCAAAAAAGTCCCCCCAAAAAAGACATTTTCTATGAATAAAAACTAAGAGTTTATCTTCTTTTTTAACTGTCTCCGATTTCTATATCATGAACTCGACACACTTAATTCCCGAATGGCATCAATTCAGGAAAATGTCGGAGAGAGGGTTTACAGAGGGTTTAGAGAGGGTTTTAACTGTCTCCGATTTCTATATCATGAACTCGACACACTTAATTCCCGAATGGCATCAATTCAGGAAAATGTCGGAGAGAGGGTTTACAGAGGGTTTAGAGAGGGTTTTAACTGTCTCCGATTTCTATATCATGAACTCGACACACTTAATTCCCGAATGGCATCAATTCAGGAAAATGTCGGAGAGAGGGTTTACAGAGGGTTTAGAGAGGGTTTTAACTGTCTCCGATTTCTATATCATGAACTCGACACACTTAATTCCCGAATGGCATCAATTCAGGAAAATGTCGGAGAGAGGGTTTACAGAGGGTTTAGAGAGGGTTTTAACTGTCTCCGATTTCTATATCATGAACTCGACACACTTAATTCCCGAATGGCATCAATTCAGGAAAATGTCGGAGAGAGGGTTTACAGAGGTTTTACAGATTGTCTGAATAATGGAAAAGTACCATTTTTTTATGTTTTTATTAATATTTAGATCTTTAAATGGGTACACATGCCCCAAAGAACAGCCGAATCTCCTCACCTAACGGACTAACAGCCGAATATTATTTTCAAGTGTCTAAATGATCTCAGACTGTACATAAAAACTCAAGTTGTTACCTTCTCGAAATCTATTAAATGGTAAAGAGCTCAAAACTTGCAATATAATGAAGGTATCTATTGCTTTTCGTAATCATACCATAATACATAGACGCTGCTAAAAATAAAAGAGACGTACACCAGTCAGTAGAAGTACATAACTTCTCATCCCAGAAGACAACCGTGGTCTAACAACCGATTCTTAACCAAAACTGCCTCACTTGTCTTTGAATTCGGTTTTCCTAATTCTTTTGATCAAACGAAAGGTAAACGAATTTGCTAAAGTTTCTTACCCCTTAACCAAGAAGAAGACAGGGTTCTAAAAGCCTATTCTTACTTCCACATCCCTGTCCGTAGCAGACATAAAATAACGTTTTTCGTACTCTCAAATACACCGGAAGTGAATAATATGTACTTGTAATAGATGTCAACTCCTCATTGCAAAGATGACGGAGGTATAACAATCGATTGTTACTTACAAGTCTCTCCCGTGTTTTAAAATTTTAACCAGATTTGTTTTTCAAATGTATATCACACAGCTGAAGATGTCAACAAAAAATGTCAATAGACAAAATCAATGTCAACGTCAATGTCAATAACACATTTTGTCACTGAACTAATGTCAACAAATTTTAAATGGTGCATCGCATGGACGAATTTTGTACGGAAAAGGGATATCATGTACTTTGATCAGCTTATCAATGATTATTGATAAGCGATGAAAAACTTATATCAGTCTTGGTTCGAAAGTAGATTTTCTTGCCGCAGGCCAACTTTCCAATATCACTATTTAGAAAGGAGGGGATCAAAGATCTACGATATCGTACATCTTAAGCGCTTTCTAGTTTTAGTTCAACTTCGATTTGAAACTGGTGCATGTCTGCTTGCCAACTAGAACGAGGCTTTCAAGTCAAAAGCAGAAACATGAATCGATGGAAAGAAAGCTTGGTTGCACAGCTTCAGAAATTCCTCTCTCACCAAGTAATTTGTTCTAAGTGCTGATTTAGATCTTAGCTCCAGCGTTCGTCACTACAAACCACATGTATAACTCCTAAGTTTATGTGTATTGCTTTTTTGTTTTGCTTATTGCTCCGTCTTTTCCTTTTTTGTATGACGGGTTTTCCAATAAATAATAATAATAATAAAGGCTATAAAATTCGACTTCAAATTGTAGGTTCTGGTTCAATTACTAGCCAATTCCATCCTTTTTGGCCTCAGGCAAGAATTAATACGGCTTTCCAAAATGTAATGTCATTTGCATTAGTCCGGCCTGAGGTCAACACTTTCAGGTCAAAAACACGGAGTTTAGACCTTTACGATGAGGTTAAGAGATTAGACTTTCTAGCAATACACTGAAATCGACGGTCTAGGAAATATAGGCAAGAAAAAAAATCACCTGTATTTCAGACAATACAAAAATATGTCATTTGTAAACATATTTATATGTCATTTTATCACCTTAAAAGTTAACATACCCCTCAATTACACGAAAAAAAAACTCTTGGCCCAAAAACTTCCTTATGCTTCTGATAAAACTTTTCGTGCTCAATTCTAAAATGTAGTCAGCTGTCTGAAAAATTCCAAAATGTAGTGTATGTCTCTACACTCTCTACAGATTGGCATACTAGAACAGGGGAAATCAGGATCAAGGATCTAGCCTCCCAATATGTCTAAATTAAAAAGAATCTTAAAGTTTTAAGTATCCTGGAAACCAAATTCAATAGGAAAAATGAATAGCACCAGTCAATAGAGCTTACTTACCCTTGAAGAGGTGGAATATGAATGTAAATTTTACAAAAATGATTAAGCTGCAATGACGTTCACGGTGCAGAATTGAACTACGATGAAAGACTTTTCTTCGAAGTCATTAATGCTTAGGAGGAAGAGGGGACTCCCAGGACTAAGGGTTTAGCCCTCCATTACGTTCAATGAAAAATATCCCAAATTCTTAATATGCCAGAGACCAAATTAAAAATTGGAAAAATGAATGAGACAAGTCGGCAAAAATTACATACCTTTGAGGAGGGGGACCGCAAATATAATCTTTATAAAAATGAATTACTGCTGCCGAGCTGCAACACTGAGCTATGATGAAAGACTTTTCTTGGGCGCCTTAACTACGCCAGAAAAAGGGAATCTCATGTCAAATGGTATAAGCCTCTCAATACGTTTAAGAAAAAAAAAAAAAAAAAAAAAAAAAAAAAAAAAAATCAAATTCTAAGTATCCTTGAAACCAAATTAAAAATAGGAAAAATGAGTTGAAAACGTCCACAGAAATTACATACCTTTGAGAGGGGGGCTGCAAATATAAGCTTCACAAAAAAGACTTACCGCTGCCGAGCTGCAACATTGAGCTATGATGAAAGACTTTTCTTGATGCCCTAATTAACTACAACAGAAGAAGGGAATCTCAGGACTAATGATCTAGCCTCCCAATACGATTAAGAAAAAAATTTCTAAGTATCCTGGAAACCAAACTAAAAATAAGAAAAAAATGAATCGGAAACAAACGATGACTTACCTTTGAGGAGGGGGGCTGTAAATATAAGCTTTAAAAAAGACTTACTGCTGCCGAGCTGCAACACTGAGTTATGATGAAAGACGGTTAAAGAAAAAGAAAGCTGAAGCAAAAAAGGATACCTAATTCACTATGTTCTAATTCAGGATCACCATGAGAATTAACCTTTACGAATATTCTTTTTTCTCATCCTCGCCAGCAATTGAGTAATTAATTCCCTGAACTTTTAATTAAGAGAGTAACAGAGGCAATTGTAGTTCTCCCAAAGAGAATAGAGTTGTTAAAAAACTTTTATTTATTAAATTTGTCTTTAGTTGCCATAACTGAGTCATCTGCAATCAAACTTCAAAATTCAAATTTTGACAAAATAAGTTATATTTTGTTAGTATTTTATACAACTACAGATCTTTTTTGGGGCGTTGTGGTAGAACTTTTGAATAACCAGGTAATCTTTTTTAACTGGATTTGAACCTTCTTTATTTATTTTATTAATAAGCAAATATTGGCGACAACTAATAAAAACTAATAAAGACGAATGTAAACAGAAACAGAACTAATTCTTTCAAACTGAAAAGAATTTGTATAAGATTCAATTTCGACTATTTTCAATCGAGATCCAAGTTCAGAGTCTCATTGTTAATAAAAACTCATATTTTTTTTAAACATTGTTTATATTTAATATATTTATTTTGTTATTATACCTAAATATAACAAAAACAAAATTTTAATAGAATTTTGATAAAACATGTTAAATATTACTAACATTTATCCACTACAGCTACAAAACGGAATTTGAATGAAATAAAAAAGCACTCTATTCGGCTTTTTTTCAGAGGTTCGTGGTACAGCTCGTGATACAGCCGGAAAACAGTAGAAGTAATAATGGAAAATAAATAGAAAAATAATGACTAATATTAAATATTAAATAGTGGCAAATATTGAAATATTAAATAATGAAATATGAAATATTAAATAATGGCAAATAATGAAATACGAAACATTAAACATTAAATAATGGCAAATAATGAAATATTAAATAACGAGATATAGAATACTGAATATCAAATAATGGCAAATAATGAAATATTAAATAATGGTAAATAATGACAATAGTTTACTCCTAATTTGAAAATAAGATGATTTGGCCTCTAATCCCAACTAACTCAGTTAAATGTTACATAATCACAAAAAAAGGTAAGGAAAAGAAGTAAAAATATGAGTCAATTATTATAGTAGTGGAGCAATCTAACCTTTTGCATTCAATAACATCAGCAAAAGCAGTTACAACTTCCTCTTTTCCACTCCACACCTTTCCTCCCATGGACGTCTTCAAACCATTCAGCAGGTCCATATAAACTTTTTCGTCAAGTTTCTGACCCATTGTTTTTGCTATTTTCCCCTGACATCTTGCACCTTGGGCTCTCAGAGGATATGATGCAGCGTTTAGGGCCATCTTCGATATCTTAACTATCTCATCCATATAGAAGCGGATGCCACCTTCAGTCCCGGGTGCTATCTCTTCCCAAACTTTCTCCCAGCCTTTGATTGTAGGGTCATCTAAAAATATCATATGATTGAATAAATAGTATATAAAAAACCCACATAAAACATTTTACAAAACGATGTAATTTTTGGAAATGCGGGGATTTCGTAACTTTTTGGGAAAACGGCTCAAGAGAAAATACAGATACGTATACGAAGGAAAATTCCAATGCATGCAAAAGACGCAGCTGGGAATAAAGCTTGCCTTTAAAAACTAGATACTGACAAAATCATGGTCTTGTTAACTACTCTACTATTACTAACAACTCATTGTACCAACAACCCACTTGAGCCCTATACAGTAGCAAACGATCATACTCCATTCTTATAGAAAAGTGAGGCTTGCTTTAAAAAACAGATGCTTACAAATCCATTTCATCTGTGAAGTAAAAAGAAGATAAAATGAAAAAAACTTGAAATATTGGCTGTATCTTGATTTACCTCCAAGTAATAAGTTTTACTCCGTTTTTTCTCTGTTTACTATTCGTCCGTTTTTTTTACCACGATTCCACTGAGAAGTTCTCACCAAGAAATGCGCTTCTCCCGCAACAGTTCTTCCAAAAATGCAGTACATGAGATTGTAGAGATATGCTACAGTTGCCATTTTTCCCTATCCCGACAAATTTAAATATTTCGACGGAAGAATAGTTATTCCCGAAAACAATTTTAGTTTTAGGCAGCTTATCCAAGCTCTTTCCTTATCTGGCTCAGAATTATTTGCAAACCCAAAACGAGAAATGGGCTATTTAGCCAAGCTTTGCACCGAGAGGCTGCTGGACCAATTGCTTCCACTGTATTCTATCTTCCGTGTGCGGCCGAATAGACTTCGGCCACGCCTTGTCCCACTTGTGACCATGCTTCCAGGAATCCTCAAGTTATTAGACATCCTTTCTGACTATGCTATGGTAAGAGTTAGCTGACCTCCAGTTGTTTCTTTCTTTGAAGAAGGGGGAGGAGAGGGATGTGCTCCTAACAGTATTTATCGTGCCAGAGTCTCTTCTTGGCACCTTGTTACGTGGCCTAGCCATTTCAGCCATATTTTATTGGTCATGCAGAAGATGTTAGGCTTTCGTCGGCATATTTCAATCTGCCATATTTCATCATTTCATTAGTTATATTGAAGGAATTCCAACACATCCTATCCACCAAACATACAGTGCACCCAATGCATTATGCTTTACATCTAATGTAGTTTAATATTGCCTTCCATTCCAGAAAAGGTTACTCGGCCTTTTCAAACAGGAAGAATGAAATCCCATGTAGGCCGGGCCGCCGCTGGACTCAGAACTGTAGAAGTGACATTTCTTGCAAGTGACAGGGTCGTGAGTAATCTTTTCACCCTGATCATTCATCATCGTTTCCATCAGACATAAAAAATACATGTGATTCCGATGAAATTCTGAGGCGGTTAGAGCCTGCGTTATATCCAACTTCATAGAACATCCATATTCAGGTGGCTACCTCCCAACTTTCTTGGCGCAGATTCACTCCCATTGACCGAGAATGGCTTGCTGATTTTCCACCAAGATCACAAGTTTTATCGGCGTGTCGCCAACCGGGAACAACTATTCTGTTGAGAAGGATCGTATACAGTTAAGATCGACAACGGTAGATCTTTAATCTGCACCAGTGGAGAGGTCATCGTTGTGACCTTATGCGCCAGTCGGCATGGGAAGACCTACGAAAGTAAGTCCACAGCTCGGCCACCCCGGCGCGTTAGCACCCTTTGAACAGGTGGAAGGCAGTTAGTAAGGAGACCCACCCTTTCACCACTTTAAGGTGCACTTATGGACATCTCTGTCAGAGGAGAGAGACATGAGCAGGACACTTGCCATACCACACCGGCCCCATTAGCCAAGAATATGACTTGCCATGAAGTTGGACCTATATTCTTAAAGTTAAGAAGCGGCTCTAGGATAATGTAGATAGGATAATATATGAGCAGGACACTTTTGCCAAACCACACCGGCAACATTAGCCAAGAATATGACTTGCCATAAAGTTGGACCTATATCCTTAAAGTTAGGAAGCGGCTCTAGGATAATATAGAACAAATTACTATATTAGTATCTATTAGTATTTTTCTAAATACTATATTAAAAAGTACTATATTAGTGCATTTAAGCTTAATTATGTTTCTAAGCATATTTCTATTTGTATCTTGTAACTAAAACGCCATGAGGTTTAAAATTAATTTCAATACAGTTTCTTTTTTCATGAAAAACCGATTCCTAAAGTTTATTTTTACCCAGTGAATACATCTATAGAGACATATCTGCTTCATAGAAGGTAGGGGAGATACCAATTAATGAAAGATAAGTTAATGGCTTACCGACTAGCTAAAGTGATTTCATCAGCCACGTTATTTTGATACATACTGAAATTTTTATGATTTTCCTTTACTTAAGTTATTGAACAGAAACCCAAAAAGCTTCTCACCCAAAATGTCGAAGTTTTCAGGACATATAATTCTCCCATTTTTAGCGCTTTTTCAAATACGCGCTCCTCCCCTGAAATGTCAAGAGGTCACGCCCCCTGGGAGAAAATCGTACGTCAATTCTTGCTCAGCATAAATCAGACGGACTCAAGCATAAAAAAAAAACATTAAAAAATTGAAAACAATGCATATTAACATCTATTAGAAAATGTAGACATTACTGAATTGGGTTACAAATTCTGACCAAAGAACGAAAATAATTCTAATGCATAATTGAATGAATTGTTGCTCACAAGTAATTCAATTGTGCATTACATTTTCTTTCGTTCTAATTATATTTTGAAAATTATTTTATTTTAGTTTTTCGTAAATTTTCTTTCTTTCCCGATTTCTTTTATAGCTCTGTGCTGTCTTTTAGATTATCTATGGACGCACTTTTGAATGAATCATCCCCATATTAAAAATATGACCTGACTTTTGACACATTCTATGAAATACCAACAACAGAGGTATTCTTGCATAGTTTCTGAGTAGTGCAAATTGTTTAACTTTCTTTGGTTTTACACACTTCTGGCGACTGTGTTACACTGTGTACTAAATGAGACTGTGTACACAATGCATTAATTGCAACGGCTCTACAAGTCCAGGGTCCACAAGTCAATGGTGGAATTTAAATAAGGAGTCCTTATGTTGAAAAAAATTACTGCGCACCATAATTCACGTCGCTTTATGTAAATAATTGTTAAGTGTGCGAGTTTGCTTTTTTTTTTTTTTTTTTTTTTTTTTTTTTTTTTCTTTTCTTCTTCTTGATGTACTCCACTTCTTTTTTATAGTGGGTAATAAATAAATTATTATTATTATTATTACACAAAAATTTCGGGCAAATGTTTAAAAAACAGCCTCGACCTCAACCAGAAAACAGCCTCGAAAAATAACAATCTGATCTGACTTTCAATGCACTCTAAGGACTCTAAGGCCCAACAAGAAAGCCATTCTGATGGCTTCTCTCAGAAGCATGTACAGCTTCTGAGAAATGAAACGCTAAAACTTTGTTGGTTTTACATGTTTTTGGCTATCCTAATTACATCTCCTTATATTAGGCGGTGTGCATTTTTATTGGACTGACTATAGAAGTCCTGAGTCAATAAGAAAAAGTCCAAATTTCCAGATTGCAACTCCATTGTGGCAATTAAAAAATATTTTTGGTCACTTTATCCACTAAATTTGGATGCCAGGTCTTCGGAAAGCAACCTGGAAAATTCAATCTAAAAACGTGCATTATGTTAAAGGTCTGACCTGACTTTCCATGCATTCCAAGGAACGCCAAGGAGAGAGCCGTTCCTGCATGGTTCCTAAGCACATCTGGGTTATAATGTGAAACCGCTTGAATTGTTTGCATACACGCTGAGCGGGTGCTTTCTTCACTGGTTTCTAAATACCACGTTTGAAGCATGTTCAGCAGCTTTTCTATCGACGAATCTTTTGCAACACGTACCTGCAAAACAGACAGGAAAAATCTTTAAGGATTTTTCAAGAACAGTCACTACGTGTTTACTTTCAAAAGATTTTTCCAAGATTATTCACAAAAAGTTAGAATATATTTGCTTAAGTTTCCTTAAAGAATTTTGGCATTCCAAAGACAGAAGAAAACATCTTATTATAAATTCAGTCTAATTATGAATTTCAATTTCCTTTCTAGTAGGCTTAAGAATAGAGGCCTTTCTATTAGCATTAAAATTGTCAATATTTTGCCGTCAATGGTAATGACCGAGCATAATTAATTTCTATATAAGCGTTTCATACTCGGTTTCTCATACTGTTGTCTATCTGGGGGTATCTTATTGTGTCTCAGCTTGAGTTTCGAAGTCGATACTAATTTTAAATATTCAACAAAAAAAGAAGAACTTTTGACTTTTATTTTATCGTCGTCACATTTTAGGTTCTCTTTTTAACGAAATTACCCTCTCGCATGTACATTATATAAATATAATTGTATATTATATAAATATGTAGTTGTGTATCATTTAAATATATAATATACAAATAATTATAATTTAAATTACGACAAAATTGTGTTAAAAACTAAGAAAAAAGTCTGGATTCAGGGCAAAAATATCCCATAACAACCATCCACTAATCATTATTCCAAAGAAACATAAATAATACACAGGGAGGGGGGGGGGATTCAAATTGAGAATAAACCCAAGTATTAAAACCACAGCTAAAATGAAATAAAAATAAAAAAAAGGATAAAACTTTAATAAGTCAACTAGCTTTCAAAGAAAAACCATAAATTTGTGACCAAAAATAAAAAAATTACAAATTTTTGGGCGTGGCACATGGAACCCTTTATTCACGAGGAAAAAAAGAGAAAAACATCTTAAAGAGAGAAACATCTTGTCATACACAAATCAATTACAACTGATTGAAATAAGTGCGCTTGGAAGGCGAAAATTGGACGACTCAAATCTTCTTGAGACGTCAAAAATATATGAAATGAATTGCAATAAGCAGTATAGGTGTATAAGTCAAACCTATAAGTAAACCTAAGTAACCTCACACAGAGAAGAAGAAAAGGTATGTATAACTTACCAGCTGACCAATAGTACCAGCATAAGTAGAACGCAAAGCCAAGTTTCGATCACTCAATCCTTTACAGAGAACTGCAAGGGCTTTGCCAGCAACAGGCTGAAGTTCGTGAGGTCGAAGCTGCGCAAGCGAGGATATCAAATGAGCAGAACAGCCTTTGACTGGCAGAGGATTATTCGTTTTTATTGTTGAAAGCAAAGAAACGACAATAATCTCTGTCTTCTCAGCATCTAAAAATTGTAGAGTCTGAAAAAAAAAGACACTTATTTTATAAAATAGAGCAATAAGTATAAACTCGGTAAATAATAACTTGAACTTAAAGAAATGTGGCGATCTCAAAATCTCTCTCTACATTTGAAACTCCGGCTTTTTAACAGCAACGTCACTTTTGACTTAAAGGACAACAGAAAAGTTGAATTCAAGTGTTCAAAATTCTTGCCTTCCAAAAATACTGAATATCGATTGGACTCACAAACCAGTCAATGCGAGGTGCCACTTGTGGTAGAAGTCATCAGAGTGCTTAGATGGAGATACTTAAGGCATGCTCTATGAATTGATGAGAAGCAACTTCCGAAAGCTGTTCTTCACTGGCAACCAACGCATTCCCAGATGAACTTAGTCAACCACTTTCAAATTTATTCAACCACATCACCATTTCTGGCAACTTCCCGTCTTTATGGAAGAAAGGATATTATTATTATTTTATTACCCATTATTAAACATACAAAATGTTGTAAATGGAGTACAAGAAAAGAAAAAAAAAGAAAAATATCCGAAGAAAACTCAACTACAGAAAAACAAGATTAAGAACATTCCTACGACAAACAAAAAAGACAAATTTAAGTTATTGCGACATATAATGAAGAGAGGCTTGGTTCAAACACCTTTGCAAATCGAACACGGCGATTCAGTACAGCTATAAGCGGGTCGGCTATAACATACTTCAGAGATATATTCGAATTCCTCATCCAAACTGGAAGACGAAGCAGATACTTGCCATATCTGTAGAAAATAGACCGAATATTGCGGCGATCAGACGAGGTAAATATTTTCCAAAACGGGGATAGGACTAGCTTATGTGGCAGAACAAAAGCATTATATACCCTTGCAAGTAGAAAACGGTTAAAGTGGCACTTCATTGAAACGAGAATTCCATAAGCTCTGCGTGTCTTTACAGCGAACAACGAAACAAGGTAATCGCGGGTTTCTTTAAGATCGCTACAAATTGGAAGGCCGAGGTACATAATCTTAGACGAAGACTTAATCGTATAAATTCCGAAAACAACATCAACTGGTACACTATCTTTAACACGGCTATTAAATACGAGAACTTCACTCTTCTGGGGATTGAAAGAAAGACCTATGTTACCATACTCCTTACTCAAAACACGGAAAGTCTCTTCGATGCCTATAAGTGTTCTACTCGCGTTCAAAATGTCGTCGGCATAATCGATCAGCGAAACATTGAGACCTCTAAAGATACATGTAGACTGAACCGGTTCTTGCGATGAAATAATACTATTATTGAATAGTGGTGGTGAAGTAAGTGCTCCTTGGCGTATTCCCTTCTCTACGGGTATAAGACTAGAAGATAGGGTTAAAGCATTAACACAGGGTACATTTACACGCGCTTTTAAATTACTATACATATTCCTCAGTGCGCGTATAATAGACTTATCCACGCCACGTTTCCGGGCCGACAACAATATCTGAGGGTGCACACCGGAATCAAACGCGCGGTTGACAACGTGACCGGCAAAATACAAAGTCTCATTTGAATCATCGACGTCAATCAACAAATTAGCAATCAAATAATGCGCGTGTTCTCTACTCATTTTCTTCTTGAAACCAAATTGGTTATCTGGCGTGGTACATGTAGCACTAAGCCTATTTACAACAAGCAATTCAAATAACTTACACAGTATAGGCGCGACAGTTATCGGGCGGTAAGAAGAACACTGCCCCCCGTCTTTTCCCTTCTTTAATACAGGAGTAATTACCCCCGTGCAGAATAGGTCTGGAACAACCCCAGCATTAAAAATCATTTGGTACAGGAGACAAAGGTGCTCGACAAGGTTCTGACTTCCCGCTTGCAGATGCAATCCGCACAGGTTATCTACCCCCCCTCGACAACTTCTTCTTCAGTTTCGAGAGTGCCTCACTGACTGACGAATTAGAAACAACAAAACCAACTTCCCGTTCACATTCCGCAAGACTCGCATCGAGCTCAATAGAAAATTTATTTTCCAGATCAGCATTAGGCGATGAAAACTCGTGCGTAAAATATTTAACCCATTCACTCTCACTGGGCAGAACATCAACTGATTCTTTACGTTTCTTCTTTTTTAGGAATTTCCACATGCGATCGGGTTCTTGCTTTATATATTTACTATCACATTCAATAATCATAGCACGATGTATAGCGAGGGTTTTTGCGAATCTTCGCTTAGTATATAATCGGATGGAGTTCACTATACCATGCCTTGGTCGGTCATTATCTATCCACATTCTTAACCAGAATTTCGCGTCCGCACACGCATTTACAAGATCCGAATTATCGGACCAGTGGGGTATTTCCGAGCCAATCCGAACACGACAAATCGGTACTGCAGCCTTTTCCGCACACTGCAGGGCATGAACTATTTCGCTACAGTATATATTGATCAATACTTGTTTGTCACTTGCTGCAACTGAAGAAGATTTATGAAGTAGATTGTAAGGGACGTGAATTCTTGCTAAAATATCGTCACATACCTTCTGGTACAAAGGGGTATTAATTTTATCCCACATAACTTTCTGATGCCATTTTATGTGAAACCGATACCTAAAAAAGACGCACCTAATGACTTCACTGGAGTTCGGCCGATCACTCTTACACCGGTACTTAGCAAAGTCTACGAGCATTTCCTCTCATCCAGATTAAATGGAAAAATCATCAGCATAGTGGATCCAAAGCAATTTGGTAGTATTCCCAAGACCTCAACAGCTTACTATTTGGTAAGCCTCCTGGACAAAATCCTCAAGAACCTAGACAACCCCGGCTACTAGATAAACCTCATAGCAATACATCTGAAAAAAGCTTTCGACCTGATCAACCACAGTAAACTCACCAAAAAATTACTTACAAGGTATAGTAACACCCCCACCTTAGTTCGAATCATTGCCAACTTTCTCTCGGGTCGAAAGCAAAGCACCAAAATAAGAGCTCGTACTCAACCGAGGTTCAAATCTAATGTGGAGTGCCAGGAGGAACAATCCTTGGTCCTTTTTTGTTTCTTGTAATGGTCAACGAGCTGGCAGATTTCTATACAGAAAGATGGAAGTACGTCGATGATCTGTCATTAACTGAAATTTTCCATAAGGACGCCCCAAGCAACGCGTATAGTATCATCGAACCAGACATTAAGAACCAGGCTACCAGTAACGACATGGTGGTGAATGTGGACAAATCCGTTGTACTTCCAATTTCTTTCTTGAGGACCGAACCAACCTATTATCCTCCGCTACACCAACAGCAGATGGTGACCGTAATTAAGCTGCTAGGTGTCCATATTTCATCAGATATGAAGTGGGATAAAGAAGTAGGAAGCAGAGTCAAACTTGGAAATATGGGTATCTCTGCTATGAAGTTGCTATCTCGTTCCTGTCGAGCATCTTCTGAGGTTCTATCTTTCTTTCATTAGACCTATCTTAGAATATTGTTGTTAAGTATGGCATTTCTCCCTTACTCATGACCGGTCGGAGACATTGGAGCGAGTTTAGTACCGTGCCCTACTTGTGGCGTCTAAACCTCCTAAGGCTCCCTATATATCGCCCCTCCAAGAATTTAAACTTGTTACCCTTAAAAAAAGAAGGCAACAATTTAGTCTCAAGTTGGGAAAGGGTATCTTGAAAATTCCAACCTCCACGGTATACTTCCTTCGGGTTTTTCCGTTGTAGACAAAGTTGCAAAGGTCTGTTGCTGAACCTATACCAAAAATACAACCAGTATTTACAACCTATGCAAGACATGAAATAAGTTTTGTGCCTGGTTTGTTCGCCTTTATAACTTAGATGCCTAATTTTATATATAGATGTATGTTATTTAAATTTTTGTCTTTATAATTTTGTCGACCGTTGAAGTGTTGTAAAAATTGTATTTGTGTTGACCATGTCGCTGAATGTGAGAATTGCATTTTGTATATGTAGACTTTTTGAATTTTACTATTGTCTTGACGAAAAAAAAAAACAAGAATCGGCATGACCGTGTAAGCATTTTGAAACAAAGGAGATTTTGATTTGATTGATTGATTTGAATACACAACGGAACAATTACCAGACTGCCCTATGCAGCCTGAACACTTTCATAAAACCCGAGTGGGGGGACCTGGTAGCTGAAGCAAACCGACAGGATGATTGGAGGCTCCTCCTTGATGACCCTGGTGACTCAGGCGGAACTAAGGTCTAAGGTCTAAGTAAGTATAAACACAAACATATTCTAGAAGCAAATGGAGGTTTCATGCGCGAGCTGAAAGCAAAACTTTGCGCTTTAGTGAAGACAACATACATTCTGAACAGTGTTTTTTGTGACATAAAAATTTAGAAAATCAAAAAATAACAAGCTTCCAGGAAAAAAACCTTCCCCTAAAACAAATAAATTCTCTACAATCAATTTAGCTTTACTACTTTAAAAGCTTACTTAATTTAATCACTATTCCTTTCCCTTTCCCTCTTAAAATACAGATGCCCTCCCCCCTTTTCAATTATACGGACAAAAATCCTCCTCTACAAAAACTGCAAAGCCTGAAATTCAGTAAAAGTTCGGACTGAGAGTCTATAAAGTCCCAAGATCATATTTTTGGGGCATTCAGCTCAGTCCAAGCAAAAAACAAAAACAAAAAAGGAGTCCTCGAATGAGAGAGAGATGGGGTAAGTGATGAGAAAATATCTAAATAGAGCGTGACAAAAAAATCCTTGTATATTTATTATTTTTCAGGCATATTAGGGATACTTCCAGTGGCATAGACTTGCGGGAATGTAAGGGGAAGGGGGGCAATTTTGTGGCAGGGTATTTGCATCTTGTCACCAGCAACTCCACTCTTTTGAAAATGAAACAGTAAACTTCCCGGTGGATCCTCATGTGCCTGATGATTCTGTAACTGCCTGTACTATATCTGCTTACATTATAATTTCTGCCAGTTTTAACGAGATGAGTAAGGTTAGGTGGGTATTAAGGTGAGTTCACAACATTTTGAATCTACAGTGGGACTTCTGATCTTAAGAAGATGCTGCCAGTAAATTGACAGAATTATTTTTTACCATAATGCACAGGATCACCGGAAATCTTATTGTGAAGAACAACATATGTTTTGTTGTCAAAAGTGAATTATATAAGGCCTGCAAAGCTAACCTTAATGGCTTACATAATATATCTGCTCTGTGGTTAGTTGCTTCAATATCTCTATGTCAAATAATTTGATTATATCTATAAACAATTTCTTTTCTTCCCTCGAAATTGTTCGACAAAAAAAAAGAACAAAAAATAAAACACAAATCATTTTTAAGTTTCATTTTTGAAGGAAACACGAATTAGGGTAACGCCAATAGCATATGTACATCAAAATATCGATCGAACATAACGCTATTTTGATCTGACACATATATTAAAAGGAGGTCTTGAGGGGGGGGGGTGAAGCTTTTCCCTTTGACCATGATGCTGAAAATTTAATGGAAATACAAATATTCTTCCTCGCAATGAGATTTCCAAATCCTATGCATTATAGTGAAATCAAAAGATCGACCAAACAAGGGATATGGGGTGGCATACCACTTTGTAATATTTAAGACCCTAAATTTCCTTAAATGTTGCCTTTTATAGGTTTTGGGGAATGAATAACGTTTTTGGGATGGCCGCTTATGAAGTTTGTTAATCTATATTGAAATTTTGTCCAAAAACAGTTATATATAACTTTCTATTTATATAAGGAAAAAGAGAGTAAATTAGAGGGGAAGAGAAAAAGTGCACGATAAAGAACAATCTCAAACATGTCTGGAAGAATTTTGAAAGTGAAGAAATCTTAAAGAATGTAAAAACAGGAATTAAATTTCCAGCATCATGGTCAAAGGGAAAAGCTTCACCCCCCCCCCCTCAAGACCTCCTTTTATTGTACGTGCTAGATCAAAACTTGGTTTTAGGTCAAATTAAGAGTCAATTGTAACTTCCTCAATAATAAATTAAAGGGTCTAACATGTTGTGCTGTTTCATATGATGCCGTCATCTTTGCCGCGGAGATTCTTGCACTGTCAAACATTTCTTGTGTTGCTGCTTGGTCCCCCAGTCGAACACTCATATAATTTAATTGTTGATGTTGGGCAGCCTCAACGCTGTTAATAAGCGCTGGGATTATTATTGGTAGATGTGGAGCTACGAGGTGGCCCAGGGACCGCACCATAGATATCGTCGTATCCAAACTAGAAAAAAACAGCAGCTGAGCAAGTCAGGAAAGAAGAAGATTAGCCATATTAACAGGGGCAATGAAGTAAATAAAGTGAAGAACAATAGTGGCTTACCTTATTTCTTATATATTCAAACATGGTATTTCGCAATTCATCTCTGATTTAAATTTTAAATTTTCGATTCAAATTTTACAATCTCAGAACGCATTTGATGTCATTTTGCAATACACCCTCTTTGAAAGCAGATATGGATTCTAAACATAAAGTAAAAAAAAAAAAATTCTGGAAATCAATTACATTTTCACATTATTCAATTTTTAGTAAGTCTAACTGTATAAATTTTCAAACTTTACATTTATACACACTTAAAGTAATTCTATTTAGTAGAATTTCCGAACGTGAAAACACTGGTAAAATTGTACTGAAAACCGCTTTCTTTCAAATTAAATAATACGGGAAACTAATGAGAGAGGAAAAATTTCTTAGAAAAAAACAGCCCCATCTAACATTACCCAACCAAATCATAAACATAATAAAACCTAAAAAGAAATATTAGCTTTATGCTGCTGTTACTCTATACTGGGCTCAAAATAGAACACTGGCTTTTGCTAAAAGGGGACAAGAGCCTTATAAAGTACTAACTAAACTACAAATGACATTCTCTCTGCTTAAACTCCATATATTCCAGTCCATCATCTTCCCAGTCACCCTTGTCATAGCAGGTTTCCCAGCGGACACGTCACTGGTTCGGACATCTTTTGCGACTGCCTTTCGAAACTCCGATTCGGATTTTTTTTACAACTTCAAACCAATCATTAGTGGCTGGAAACGTCCAAGAGGAGGACCCCAGTTCCGGTGGAATGACAGTCTCGGGAAATTCCTCGACAAGGCTGGAATTTTGCTGTCCGATGCAGAGGCCCTTGCTGCTGAACTCCCCTCGTGGAGATTGCTAATGACGGCATTAGGATTAAGTAAGTAAAGTAAGCAATTCAATATTTTTGCCTCTTTATTTCATTACTTTATCTTTGTTTAAGTTTTTCTTACCTACTTCTGTCTTTTGGATTAGATCAAAATGTAAGCTTCAATAAATCAGAATTAAACTTAACCTCTTCTTTTTCGTCATGTTTGATTATTTGGGAAAGCTAATACATAATCTCCATAAACTTCCAGGCCCTTCAGCAACTTAGATCAAAATCTAGGGCCTGTATTAAAAAGCCGAGACTTGTTCTATTCTGAAACCACGGAGTGACATCAAATTTAACCAAATATCTTCTATTTTTTCTATTTCTCCTGTGCAACCGTACAATTTCAGTAGCAGTAGTATTCATGATTTCCTATTACATCCATGTCAACACGCCAAGATTCCATCTATTCCGTTTAATTACTTTGCTCTCTCTACATTTACTTCACTTTACATACTACATTTACTCTACAAAAATGTTGTGCTGCCTCCACTTCTTCATAATACCTCTTCTTTCTACCTTTACTTATTCATAATACCTCTTCTTGCTACCTTTACCTCTTCATAATACCTCTTTGTGCTGTCTTTATTTCTTCATGCTACCTCTTCAAGCTACTCTAGTTCTTCATACTACTTCTATTTCTTCACGCCAAAAATTCCTTCTTATTCAGTTTTCTGTTTACTTTTGTTTAAATTATAGAAAGGTCTGTTTAATAAAATAAGTTTTATAATCATTTAAATAATATTTATTTAAGCTTTATATTTCGTTGGTCCAGTGGATAGCTAAGGTATGGACCCTTTCCAAAATTACAATTTTTTTTTAGGTGTTTTAACCATTTTTGTTTATGATTGACGATTGAAAAATTAACAGAATACGCAATTCATTCGCATTTATATCTTGGAGCTTTTTGGAGCAAAAAATCTACCAGCACCACTCATTAGAAAGTGATAATAAAGAAAGCAACAATAACAATAAAGAAAGTGAAAGTTGGAAAGTAACAATAAACAATAAATTTAATAAAGTTCTCATTCAGCATCCGCCAGTGAAGGTCACATATATTTCATAAAGGATTAAAGAGTGACACAATTTTGTAATGGATTAAATCTTACGCAGTTACCTGAATGCACTCAAATATCGGAGATTGGATTTTTTGACTGGATCGGTGACGTCACTGATTAGTTATACACCTGAATTTTGAAGATTGCTTATAATTTGAATTGTTTGGATATTTGTGTATTTAAAAAAAAATTATTATCTGAGTTAATAATCTTAAATGGAATAAGGTGTGTTTGTTCGATAGAAGTGAATGAGTGAACATTTTAACTCAAATTGTAATAATGGATTATGATTTACGATCTATTACTGACTAGTTTTTGAATTGCCAAGTTGGTTAGTTTGGAACAAATTAACATTTGTAATGTTTTGTCTTATGATTGAGTAAGACCTGTTACGCGAGAGCCGCTTATTTGTCTATCCAGTGGCGGTTACAAGTTTATTCTGAATATAAACCATTCTGAACTGTGATTCTGATTTTTGATCGAGTGTCCAAATTATAATTATTCGTTAAAATTTGGTACATTAACCCGAAGAGCAATTGTTGCTGACCTATTGGCCTAAATTTCAAGTTGTTTTTGGAGCTGAGTTCGAGATTGGCGTTAGGAGTCGTTCTTGGAGCTGAGTTCGGGGTTGGCGTTTGCCGTGCCCTTGTAACGGCTAACGCTTAATGGACGTTGGCAGCTCCGTGGATAAATATTTGTTGCCTAGTGAGGCAAGCCGTTTCTTGTTTAATTATTTCTAAGATGGGACGTCGGCGTAAAGTCCAGCGTGCTGGAGCTGATGGAACTGGAGCAGTCTTAGATGTTTCGGTCACTTCTAGCGAGGAGTCCCAGTCACCATTGTTAAAATTGTCCGAAGATTTTGTTACGATGCTGGCAATCGTGAAAGAAAACGGATCTAAGTTAGACTCTATTGATGGACGTATGAGATCTCTGGAACAAAGGGTTATATCGGTGGAAAAAGCGCAGCTTGAGTTTCACGCATCGGTTACGGAAGTTCAAGCCCGTGTAGTATCAGTTGAAAGCGAAACTGATAGCCTAAAAAAGCAGATAAGCGTTATCACGAGTGAAGCGATGGCACTGAGGAAAAACAATATTGACCTGGCAAGTCGGTTAATGATCTGTGAATACCAGGTATCTGACAGTAACATTATTGTTTGGAATTTGCCTTGTGACAGTAAGGAGGACGCTAGTGAAGCGTTTAAGCAAGTATGTCTGTCTGGGCTTGAAGTAAGTGAGGTTCCCAAGTTTACAGTGCTACAAAACATGAAAGACCAGAAATTTTTCAAAGACAATGTTTTTTCGAGGGAAAAGAAAATTGATTTACTAAAAGTTAGCAAGAATTTGAAAGGGAAATCTGTGAGGAATCTGAAAGAGATTTATATTAGTGATGATGCCCCTCTTTCTGTCCGGGAGGCACGAAAAAGTCTTTTTGAGAAGAAGGCTAAGCTAAAGGATATAGGTATTTCAGCTTGGGTGTCTAAAACCGTTCCACCTTTTCTTTATTTTGATCGTCCTAATGGTTCGCGAGCCAAATTCTGCCCTAGTGATATAATCCCAGAGCTTAATTCACCTCGCAGTGATAGCAATGCGCATCAGCGCAGTCAAGTGAGGGGAAGAGGTTTACGCGGTGGTAAAGGTAGAGAAGGAGTTTAATATAGGTCCCTATTTGATATTATGGTAATTTTGTGAACGGATGGTTTGTAATCGTGTGAGTATTGTTTAGTGTCAGTTATGAAATTTAAAATAAACGGTTGTTGCGTTTATTATTAACTTATTAACTTATTCATTTTTTTTTTGTGTTATGAAGTATTCATTGTTTTTGTTATTTATGTCCCCTATGTTGGCGATTCTTTTTGTGTTATTATTTTTGGTCCATGTTTTCTTATCTTTCGTTTTCTTTCAGGATTTGTTGGTCTGGCTTTTCTCGGTTCTTGGTCGTTTCACTCATGGTATGGTAAGGTTACTATTTTTTCGCATTCCAAAATTCCGGTTTCCATCCCTTCGGATTGATTATTTTAAATGTCAAGTTTAGGTAGGGAACGGCTGGGTTTTCTTGAGAGTGATTCGATGAAATTACATGATTTGGGGGGAGGGATACTTCACAGAGATTTTGATGTGGGTGAGTTTCATGAGGTTAATCCTGATTCCCGTTATAAGTTTCTGTGTGATTTGAGTTCTATTAGTTGTCAAAATGAGTTTAATATTTTTCATTTAAATTGTCAAGGGATTGGAAGTTCATACCAGTTTTTGAATGAGTTATGTCTGCAATCAACCCTTCATGTTTTAGCTTTAACGGAGACTTGGTTGAAGAACCATAGTTCTTCTCTGTTAGAGATTGGTAATTATAAGCTGTATATTAAAAATAGAGAGATGCATCAACATGGCGGCTTAGCAATTTATGTGCGTAATGATTTTGAGGTTAAGGTGAGAGATGATATAAGAGTTAATCGAGAAATGGTGTTTGAAAGTATGGTGTTAGAATTGCAGTGTCTTAATTTTAAGTGTCTTATGATTGTCGTTTATAGACCCCCTTCGTATAATATAGATGAGTTTAGCTCACTTTTAGAAGAGCAATTGGATAAGTTACCAATTTCAACTAGACCTTGTTTTATTTGTGGTGATTTCAACTTGGATTTAAGAACTGTGAATAGTAACCTTAGAGCTAGGGAGTTTCTAAACACTATGCTAGGTTATGGACCACAGCCTTCTATTAATATATGTACAAGAGTGAGCCATGATTCTGCTACGTTGATTGATAACATTTACTTAAATACTGGATATAGTAGTGCGAGTGTTATTGTAAACGACGTTTCGGACCATTTCGGTCTGTTGGTATCTATTCCTTCTCTTTTGAACCGGCCAAGATCAGAGCGTTCTGAAGTACCAAAAACTTGTTTTCCTGTTATTAATGTACCGAAGTTAAAAAATGAGCTTGGAGGAAAAAATTTTGATTTTTTATATAGTAATGATATGGATGTGAATGATAAATTTACACTTTGGTATTCGATGATTAAGGATACTGTAGTCGCTTGTAGTCAAGTTAGGAAGAAACATAAGTATTTTGATTCGCCGAAGAAGCTTTGGGTTACGAAGAGTATTCTAGTTTCTCTAGCTAGGCGACAGCAATTGTATAAAAAGTCCGCATTAAGTAATAGTATTAGCGATGTAAATATTTATAAAGCGTATTGTAATAAGTTGAATAGTATACTTCGTAAAGCTAAGTTAGATTACCTGAGTGATAGATTTAAAAATGCGGAGGGTAACCCGAGAAAGACTTGGAATGTTATAAATTCTGTTATTAAACCGAATAAGCCTGAAATTGTTAGTAGTCTTGTTGATGGGGAAAATACTCGCCAAACTACTGAACGTATGTGTGAGTACTTTTCTAGTGTAGGGGGCCGGTTAGCGTCGTCTGTTCAGCAGCATGCAAGTGATGGTGATTTTACTCAGCTTTTCCCTGAAAGTAGTGACGTTTCTATGTACTTGCGACCGGTTACTGAAAAAGATTTGTGTGATGTGGTAAAAGGTATGCGAAACAGTGCATCCGGGTCAGACTTTATTACAACAAAGGTTTTTAAGTCAATTTTTCCTGTGATATCGCAACAAATTTTGTACCTGGTTAATGCTAGTTTTAAATGTGGTATATATCCGGAGTGTCTTAAAAGTGCCAGAGTAATACCTTTTTTTAAAGGGGGTGACAGGAAAAATGTGAATCATTATCGACCGATATCCCTCCTTTCTGTTATTTCTAGGCTAGTAGAAAAACTTATTAATTCTAGAGTATCTGAGTTTTTGGAGAATATTTCCTTTTTCCATTCTAATCAGTTCGGTTTTCGTAAGGGGATGTCTACCGAACAGGCAGTTTTATTTTTGACGACGTTGGTGCATGATGCTTTGGACCAAGGGTTTAAGGTGGCGTCTATTTTTTTAGATATTGTTAAAGCGTTCGATTCAGTTGACCACGAAATTTTAATTATGAAGCTAGAAAATTGTGGAATTAGAGGAAATGCGTTGAAGTTATTTGAAACTTTTTTGAGAGGTAGGACCCAGTGTGTTGAAATTTCTAATGTGAGGTCTGGTGAAAGAATGGTTGATTATGGTGTTCCACAGGGTTCTGTTTTAGGTCCGCTTTTATTCTTGGTTTATATCAATGACTTACGATTTTCTGTTTTGGATTTGTTAGATAGTGCACATTCTAATTGTAGGGTGATTATTCCTAGTTTTGCAGATGATACCCATTTTACTGCTGCAGCAAAGACTGAATCTGATTTAATAGAGATAATGAGAAGAGGTATGTTAGGTATAGATAAGGGGATGAGAGTGAATAAGCTTTTTTTAAACCATAGTAAATCAGGTTTTATTATATATGGTAGATCATCAAATTTTTACCCTTGGGTTCTGGATTTGCAAATGGAGAATTATGTAATTAAGCGTACAAATACTATACGATACCTTGGTGTTATTGTGGATGAATGCCTTAGTTTTAAAAATCATGTTTCTTTTATTAGTAGTAAGATTGCAAGAAATGTTGGAATGATGAGAAAGTTAAAAAATATTTTCCATGATTCTGTTTTGAGATTGATTTATTTTTCGTTAGTTCACCCGTATTTAGTATATTGCGTTAGTATATGGTCTAGCACATTTTATGTGCATTTGCAGCAGTTACGTGTGATACAAAATATGGCACTGCGAGTGTTGTCCAGAGATAATCGGAGAACCTCGGTGAGATCCCAATATGTACAGTTAAATATTATCCCTGTGTCAGGTCTTGGGAAATTTTACCATGGGTTATTTATGTTTAAGTGTTTTTTCTAATTTGGTTCCCAAGTGTTTTTCAAATTTATTTATTTCTGGTGATGATGTACACAATTATCCTACTCGTCATGCTAGAGATATACGGACACCTCAAGTTACTAGTACTAGATCGCTATTTTCAATACGTCATGTGGGGCCAGTTGTCTGGAATAATTTGCCTGTTTCTTTAAAAAGTTCAGCGAATCTATGTGAATTCCGTCGGGACCTTAAAACCCTTTGTCTCCATAGGTATGAATTTGTTTAAAGGGTGGTATAGTTGAGTCACTCTCAGGTTTGCCCGGAACCCGTTTTTCCTATATATTCCTATATATTTTTTTTTTTTTTTGTTTTGTTTATTTATTATTTATGGGATGGCGGCGGGAAGTTTTGGAGTATGTGAAGTATTGATTTTTGGTTATTGCGACCAGGAGCCGAGTGAGTGTAGGATTTTCATTCTTTCTTCTTTTTTTCTTTCTTTCTTCTTTTTCTCTTTTTTTTCTCTTCTTTCTCTTTATTATGTTATTATAAGTGTTAATTTTAAGAGGGTAATTACTTCCGAACAAGCGTTAGCTTATGGAAGGTCATTTGTTTTTTTGTGTTGTGTTGTTTTTGGAATAAACCCTTATCTTATCTTAAAAGAAATTTAATAGTCTTGGTCCATCATATCTTGTCCCCTTTTTAGGAAAAAAGTGCCAATATCCTTCATTAGAAAGCAAAAAAAGATTAGAAAGCAAAATAAAGAAAGATTAATCAGTAAGAGCTATCACTTACCATAGTGCGTGGACTTCTTTTACGGATGACTGAAGCCCTTCTAAGACAACTGGAAACATGAATTTTGCCGTTTCCTGGGCAGAGTTTTTTCCGGCATCTACATTTGTTGTTTGAACCAGTACCTCAAAAGAAATAAGTGTAGTCTTTAGATATACATACATAGTTCAAAAGAACTCTGTTTTTTTAGGTATCTGTTCCTTAGAGGAAATATCTGTTTTTTTTTTAGAAGGACACTTGTCTCCGTACCTGTCTCCAAGATAAAGAAATAATTTTTAGCTATATATACACCTTTTCGCCCCTTTGGTTTTTCATTGAATTATAATCCCAGTGAAGTTAGTTAGATTTCGCAATATTTGTCGAAGGATTATAGTTCCTGACCTATAATAAAACCTTTGCTTAATCTATTAACCTAGTTTCTGGACATTTACATAAGTTTTTACGGCTTATGATTTACGGACACGATTAATCGAAGCAATTTGGTTTTATAAGTGGAATAAGGGATTACGATTTATGGACTATATTACTGTAAGTGAAAATTATTGATTCTGGAATTTGGGGGAAAGATAAACTTTTTTATAATCCAGTGTTGAATTTCATACAGAAAAATCTCGAACAAGGGATTTCCCACGATTCGATTAAAGATCATGCTTTGGATTTTTTTTCGGCCACTGATGTGTTAGATGCGAGAAAGCTTTTCCTCCAGAAAGCTTTTCCGAGGGAAGTTCCACCCAGGCGAGTTGGTAACAACGCCCAACAAAATTGTATTGCCGATATTATTGCAGCGTTTGAAAAATGCCACTCTGAAGATATAGATGTGCCGGACTTCGTGATAAGGAACGCGAGTGAAATCCCGATAATTCCCGCATCGGCATATTCCATGCTTAGTAGTAAGGTAAACGCCTGTTTTAATGAATTACGCGCTTTGTCAGAAAAGCTTCAAACCCAGCCGCCTTCCCCCCCCCACTGCTCCCCCTTTAGTTGAAGATAAACCTACATATGCAGTAATTGTGAAAAATGTTCCTACCGATTTAAGTGATCCTGGTTTGCGAAAAGATAAATTGAATACGCTTGAAGGTCATGAAGGGATTTTAAGTCTAAAACCGGATAATCAGAATAAAAAGTGAATCGTAGTTACTCGAGATAGGCAGTCAGCCGTATCCCTTGCCGCCTGAGCCTCTAAGAGCCTACCTGATGTTCAAACCAAGGTCCTTGATAAAAAAAGCACTTGGTATTGTTTGGGGTGCAAAGGAAAGCATACCGGGATTAGCACGTTCTATAAAAATAGGACATTCAAAATGTTTTCGTTTGGAATTTCTGGATCAGTTAGCACTGAAAAATGCAATTAACCATGGTCTCCAACTTGGATATGAACTTTTTTGTGTTGAAATCTATCAAGAATTACCGCGTCGTTGTTTCCGGTGCCAAGGGGTAGATCACACTATTGCTAGATGCCCACGTTCTCCTGATTTACCAAAATGTTCCCGCTGTGCTGGGTCTCACGAAAACACCACGGACAACCCCTGCTCAGTTGCTCCTAAGTGCGCCAATTGCGGAGGACATCATGTTTCTTATAGTTTAAAATGCTCGGTACTGAGAAATGCGCTTGCCAAGACAACATGATGACTCATCTTCTCCTACAGCCTTAAGTTTTGTTTCTCTGAACATTAATGGTACTAAAGATAAGGATCTGCAAATTGACGAGCTGCTAAATTTTGATGTTGTATCCCTACAGGAGCATCTACTTTCCAAAGTCAATATGAACAGTTTAAGGCGGTCTGCTACACATGATATATTTATTCGAGAAGCAAAAAAGACCCGCGGTCGCCCTTCCGGCGGCACCGCTATCTTCATTCGGTCGGGATATCAGCCTATACAAATTTATTCTGATGCTAATATTCTAGCAATCCAGTGTAATAACATGGCTTTTGTAAATATGTATATCCCATACAATCATCGAAATACTCAGTCATTTACTGCTTTTGCTAAAGCTTGCCATAAACTGAAATCTCTTTTCATAAACTTTGCAGATAATAATGTTGATTGGATCTTAGCCGGGGATATGAATACTTACATATTGACCTCATCTGATCGATCTAAACTCCTGCTAGATTCTCTGCCAAGTGTCTATCATGTCGCTGCTAAGAACCTGGCTTATACTTACATTCATAATCGAGGCTCCGTTAAATCCAACCTCGACCATATTATTGTGTCTAAGTCCGGTCTAATTAATTCCGAGGTGTTTGTTGATGAAGATAAAATCAATGATGACCATCTCCCTATTTCGGGCCTAATTGAGCCTCCTGATGTTCAAGCCCACTTTAAGGGTCCCCATTCCAAATGGTATCAAAAGCCCAATTGGAATCGGATAAACGTTGAGATATATATTACTAATTTATGCATTTTACTCTCAACTATTTAAGTCCCGTTTCACTTGCTCCAGACTTCGATAAAGTGCCCTGATTCTAAGTAAGACCTAAATTCGTATTGTTACCAGATAGTGGCATGTCTAAAGTCAGCCACAAAAATTGCAGTTCCGATTGAGCACGTGCGTTCTGGATCTCGCAAGCCCCTGTGGAATATACATCCGAAAGTGAAAAAAGTAAAGAACCGTGCAGAGTTTTGGTTGCGATTGTGGAACGCTTGCGATCAACCCTCCTCCGGTGCTGTGTTTACAGTCAAGCAAAAAACGAAGAAGAATACAAATCTTGTTTACGTAATGCAAGGCTCAACGCGTGGGACGCTCCAAACAGTAAAATGACTTGGAATAGAGTTATCAATAGCAGTAAGTGTTCTCCCCCACCTCAGTCAGAATTAAACCTTATGAATTTTGTGCGCCATTATATTGACATATTTTCCGTATTTAATCAGTGTGTTCAGAAACATTTTTCTAATCTACTTAGTTCGGTCCTGCCAGTGTCTGTTTGTCAATATAGAGTCCCTGCGATAAGTATGAGTGATTTACATTGGGCGCTGAAGAAAGTAAAAAGATCAGATTCTCCTGATTGTGATGGCCTATGCTTTAGGAATTTTGCTTATGATTGCCCATTATTGTTGAACCAGCTGCAGTTATTATTCCAGATTTGTATAGCTCCATCTCTGGTTCCTGGTAGTTTTCTTTCCGGTAGCGTCACGCCTATACTTAAACGCGGTAAAGATCCAGATTCATGCTTGAATTATAGACCGATTACTGTATCTTGCTTTATGAGTAAGATTTTTGAGTATGTCCTTTTGCCTGAACTAACTTCTAAGTACGATTATTCGTCTTTTCAACTAGGATTTAGTAGAGGGGTAGGTTGCCCCCAAGCACATCATGTGCTCAGCCGGTTGTTAAAGGAAGCTTTTGCCCAGAAGCGTTCACTGTATTGCTGCACAGTAGACATTTCCGGGGCTTTTGATAATGTTGTCCACGCCCAGGCCTTGCATTCCCTTGCTTGTTCCGGAGTCAATTATTCAGTTATTTCTACATTGCGATATTGGTATGATAATTGTTATGTGCGTATGTGCGTGGCTGTCAAATACTTCTGATTCGGTAGCTGTTAGGAAAGGCGTTAGACAGGGAGGAGTTTTATCTCCTTATATATTTAAATGTGTCCTCGCTACTTGTTTAAAACATCTATCTCCTACTGTGTTTTTTCGTGATATTGGTGTAAGTTATATTGCATACGCCGACGATGTCCTTTTAGTTAGTTTTTCTCGTCGAGGGCTGGCTCATAACTTCCGTAAGCTGTCTTCTCTACTTAGTGATATTGGCCTATCTAATAGTAGCATTTCTGTATCTCCATTAAACATTGGTTCGATTTCATTACCTTGTTTGGATAAAGTCAAGTGGCTTGGTATATCGTTTTGCCCGTCCATTTCTGAAACTTGCTCTGAGTTGGTTACTAATGCATTAAAAAATATTCGTGTGTCATATGGTAAGTTATCTCTAAATAGAGGGCGTTATAACCGTAAGGGCCTAGCTCGGCTTTATAATAGTTTTTGCTCTCCAGGAGTAAATTTTCTATCTGGATTCCACCACTTACTGAGGAAAAAAGATTTACGGAGACTTAGAAGTGGTTACTTTAGATATTGTAAATATCTGATGTGTTTACCCGGCCGTTTTAAAAATAGAAATATTGTTTCCCGTTATGTTGTCATTGATGCTTGCGCGCGACTGGCCAGTGTGACTTCTAATATGATTATGAATACTAGCAATGTTGTTTCTGTCACTGACCCCTTAGTTTGTTTTTTTCATCGTGATATCGGTTAATTTGTATTTTTTTGTTGTTGTTTGATTTCATAATGATGTTGTTATTTTTTCTTTTATTTCCATTACTCCGCAGTGTCATTTATAATGTTCATATGTGGGTCATAAATAAATCATTATTATTATACATCTTTTCTAGTCCCTTATGCACCATCCAGTGTTCCACCCCTATTTGTTTTCCTTGAAGCCAATTCAGTAGGAGAGGAAAAAAGGCAATAATAAGGATGGATAAAAGTGTCTCCTCCTCAAAGAAAAGTGTACCTCAAAAGAAAGAGGAGTAACCTTTAGATAAAGATACACAACTGTCATATTAGATACATAAAGACACAAATAAGTGACTCCTTCCCAAAGAAACAGGAAATTCTAAAAGAAACAGGAAATTCAACAGGAAATTCCTGTTGCAAAGTCTCCGTACTTGTTGACCAGAAATTCATTGGCTCGAAAAGAGAAACAAACTAATAGCTTATAATTTTTATTTAAGGTGAATTATTTAGCAGAGTTACTTAGAGAGAAACCGCTCGGCTTACGCCCTCTTCGTGTAACGGCGGCTGGTTATGCAGAGTCACATTAGTAATCCTCTCCCAAGCCAAAAGATTTGTCAAATCAGGACTTAAACCCTCTTACCAAAAAATATAGGAATACAACTCGAGCGTTACTCTCATTCGGCTATGGTGGGGTATACACTTTTAATAGAGACGCGGAATAATACAAAAAAAAAGTTAGTGTTAAGGCCAACGAACGTAATTTCAATCCCGAAATTGGACATAAGAACTTTTAAATTTAAATTTAAGAAATGAAAAAAGTTCATAAGAATATTTAAGGCCTCCTTAGGAAGGGGGAAAAGACAGAGAAAGCTTTGCATGAATTTAAATGGAGAAGTATCTATAAAACAAAAATTATTCACTGCATCAAGTAATGAATTATACGCACCAAGCTATAAACAAGATTAGAATATAAACTATTTTCCAAGAGAACTGACAAAAGAAGGTCTTTTAAATCGTTTAAGAGAAGTTGTCTAGAATCAACATCTAAAGGGCAGCATATCATTTTTAAAACTGATCAATTTCTGCTCTTCAATTCATAGCTTATACCTAGGTACTTTTGCTCACCACGCCTCCTCACATATATAATGAAATAGTTGGAAGGTTTCACGAAAAAGAAATGTTCATTGCGTTCGCGAGAGTCCAAAATTGATTGAATTCCTACGTGTATCAAACAGCGATCTTCTATAACTCCATTTTTTTCCATTGATTTGAAAAAAATTTATTTAACTAGCTTCCCTTGTCTTCCAATGACATCTAGATTCACAAAACAAAAATTCAAGTTACAAAATTACTTATAAAATGCCAGAAGCCCCCATATGATTTGAAAAGTCCCGGTAATGTATCAAATATGTGGTAACATATAGGTAGCCACCAATTGTAACATTAGTGGTAACATATAGTAGGCATTTACTCAACTATAAAAATAAGATCTTTTTCCCTTAAGCCCTATATGATATTCCAGTACCTGTTTGCTTATCTTAAAAAAAATACATTAGGAGAGGATGTACAGGAAGACCAAGTTTTATTATGACAATAAAAGATTAAAAAAAAAAGTTGTTATCTGGAATTCCACGACAGCCGAAGTCAGGGCGTCCAGTTGGATTACTTCCAGGAGGAGATACCCCTCACTGAGTGCTTAACAGCTTCGTAAGAGAATAGATTCTCAGGATATGTTATCCCTCAAAATTCGTCTTTTGATTCCAATAAAAGGAATTTGAGCAGAAAAAAGTCTAGAGAGAAAACCTAGGTAAAGAGTTGTCTAGAGACATACCGGCCTTAAGTTTTTAGTGGCCTGACACCATAAATTAAAAGAAAAATAATAAAAGAAATAAAATGTTATTTTTCAAAAACGTCCAATAGACGTTTTTGAAAAACGTATTTCATAAACGTCCACTAGACGGAGAAAAATTGAATGGAAATAATAAAAATAAAATAATCATATGAACAAAATGTATAAATCACATTTTTGAGCTGACTCAGGAACATCTCAGAGCATTCAAAACAACACGAGAAATATTCGTAACATTGAGATATGATCGTATTGACGAACTGAGAGGAATTATAATACTACTTCAATTAAAAAAATGATATAAATGACCTACAGAGACATGTGAAAAAAAATCTTTTGTTTTAAACATCTCAAGAAAGTCTGCAGATGACTAAAAATCAAGCCTTACTTTCACAATCGATTTAGCTGCAAATTCTGCTGATTTTCTAACCGATTCTTTGACATCGTCCATAACCTTCAATATGTTCCTGAAAAAGTCTGGCATTTTTTCTAGAATTGCATCAAAACCTCTGCCACGGAATAGGTCTGCAGCAGCGTAACAAGAAGATTCTCGGACGCGCCACTGATTTGATGTTAAATGTTTAGATATATCTTGAAATATTTGCTTCTGGTATGTATCAACCTAGAAAGATTAATAAATCAAAATAGATGAAATAAACAGGAATTTTAAACAACAAAGCTATGGCGTCAATTGTGGGACGGGGGGGGGGAAATACACAATGCCTGCGACTTTATTACAAAAATGTGGATTGGAGAAAGGAGTCTGACATGGGAACGGGAAACAGGCAACTGCCCCTTATTTACCTTTTTTTGCGGTATTTCTATAACAAAATCGAAAAACCAACCCCCATTCTAGATTTTGAAAAATACCTTTTTTGGGGTATTTTTATTGAAAATTTCCCGTTTTCGTATTTCCATAAAAAACATCAAATAAACAACAAATTCACCCTCCCCCCCCCCTTAGACATTAAAAATACAATTCCCCCTTGAGTTTCCGTGAATTGCTACCCCGCTAGTCCAATTTACTGGACTACTTGGTTTGACTTGCAAAGTAAGCAGATTTTTCTAATAAACTAAGTGATTTTATAACACAGAATCTGACGAAAGAGGAGGGGGAAGCTAACAGCTTCTTTGCTTGAAATGGAAAAGAAAATAAACTGCAGTCCTGATGTCCATTAATATCCAATATAATTCAAAGCCTGCCATTTACTCTAGAATCTTCCCATTAGTTGCGTTTAATGCTGACTCCAAGCAACGCGAATCTGAGTAACTCAAGTTTGATATTCCAAAATACCTACAAATTTGACGTTAACCTTATAAATGAAAAGAAGAAACGCTGCTAGTTGCAAAACTTGCTCAATTTTAGAAAAGAAAACGAAATCATAGCCGAGCAACGGATTTTATATACCGTTATATAAAACATGCAATATACCGTTATATACCGTTTCTGTTATAAAAGAAAACAAAACATGCAAAACTTCTACAGAAAATATGTGATTTTCTCCCTAATTAATAACTGTCATAAACAAATAACACGTGTTTCTGGGTAATAATCACAAAATACCATTATAAACTATGATACGGGCTGTTCAATACTTCTTAATATTTCATCCACCTAAATGAGTGCAAAAAAATAATACATTTTATGACAATTGAAAGCGTTTTCTGAGTCTAAAGTTGGACTTTAAGTTTTCCAAAAGCAGATTGGACTGCACTGACCTTATGTAATCAGTAAACAGGTTTGTTAGTGAAAAAAGTTTTATAAGAAAAATAATTCAATAATAATTTTGAAAAGATGAAAATAAGTTTTTTGACATATAAAAAAGTCGAATTTTCAAAACTGATTTGTTGTTTATAATGGAATTTTAAGAGTTAGAATAACAGCCAAATTGATAATATTTTTTTTAAATGGGTTTAAAATTTTAGTTATCACAGGCAGCACAACTTGGCTCTATATATTATTATTATTATTTTTTTTTAGCTTTTCACGAAGCCACTGCGTTTGGAAGGAGTTGTCGTAGAAACTTCGGAGGGGTTCATTCGATTGGAAGTTGAAAGTTTTAGTGTCCTCTTTAAGAGTCAGAAGTGATTGGAGGGTTCACTACAGAGCAAGTAATGTTCTTATCTTTACAGGGCACAAGGGGCGTTAGCCCTGCTTTTGTTTGCGGTAGTTTCGGTTTGTTTTAATTTTATCTTGATTATTTGTTGTAACTTCTGTCCATTTTGGGTTTCACTTATTTATGTTCGTTTTACGCTTGAATTTCTATTTTACTTTATTTCCGCTCGTCTTAAATTTAATGTAGCTCTTGGGGGAGGGGGGGTTCAAACCATTCATGCTATTGAGTCGCAAGAAGAGTTTGGTCGTAGCAACCAGTCCTTTAAAAAATAGAATTTTTAAAGCAATAAATATATACAGTTAGTTTTGTTTTATGCTATATATATAAGAGTATATATAAGACTTAGTTTTGTTTTATGCTACCGAATAAAAAAAAAAAAGTTTTTCTTAAACAAAAGTAAAGAGCGAAGCTATATCTTGAGCAGAGCAAAAAGCAAACTACCGGAAATTATACTGAACAATGAACTGAAGCCCCTACCATGGGATACAGGATTTTTTTTTATAGCTAGATTCATAGTCACAGCATCTCCTACAAGCTACAATCTAGTAAAGAACGAACTCTAGCTCACAGTAAGTGAAAATGTAAAAACACGTTTTGACAAAATAAACTGTCAGATTGCGAAAACAAATTTACTGGAATTTAAATCAACGGCCAGAAGCCCCTCAAAAATGATATAGGACCGAAATGAAAACTATACCACTGGAATCACCCTAACCAAAAACTGTTTAGAAGCATTGCAGTCCCCCATGTTGAATAAAAAGAAAAAACCCTTTTTCGCAGGGGAAGCAATGAAGTGTCTCCTTTTTTCTAGTCACCGATAGTGGGGCACTGAAACATTGTAGAGAGATGTTTAACGGCTCATTTGAAAGGGAATTTCTACATCTGATGCTTTTTGTGATTGAAGAAGAAAATATAAAAATATAATTTTCGACAAACTGCATCTTCATACACAAGATCACATAACATACGTATCTTTTGACAAGAGATGAAACAACACACGTATCTTTTGAAAAGTTGCTTCTCTGTGGTATGGTGTCATATTTTAAGATTCATTACCTGATCCCCTATATCTAGATAAGAGTCGACATAGTTTTTCTTGGAGGTTCGTATAAGTCCTCGTGGACAATAAATCTTCGTGGGCCACACAACCAATATTAACAAGGAAACTGAATGAATAATCCGTGGAACTAATTACACTCTTATAACTCTTTAAATTTCCAACCTTCATGTAAAAAGTCCTTACCTCTGCTACTGCCTGTTTACCATCTTTTTGATAAAAAAAAAATAGTACAAAGTCATTTTCTACAAGTATAATAAATCTATAAGATCTAAGAAAACAACTTTAAATGCTCTAAATATCCGTTAGTCTCACTACTGTTTTATTCTACGTCATCGTGGACGTCGATATCTTGCTCCGGTTTTTCTTTTTCTTACCTCCCATTGGGCAGATATGACTGTAGATGCAACTGGTAAAACTAGAGGTCCTGTTCTTTTGTTGTTATTTTTTTATGTGAGTTTATATACATTAGTATTTGATCTGAAATACAATAGATTGTTTTATTAAAGTCATTACTTGGTGTGTAATAACTGTTGTGACAAGGTGATGTATCGGCATCGGCAGTTTTATTATTTAGTTATTATTTCCCAAACATTTGAGAGCATTCTCGATTCCTTTAACTACTGGATGTGCCCTTGTAAGTGGTCACTAGTCCCAAATGAGACGCCGATTAAGTCAATTATTGAGTGTTCTGGTCATCTATCAGCACCTTTAACAGCGCTTTTAATCAGCTTTAACACCTTTAACAGCGCTTTTATGGACTGGATGATTGATATGATCATGACATAGGCCTAGCCTAATCTGTATATTTATAGTATTTAAAAATGAAGTCTCCGTGTAAGTAATAGATAACCTGTAGTGGTTTTGTTTCAATGACTTATTTAACTCAACAGGCCAATCCAGGTTGCACAAAGTAGGCCTAGGTTTAAACTGGTAGAACTACTAGTTAAATATATGTAATAACAAAGGACTTATTACCCAGCGCCACCCCTTGTAAAGGCTAAGTCGAAAAATATTCTTGGGAATGAAGTGAAATCTTGCACTAACTAATTGCACTAACTAATTCATCAGGTACACTATTTATTTTTAATCCAATCAATTCTTTTATTAGTCCCCAGGTTTTCTTAGGGCATCCTTCGACCTCCTTAAACTTTTTCTCAAAATATTTCTTTTTTTCATTTCTTATAACTCTTTAAATTTTTTTACACATACAGAGTTTACTGCACAAAGAAAAATATGAATTATTTAAAATTTATTTTCGATTTTTTCAAACAAGTAAACATTTAAATTAGGATAAGTCTATTTATTAGACAGTGAGAACAGATATGAAAGTCTGTTTTCACTGTCTAATAAACGGACTTATCCCATTTTAACATTCATTTTTTTTTGTCACAGAAAGGCAGTGCGGTCTTAGAAAAAAAAAAATTCCTACTTGCAAGTATTACGTCGAAAATTAATTTTTTCAATTTTATTTTAAACATTTCCACGCAGTAGTTTGTAGGAGTCTTCCACTTCATTTCTGCACTGATTTTTTTTTTTTTCAATTTTTGTCTTAGTTTGTCCTTGAAAGTTTGATTCAGAGAAATTCATTGAAACGTGAAATTTACATAGATCAGTAGAGCAAAATACAAAATCAGAATAAAAGGAATAAAACGAACACGGAACAATCATGTAAAAATAATTTTGAAATTAATTATTAGAAATATAGTATGTACAGAAGAGTAGCATAGGATGCACCTTGAAAACACTAAAATAAAATTATCTTAAAATCGTTTTTCTTTCAAATTCGGGACAGTAATTTTCATAAGAACATTCAGGTATATGTCAAAGAACCTGTTCTGCTAGGCCCAAACCTATGGGTAGGGCAGTTTATTCGTAAAAATCTAATGATTTTGGGGGCCCAGATGTGAAGTTTCGCATATCCCAAATAATGAAACCATAATTGGAACAAAAGCAAAAATGAAGCAATACAAAAGAAAAGAGATGGCTTACAGTTTTTGAATCATCATTGACAACACTGGACCATATTGCTGACATGGCATTTTGCACCCGCGGAGTGGGATCAAAACGATACCGATAAAGCTTGGGTATTAAGACAGGATAGATTTTTTCCAGTTCTTTCCCTAGTTTTGGTGTGAGAAATGCAAAGCCAAAGGCAGCACCCTAAAACAAAAAAAATTACATAAACGAAAAGAAACTTAAATATAATTAATATATAAGTTAACTAAGTGCAATGGGCGACAAACACTAAAGAAGAAAGAAGAAATAATGCCTAAATAATTTGCCTTTGAACGACCCTGTTGGACTCGATATCACATGACCTCTGATACTTCTCTAAATGATTTTTAGATGCGCTTATGGTTAAATGGGTAAATGGGTTCATTTGGGAACCCTCTGTGTGCACCATATTTAGAGGAAGATTACAATGAAGTTTCCTCCTGTAGCTTCATTCGATCCTAGCTTTGTCCCTTCAAATAAATATCGAGATTTTCCGAATATGGTGTCCGATTAATCATTTCTGTCAATAACGATGTCGATGAAAAAAAGGACGACAGAATAAAATCTCTTTGTGTCTTGAAAAACGACATTTATTGAGACAGGGAATGAATTGAACGCTATGCTGTCGACGAAAACATGAATCAAATACACATTTCTCTATTCTGTTGACAGATTAGATGAAACAAACGAGGCCGTGACTATAAAAAGACTAGGGTAATGGTTAAAATTGACTAACATATTTTATCATAGCCAATATTTTGAAATTGTATCAGAGGCAACGCTATAGCGTTGCCTATAGTAAAGGCCATACGGCTCCAATGTTTTGTTTTTTTTCCACAGGCAAATCATATGGAAGGGGTCGTCGCATAAACTTCGGAAGGGGCTCATTTGATTGGAAACCGGAAGTTCTAGTGCCCTTTTTAAGAGTCGAAGTGATTGGATGGCAACTAGCCCCCCCCCCCACCACGCCCTTTTTCCCAAATGCATCTGATAAAAATTTTGAGATAGCCATTTTGTTAAAAATAGTTCAAAGATCATATAACAAAAAATCTGGTGTCAATACAACCCCCAGGGCCCAAGGGAAGGCGCTGTAAGTGATGCCCTGGGGCATATATGGTTCTTATGGATGAGAAGCTCGTATAAACTTCAGAGAGGGCTCATTTGATTAGAAATTGAAAGTTCTAGTTCAGTTTTTGAGATTCAAAAGAGATTGGAGGGCGACTAGCCTCCCCATCATGCCCCTATTTTTCCAAATGCATTCGAAAAAATTTTGAGATAACCGTTTTGTTGAAAATAGTTCAAAATTAGATAACAAAAACTCCGGTGTCGACACAACCCACCAGGGCCCGGGGGGCAGGCGTTGTAAGTTATGTCCTGGGGGCTTATATGATTCCTATGGAAGGGATGCTCGTATAAACTTCATAGAGAACTCATTTGATTGGAAATTAAAAGTTATAATTCACTTTTTAAAACTCAAAAGCTATCGGGGGGCAACTAGCCCCCCCCCACGCACTTTTTTCCCCAAACCAATCAGATACAAATTTTTAGATAGCCATTATTTTTTTTTAATAGTTCAAAATTAGATAACAAAAACTCCGGTGTCGACACAACCCACCAGGGCCCGGGGGGTAGGCTTTGTAAGTTATGTCCTGGGGGCGTATATGGTTCTTAGGAAAGGGGTGCTCGTATGAACTTCAAAGAGGGCTCATTTGATTGGAAATTGAACGTTCCAGTTCACTTTTTAAGAGTCAAAAGAGATCCGAGGGCAACTACCCCCCACCCCAACCTTTTTTCCCCAAACCCATTTGACAAAAAATTTGATATAACTATTTTGTTATAAATAGTTCAAAGGTCAGACAGGAAAAATTGCCGTGTCGACGCAACCCCCAGGGCCCGGGGGCAGGCATTGTAAGTTATGCCATGGGGGCGTATATGATTCTTATGGAAGGGATGCTTGTATAAACTTCGGAGAGGCTCATTTGATTGGAAATTGAAAGTTGTAGTTCACTTTTTAAGAGGGAAAAGAGATCGGAGGGCAACTAACTCCCCTCCCCCCCCACGCCCTATTTTCCTCAAACCCATCCAATAAAAACTTTGAAATAACCATTTTTTTTTAAATAGTTCAAATATCATATAGCGAAAACTCCTGGGTCGAAACAATCTTCAGCGCCCGGGGGCAGGCGTTGTAAGTCATGCCCTGGGGGCATATATGGTTGTTATGGAAGGGATGCTCGTAAAAACTTCAGAGAGGGCTCATTTAATTGGAAACTGAAAGTTCTGGTTAAGTTTTTAAGAGTAAAAAGAGGTCGAAGGGCAACTAGCACCCTTTTTATGAGTTAGAAGTAAACGTTGGGTACCTACCCGCCCCCTTCCATTGAAACAAACACCCTCTTTTCCTCAAATGCATCAAATGAAAATTTTGAGATAGCCAGTTTGTTTGAAATAGTCCAACGATAAGATAACAAAACTTCGTTGTCAACATAACCCCTCCCCCCCCCCCCTTGGAGCCAGGTGAAGGGTTGTTACTTATGCCGTGGGGCATATAAGGTTTTTTATGGAAGAGGTGGTCGTACAAACTTTGGAGCGGACTCAAATGATCAGAAATTGAAAGTTCTAATTCACCTTCTAAGAGTCAAAAGTGATCAGGTGGCGACTAGCCCTCCCTCCCTCCTAACCTTCGTTTCCCCAAATGCGTCCAATCGAATATTTTATATAGCAATTTTGTTCAAAAATAGACCAAAGATAATATAACAAAAACTCCAGGGATAAAAACGACCCCCCAAAATCCAGGGGCAAGTGTTGTAAAATGTGCCCTGGGGGCATATAAGGTTTATATGGAAGGGATGGTCGTATAAACTTCAGAGGGGGCTTATTCGATTGCAAATAAGAATTTCTAGGGCCCTTCTCAAGAGTCTAAACTGATCGGAGGGCAACTACACCCCCCCCCCCCAAGGGTCTTTTCCCCAAGTGCACCCAATCAAAATTTTGAGACAGCTATTTTGTTCAAAATAGTTTAAAAATCAAATAAGAAAAACTCCAGGGTCGACAAATCCCTCAGAGCCCAGGGGCAAGTGTTGTAAGCTATGCCCCGAGGGCATATAAGTTTATATGTAAGGGGTGGTCGTATAAACTTTAGAGATGACTCGTTTGATTGGAAATTGAAAGTTCTAGTTACCTTTTAAGAGTCATCAAAAGTGATCGGAGGGTATCTACCTCCCCCCCCCCCCCACGCCCTTTTACCCAAATACATCCGATACAAATTTTGAGATAGCTATTTTGTTCAAATAGTCCAAAATTTAAATTACTATAAATTAGGGTTGAGAAATACCCCATAGCAACCGGGACAAAATTGTAACTTATATAAGTTGTAAGTTCTTAAGAATTGAAAGTGATCAAAACGTAACAAGCCCTCCCCCCTGTTGTGCCTTTCTCACACTCTATTTTTTTTTAAACAATGAAAACTTTAGCGTAAAGAGTGAGGCGTTGAGGAGGGACAGCCCCTTTCATATACGGAATAATTTCTGTTTGTTTTAAGATTTAACATCGTTCCTTACTTTCAGTTAACTTTCCGAAAAAGAAGTTTTCTAAAGAAAAGTAAAGGCCATATGAAACTTAAAATCAGAAGAAATGGAAACCTACAATAACTCAAACTAAAAAAAAACAAAACAGAAATTGCTATTAAACCAGAAATGACTAAATTTTCTAAAGTATACTTTAGAAATAACAGAATGAAACACTTTATTAACGTTATGAACATCATCTACTTTCCAGCCGCATGAGACCAGTATAGTGTAAAACCATGTTAGTTTTCTTGGCTAAATTACCTCCAGAGTATTCATTAATGTCTAAAATATCTATCTAACAAAAAGGATTATCGCTAACAATTGTGACAAACATATGTGCTATCGTACATTAACAGAAATTTATAACCCCAAGCCGCAACAAAGAAAATTCTTCCCAAAAAACGGATTACTGGTAAAATTTATTTGTGCATTTTCATCGCCAGATTAAAAAAAAATAATCAATGAAACTTGTGAAGAAACTACTTATTATTTTTTATTTAATCAGTAATTGTAGAGCAATCGGAATATTTTGAGCCTTTATTTGCTGTTTACATATATATATATATATATAATATATATATATATATATTATATATATATATATATATATAATATATATATATAATATATATATATATATATATATATATATCTATATATATATATATATATATATATATATATATATATATATATATATCTATATATATAATATATATATATATATATATATATATATATATATATATATATTATATATATATAACAATAGGTCTAGAAAAATAACTTAGTAAAATGCATAAAAAAATAACAAATAAAAGGAATAATAAATACCAACTGTTTATCAGATTCTGGAAAGAATTGAAAAGGTTATGATACCGAGAATATTAATAAAATGGATACTGAGATAATACAGAAATTAAACTAGGGAACCATAGAACTACAGATGCTGAAAACGTTTTTGTCCCAATGATTGCTGTAAACCCCCCCCCCCCCCCTACCTCAGAAGAAGTAAATATACAATGAAATAAAACCTGTGACTAAGATTCTTTATTAGGATTTTCACTTCCTAATTCGCTTGTGAAAAATGGTGGTATACGTCCTACAAAACTCTAAAAACGCATCAAAATTTGTTTATATACCTTTATTTACGTTTTTCAAGTCGGAAAAAATTCAGTGGGAGGGTTGAAACCCCCACCCCCCTGGATACGGCCTTGATGAAGGGCATTCAATGATCATATTATCTTTGAAACTCGATTTTATTCCCCCTACCTTAAACTACATCTACTACTTGACGGACGCATAATGTCCCAGATAACCTAAAAAAGAAAGGTACATGCGAATTATAACAGCAATAATTTGGAGCTCTAACATGGGTTTAAGAAGAATTTAGAACTACATGCACCAACGGCAGTCTAGCCCAACCCAGAAAATCTTTAAAACTTTGCAATAAGCCAAATTTTATTGTGTCAAAATTTAGATTTCATATAGCCTATACCAATTCAGGGTATATTTGCACATTAGGGGGGGTGGGGGTAAATTTTAAACTACCTCCCATTTACATTAGAAATAAAATTTGGGTAAATGTATACCAAATCATATTATTGAGTTAGGAATAAAGTGAATACACCATTCGATGCCCTTTTTTTATGCTGATTATGAATATAATAACCATTTCTATTGGAAATGAATTTCAGCCCCCCCCCCTATATATGCCAATTCAGGGTAGCTAAGGTCTAAATTTATTTGAATACAGCTTAAAATAATCTGAAAGCAGACATAGCCTGTATTGAGCTTTTTTTTTGGTTCTAAATAATCAATGCTAGATTACCATGCAGAACAAGGCCTAGTTTAAGAAACGTGTACCCAATTATACCCAGTGGGCCCATTTGGCTACACAGGTTCTTTTATCTTTGGCTAAAAAGTTACGGCAAACATTTTTATACACGTTTTCAAAATTAACGATATGGTTTTGCTGGGCAATGCTTAATAACATTTTTTTTATTCTTTTAGAGGTTTTTTCTCATTTATATGAGTTTTCTCAGATAAGTCTCTTACATTCTTGACTTCAGTTTCTATACGACTGTAGATACTTGAATTTTGCAGCTGATACATATGACCCTGATTCCATCAGTTTAAGTCCCACGTAACTTGGATGATTTCTACATAATTTTATTCAGTAAACAGTTGAACAGGAGGACAGTTGAACTGTCCTCCTCGACATAAATTAAAATGTCCTTCTCGAGAAACTAAAAGGAAAGAACTTGCAACATATGCTGTATTAACCCCAAATTTAAAGATTTTAGAAATATCTAAATTATTAATACAACCCTGATTCCATCAGCGCAAATGTCCTTCTCGAAATGTTAAAATGATCGAATTTGGAACCTATGCTGTATTAAGCCCAAATTTAAAGATTTTAGAAATATCTAAATTATTAATACAACCCTGATTCCATCAGCGCAAATGTCCTTCTCGAAATGTTAAAATGAAAAAATTTGCAACCTATGCTGTATTAAGCCCAAATTTAAAGATTTTAGAAATATCTAAATTATTAATATAACCCTGATTCCATCAGCGCAAATATCCTTCTCGAAATATTAAAATGAAAGAATTTGCAACCTATGCTGTATTAAGCCCAAATTTAAAGATTTTAGAAATATCTAAATTATTAATACAACCCTGATTCCATCAGCGCAAATTTCCTTCTCGAAATATTAAAATGAAAGAATTTGCAGCCTATGCTGTATTAAGCCCAAATTTAAAGATTTTAGAAATATCTAAATTATTAATATAACCCTGATTCCATCAGCGCAAATGTCCTTCTCGAAATATTAAAATGAAAGAATTTGCAACCTATGCTGCATTAAGCCCAAATTTAAAGATTTTAGAAATATCTAAATTATCAATACAACCCTGATTCCATCAGCGCAAATTTCCTTCTCGAAATATTAAAATGAAAGAATTTGCAGCCTATGCTGTATTAAGCCCAAATTTAAGATTTTAGAAATATCTAAATTATTAATATAACCCTGATTCCATCAGCGCAAATGTCCTCGAAATATTAAAATGAAAGAATTTGCAACCTATGCTGTATTAAGCCCAAATTTAAAGATTTTAGAAATATCTAAATTATTAATATAGCCCTGATTCCATCAGCGCAAATGTCCTTCTCGAAATATTAAAATGAAAGAATTTGCAACCTATGCTGTATTAAGCCCAAATTTAAAGATTTTAGAAATATCTAAATTATTAATACAACCCTGATTCCATCAGCGCAAATTTCCTTCTCGAAATATTAAAATGAAAGAATTTGCAACCTATGCTGCATTAAGCCCAAATTTAAAGATTTTAGAAATATCTAAATTATCAATACAACCCTGATTCCATCAGCGCAAATTTCCTTCTCGAAATATTAAAATGAAAGAATTTGCAGCCTATGCTGTATTAAGCCCAAATTTAAAGATTTTAGAAATATCTAAATTATTAATATAACCCTGATTCCATCAGCGCAAATGTCCTCGAAATATTAAAATGAAAGAATTTGCAACCTATGCTGTATTAAGCCCAAATTTAAAGATTTTAGAAATATCTAAATTATTAATATAGCCCTGATTCCATCAGCGCAAATGTCCTTCTCGAAATATTAAAATGAAAGAATTTGCAACCTGTGCTGTATTAAGCCCAAATTTAAAGATTTTAGAAATATCTAAATTATTAATACAACCCTGATTCCATCAGCGCAAATTTCCTTCTCGAAATATTAAAATGAAAGAATTTGCAACCTATGCTGTATTAAGCCCAAATTTAAAGATTTTAGAAATATCTAAATTATTAATATAGCCCTGATTCCATCAGCCCAAATGTCCTTCTCGAAAAATTTAAAGGAAAGAATTGCAACTTATGCTGCATTAAGCCCAAATTTAGAGTTTGACGAAACCCTAAACCAAAATAATACACATATTAATTAATGCATCTACTCTGTCACAGAAATTAGTTATTTAAAAGAAAGTAAAAAGGTCAAGTGATTTCTAGACATTGCCAAAAAATAGCCCCCCCCCCACCTACCAAGAAAAAAAAACTGACTTTTCATGCTTAGGAAGGCTGTATATATGAAGCCACGACAATAAGATACTGAATAGAAACAGAACTTTGTCACTTGAAGATTCAATAGAAGTTAAAAATCTCTACCACACAGTCATTGCAACACTTCTCAGCTCAATTAAAAAAGTATATTAATACTATTAAAATTACATAAAAAACTAAACATTATCAAATATTATACTAAAAATATAATGGATTAAATACCTCTAAGAAAAGCCACACTAGCTGCAGTGACGTTGTCGATCGCTAGTACCAGGTTAAAGGGGCACCAATTCGAAAGAGGGGAGGAGATATTCCCCCTTGAAAATTACCTTTGGCTAATATATTTAAAATAATCGAAAAAACACTCCCCCCCCCACTAGATTTTCAAAAATAACTTTTTTGGTGTCTTCGTGAAAAAATCCCTTTCTTTGGAAGGAGGTCAATAAACTCTCAGATTTTACTTTTAGATTTTACTTCAGCAAAATGTTTAACCATTACCTTTTTCGAGTTCCACAGCATGGTATTATTAGCCAAGTTCATAAACTTATAGACCAAATCAGGTTGATTTAAATCTGAGGCGAGAGAACAGAGCTCCTTATATGTTGTAACTTGACCACCTGTTGGCATCGATCCAAGAGTTCCCTCTTCAAATATTTTAGTTTCGTTAGATACCTGCAAGAAATTAAATACTAAACGACATCTACTTAAAAATACAATAAAATAGGGCCAAGAACTAGCCAATTCAGAAATGAACAGAGACACAAAATCAGAATCTCTCTGATTTAGGATTAGAAGCACTAAAGCCTTTATCTGAGGAATTTCCGATCTTTTAACCCACGATCTAGGATAATGCAGCCCCCCTTTTTTGGCTGCTGTAAAGACAGTCAGAATACAATTGTTTGCTTATAAGCTAAACTAGGAAACTTGAGCAAATGCTCATTCAAAATCCAGTATTTCACAAAGTTTGGTGATAGAAAATTGTGAATTTGAAAAAATGAAGCAGAATAGTGGCAAATAAGCCTATTAATTTTTAGCAGAAATGGGTATAGCTCAAAATTCGAATGCTTTACAATCGACAAACCTAAAAGACAAAAATAAATTTCAAGGTCATAATTTTCAAGTTTTAAAAGAATAATTTATTGAAAAACCTAGTTCTTAGCAGAGGAGGGGCCGGGATAGTCATGTTCAATTAAAGAGCAGATTCAGGCGAGAGAACTTAATTTCTTACATGTGGTAACATGACTACCTTTTGGCATAGGTCCCAAACGTCCCACTTCAAATATAAAAGTTCTATTAGATATTAGTTTTGCTACTACTAAGAACTCATTGAAGCACCAAGCCGCCAGAAGCAAACATAGCTTCGGGGCGCTCCACCTCAATCCTAGTCAATTCGAAGTCCCACCCTTTGAGAGGTCTTATAACCTCTTTAAAACCAATTCACGGACGTGAATGGGATATAAAGAGGTTGGTCCCACATGAATGGTCAAAGGATAAGTTTACAAATTTAAAGCACAGTAAATTATCAAATTCATTTCTTGAATGGGCAATTAGAGGAAAGCAGTCCAAAAAACATGCCTAAGAATTGTCTTAAATGAACATAAATTCAGCGCTATATCATTTTTCACAGGGCTAATATGGTTACCTCGGAGAAAAGAAGAATAAAATTTGCTTACAAATATTGCTTTTCAAAACCCCGAAAAAAATTGCATATCCCTATACTACTAGACCGACCCTCCCTTACTCTGCCTCAACAAACTCCTGTTTTTGCCCCCCCCCCCCCACAAAAAAATTCTCCGCAAAAAGATACAGAAAACTTGTTTCCCCTATGTAATATAAATGTTAAAGGAGTGAATACCCCCTCACCCTCTTATTTTTTAGCCATTTGTTGCGTAAAGTTTATCCATTAACTTTTGGATGTGCTATTTTTTGTACTATATTTTAGAGATTTCTTTTAACTTTATATTGATGATTTATGTATTTGGAAAATTGATTTCCTTATTTCATCTTATGCTTCAATGCGTTATAAAGGTCAAAAGCTTCCAAAGGTCAAAATCTTTCACTCAGAGATAGTGATGACGAGTCTCAAAGAAGTTGGAGAGTTTAAGGTTCATACTCCCTGCGCAAGTTTTGGTGTGCTATTTTTCTCTCCTACGATTTTAATATATCAACGGAAAACAAAACCTTTGATATTACTTTATAACTGAAAATAAGTTCTACTCACTACAATTTTTTAGATTCAAACTACAATGAAAATTAATTAAAAATCATTAAAAAAAAGAATGTTTAGACCATTCTGAGGAACATATGCCGTAAGTACACTTAAAGTGTACTTAAAGATTACTCAGTGATTCCCTTAAAGAGTGCACTCAAAGATTCCCTTAAAGTGTTGTTTTGGCAGTTCATGTAAATGCACTTAACAAAAACAAAGTTTTCAATACATTTCAAGTTTCAGAATATTTCAAAGCAGTTTAATGATTCACAGTAAAATCCATGTTCATCGTAATACATAAGGTATTACTCTTTACCTGTAACACCGTCACTGTATTTCCATTTTTATCAATAGTCGAACTAGTTCTTACTTGTTTTGTCTTTTTCTTTTTGTTTTGGTTCACTTGTTTTCTGGTGCAATACTTTTGTTATTCCATAAGCTCATTTTGTAAATATATTTTGTATTTAAAAAATCTTTAAACTTTTTTCGCATGCTGACCATGGTCTGCATTGCGCGGGTATCTCCTAATTCACTGCTTTCGGCTGGGAGTGAATACGTGGTTGGGCACAACTCATCCGACACTTCCCGTGTTTCCCCCAGATTTCTCCAGGTACCCATTTAAAGCTGGTTCGACTCTGGCTGAGCTTACAGAGTCAAAGATTTGACCCCCGTTCCAAAGCAAATAACCAGGACTCGAACCCTGACCTCAGGTTTTCAAGTCTGGGGCACTAACCCCTATTTTCTACCAGTTTCGATAACCTTTAAAAGAAGAAAAAAAGAAATGCTACCTGGATTCGTCTCCGTGATCCACTGATAAAAACTGACATTAAATCATCGACCAGTTCCTGTCTTTTTTCTGCTGGAGAGAAGTCGTAAATAAGACCTAGCCCTTTTGAAGAAACGTCTTGCACGAAGTCATTCCCTTCCGCAAGACAAACGGCAAAAGCAGTCTGTATTCTATCAATATAGTTGACAATCTTCTGGCTGCTGCCACATTTGCGAAGAATTGCAAGTAGACTTATCGTACTTGCTTGTCTGTAAAAACAAAATAGGAACTTGAAAGACTGACACCTATTGCACCACTGAGGGAGAGGAGGGGTGAAAAAGCAACTGCAACCCCAGGGCTAAGGGTACTAAGTTATGTTAATTGTCCATATACAGGTAAAACAAATTTTCCGTAGATATATAGTAATAGAAAGGTTGGCAATTTAACTTTATTTAAATGAGAGTCTTACAAGGATTTTCACTCTAGATCTACGGCCCCTCTCCAATCCTTTTACTTATTTCCCCAAATAATAGCCTTTAAAGGTTTCTGAGCTCACTGATAACAAACCTGAGGCTAACTCTGCAACATAGAATTACATTTAAAAACATGCTAATTACACATTTCGAAAAGGGTGGATATGTCACACCTTCTTTAAATCAGAGTCTTTGAAATATTATAATCCATTATCGGATGGCCCTGTGCTGGGCCTTTGGCGGTCCCCCCGATACCCACAATCCACGCAAAAAGACATACAGCAACTGTTACAACTCACGATTATTCAGGGATTAATCTGGGAATGGTCCTTAAGGACTTCATTTTTAACTTATCAAATCTTAACTTTTAATATAACCTCCAACTGAACACAATGAACACACAAACTGTATACTTCACAAATACAATTTGAATTCCGTCTAAACTGTTATCTAAGGATTTCTGAGTCACCGATTAGAAATCTGAGGCTAATATTGCGGCATAAAAGCGCAAAATCGACACACAGACAGTAAGTGTTTCACAAACGGTGGAGATTATCTTGTCACATCTTGTTAAAAATCAGTCACGCAAATATTTTCGGTTTGTATGATTTGAGCCCTTTGGTCTATGCGCCTAAGGAAAACCCTCATTCTTCTTGGCAAATTCAAACTTCACCAACACTAAACTGAAAACACTTCTGACTGTACTAGATCAAACTACACTAAATACATAACATATTTCACATGTGTTCTTTGACTTCCATTAAAGTTGGTATTCAAACCTTATGAGCTGATTGATTAAAAATCTGAGACAAATATTTCAGTACAGGAGTCCAAAATCAAAATATATCAAGCACATATCTCACAAATATTGTTTACTCTCACATAAATTGGAATATAAGGGCGGATTATATTACAAACTAAGGCTAACGATGCAATAGGAAATGCAGCATTAAAACGCATTAAATGCATACTTCACAGGGAAAGTTCGATTTCCACTGATGTGGGTATGCAAATCTGAGGTGAATATTGCGATATAGAGGTATAAACCATAATGCAGTTACTCTTATCACAAAAGCTACCTTGACATTTCTACAACTTCAAACATTAACATTAAATACTATTATTACACATTAACATTCAATGGTGTGGCATTAACATTAAATACTCTGAAAAAGATATTTTATTAAAAAGGAAATAATACTACTACTGCTACTACTAACAACTCAATGGAGCACCAATCCGCCTAAAGCCGACACAGCTACACACGCTCTCCCTCCATTCCAATCTATTTAAAGCCTCCCTCTTTACACCTTCCCAGGAAGTTCCCATTTCCCTTAATGTTTCCTTAAGACATCTCTCCACCCCATTCGGGGACGATCCGCTTTTCGTTTGGCCCTAGACGGTTGGCCGACAAGGACAATCTTTGGCAATCTGTCATCCTTTGCAGAACGTGTGTTTGCCATCTCAACCTTTATCTCATTATAGTCCTAGAAAACGGGATTGAACCAAATTTTTCGTACAGCTTACTGTTTGAAATAAGGTCAGTCAGTCGAGTAGCCAAAACAATCCGTAGGCGATTTTTCTGGAACACATCTAGAATATCCTCCTCCTGTTTTCGGAGCGCCCACACTTCAGAACCATTCTTGTCCACTGTCATCACTGTAGCTTCCCATTATCTAATCGTGGTTCGCAGACTTATCTTCCTATTCTTCCAAACTTTTTTCGACTGTGTAAAAAAAAAAAAAAAAAAAAAAAAAAAAAAGGGCTAACGACGTCACCTTTTCACCTTCACTTATTCTTAGTATTAACGACTTAGTCTTCTTAGCATTAATATTCAAACCCATTCTTGCACCGTGAACTCATTAAACCCCTAAAAGTTCATGCATTTCGCTAATATTGTCATCTAGGATGGTTAAATCGTCAGCATAATCTAACTCCAGGAGACTTTTACTTCCCCATCCAATTCCGTGTTCTCCTATTACCCTTGCTGTGCTCCTTAGGACAAAGTCCATCAAAATGATCTAAATAAAGGGGATAGGACGCAACCCTTCTTAACTCCAGATTTAATACAAAACCGGCTACTGAAAATTGTTAGGAAAATTGGACAGTGCCAATCTATAGCTGGTTTTATTGATAAACTGGTTCACCCCATGATAATTCTCATACTTTAAACGGAAGCATCTCTATTTTTTCCGGGGATATATCTAGTCTATATTCAAATGTAGATTAACAGTGCAGCTTTCAAATATGTACAACAATGTTTACCATCATATTGTTACTTCTTCGGCAACTCCCGTAAAAATAATCTAAGTTTAGAAGAGGGAAGTTGTCAGCTTTTCTATTATTAAAAGCTCAAATTTTATTATTTCTACAAGAGAAGATATAAGAATTTCCAACTCTAAGGACAGACTTAAGGTTTCCCTTTCCATCCAAGGAAAATCATAGGATTTTACATTCAATATACACTTAAAATGGTATAATAAGGTTTCTTTGAATATTATCAGCATATAATATGCACATAATATGTTATAATATATAATATGTTATAATATGTTAGCATATAATATGTTAAATAACGACGAAGACCACACTGCTTTTTCAACCTACAAACAACAAAGGCAAAACAATAAAGAATTATTCTAAGACAGTGAACGATTTTCTAAATGAATACTTCGGCTATATGTCTTAGAGATATTACCAGCAAATCACAGATAAATCTAAAATAAGACTTAGAGTAGAATATGTCTCTATTAAAACTACAATTAAAAAAGTCCTAGAATCATTACTTCAAAGAAGTTCAACCAAGACGAAGAAATAACACAAAACGAGTCAATCTATTCAGTTAAAAAAAAGAAAAAAAAAAGAAATAAAAATCAAGGGCATGTTTTAGTACGATTCTTGTTTTTTGGCAGCTAGCCTAAAAGGTCTTTTTGATACAAGTTCATTGATTTTAACTATTGGCTTTGCAATATAATTTGTTAAATCATTTAACTAAATTAGCGCAAAACAAGTCGAAGTGAACAACCAAAATCTCCGTTTAAAAAAGTTTTATTACTTGACTAAAGTTGTAAATTCTATTGACTCTCGAGAAACGAGATACTTTGAGTAAATACACGCAAATTCAATGGATATTTAAAATGTAATACAACATTTTTTTTGGTGCAATCAGCATTAAATTACGAATTATATGCTGGAATAACATTTAAGAATATACTGTCCAAATTTACCTAACACTAGGATGCTGGCTTCCTGCTCCTTTTATCAGCTCTTCTAAGATGAATTCAAAATCTTCTGATTCTGTTTCTCCTTTCAAGCCATCGTCTTCTTTGATACTCCACAAGTCACGTGACTCACGATAAGCTACACCAAAACAGCAGCAGACTAGGGATTCCCCGATTGAAAAATGAAGATCAACATCTTTTACCTACAAAACAAAATTCTAAATATTGCATACAAAATATTCAATACAACGGCAATACATAATAATTTTAATAAATTATTGGTGGTGCAATTGCAGTTCTCCAACAGTATTTTTTTTTTGTTAAATTACGTTATAACAATTGATATTTTTCTCGTATTGTACCTCCAACAATTCTAACAACAATATAGACACGAAGGCACACATCTCGGCCCAATTATATTGAGGCTGGCAAGACAAGAACAGAATACATTAAGAATAGCTTCATTCGACGTTACACTTCGGTCTGGAATGATTTTTAAGGAAACTTATCCCAAAAAGTTTCTCTGTTGATTCTTTCAAAAGAAGATTCAACACTCACCTAAAACCTCGATTAAAGACTAGCGGCAAATCAGATACTTAATTCTATCTTGTGCCATGAATTTAGGAATAAAAAACGTTTTTGTCCTTGGATTTCTCATGGGTCTATTCATTTCTGAACCAAGGAATTTGTTTCGGCTGTTTCAAAACTATAAAGTTTTAAAGGCAGTGCCACATTTTCGTCAGTGCTGCCATATTAAACCGCGAAAATAATTAAGCGAAACTAATTTGTCCTATTTAGCAACACTTTTCATCCGTAAAACATTAATAATATTTTTATTCTTAAAGAACACAGTACTTTTAAAGGAAAGATAAACCTTTATAAGCTTTTCGGTGCTATATGTTTATGGCTCTCTATTTTTGGATTTTCATCCACGTGTCTTTTTTTAATTTGTTGACCGCTACTACAAAAAACTGCATATGAAGGTCTTTTTCATCCAAAATTACTTTCTCTGTTTTTTCCTGTTTTTTAAAAATACATGGTCTTGTAAGTTTGTCTTTAATCAATTTTAAACATCCAGAATTCATTTTCACTGTCCTTTGTACTTTAACATCAAAAGAAAGCAAGTAACATGCATCAACATTCAGGGAACTTGAAATAATGGAAAGAAAAAGCAACAGAACCTTTAAACGTGACAACACTGACGAAAATCTAGTACTGCCCTTAACCAATTCAAACGACCAGATTTCATTTTCACTGTCTTTGGTACATTACGAAGAAGAAAATGAATACAAGCTCCACGCATAATTTTTTGAACAATTCACAGACAACCTTTCTTATTTCTACAGAAATATCCAAAAATGACCAAGACACTGGTAAGTCCATCATGTAGATAACTCAGCAGAAAGGCAACTCTTTAAATGACTCGAGTCCCGAAAATGATTACCCCAGCATGTTGGTAGGAAGGCGTATGTGTGTGCGTATGCCAGCAGGTCTGACAATTATCATACATTTAGTGTGATTCCTTTTTGTTGGTAGTTAGTCTTGTAGCAGTAAGAATAATATTTGCAAATAGCCAGTACCATAAAAATACATTTTTATGAAAAAAAAGAGTTATGAAATACAGATGAGAAAAACTACTACAGGAACAAAGGGAGTAGATGGCAACTTCTATTAATTTTTAGGTGTTTAATACACCACTATATTTCACACACTATTTTCGTCACTAATTGCTATCTAAGATGAGGGTTAGGGGGAGGGGGAATTTGTACGTATAGGATATTTCCTGTTCGTTTTAAGTTTAATGTCAGTCTTTACTTAAGTTCGTGGGTTTTGAGAGCCATCCCAGTTGAAGTAGCCGAATAACGTAAGCCACCTTCATTCATAATCAAAACACTGGTCTTGGGTGCCCGGTAGATGGTATATTACCTTATAAATATTCAAAAATAAGTATGGGTTTACACTACTGCGAATTTACCTCGTATTTTTCAGTACACTAGGGCAGTCATTCCGTACATCTTCTCAGTGGCGTCAATTCTTGAAAATTTAGGAGAGTCAAAATATATATTTTTCAGGGGGGGGGGGGGATTTCTAATTTTCAAAAAAAAATTATGTAAAAATGTAAAAAAAAAAGATATTTTCAAAGAAAATACCCCCCCCCCCCCGATGTATTTTACAAAATCTAGTGGTGGGTACACACTTCTCCCAATTGGCGCCACTGCACCTACTTGTGGTTAGTAAGTTTCTACCACCCAATCTTTTATATAACCTTCTTTCCACATAACTATGGTCTAAACAATAAACTCCAAGGGCAGTCATAACTCTATTGTATTTACTGAGTATGACAAGACATTTCTGGTTATCTTTAAACCAGTTAAGCGTCATTTTCTTGTTTTATTTAGCGCTTTAGATCTGGTAAGGAGACATCCCTGAATGACTAGAGTTCCGGAAATGGCGGCTCTAGTATCTGAGTAAGGGTTTTTATGCAAAGATGAATACCATGATGAGCATGTATTCGGTGTTCTGCCTTTCTTTTAGTAGATAGTTTTGGAGTAGCAAAAATAGGATTGCAAGTAGCAAGAATGTATTGATATGGAAGAAGAGGAGCAAAGAAAAAAAAGAGTGAGGACGAGCAAAGAAAAAGAGATAAATTATTTATTTTCTAAAGAAATAACATTGGTTTCAACCATATTTTCTATCTAGGAAGAGAAAATATTAAAAATTTACTTCTCTCATAATTTTGAGCAATTCATTGACAATTAATCTTCTCTCGACGAAACTATCCTCTAAACTCAAAAAACCGAGGGCACTGATAGCTCTATCATGTATTCTTATTGAGTACTTGGCATGAGAAGACAATTCTGATAGTCTTTGAACAAGCTCAGCATCTTTTTTCAAGGTCTTCTTAAGGGCTTTACATCTAGCAAGCTGTCCAATTGCGTGAATTGCTCCAGAGGTGATGAGAGAATGCTCTTCGTTGTATATCAGTTCAACTGAAAGAGTATAAATATTGTGACGCTTATATAAAAGATTTTTTGGGACACATCAGTCGCACATCTTTCTTTTATGACTCCGCCTTTATGATCTAATTGAATGCCAAGTAGCAACTGAAGCTATTGCTGTGACGCTTTGGTAACTTACCAAAGCGCGCATTGATGTGTCCCGTTTCTGAATCAAGTTTTCGCTACTGTTTAATATCTATGCTGTGTCGCTAAGCAATAGCTTATGTGTTACGGAGATTCGTTTTGTAGAATTATTTATGCTAAATCAGCTAAGATGTACCAGCCAATTAGAACGACTTAGTATATTTGAGCTCCGAGATCTAAGTTCTAACATAGCAATGGGAGGCAAACGTTACGATAAAATTATTTTTGTAAAAGTTCCGCCTTTATGATCTAATTGAATGCCAAGTAGCAACTGAAGCTATTGCTGTGACGCTTTGGTAACTTACCAAAGCGCGCTGTGATGTGTCCCGTTTCTGAATCAAGTTTTCGCTACTGTTAATATCTATGCTGTGTTGCTAAGCAATAGCTTATGTGTTACGGAGATTCGTTTTGTAGAATGATTTATGCTAAATCAGCTAAGATGTACCAGCCAATTAGAACGACTTAGTATATTTGAGCTCCGAGATCTAAGTTCTAACATAGCAATGGGAGGCAAACGTTACGATAAAATTATTTTTGTAAAAGTTTCAAAAAAGGGATTAGAAAATATAAGTTATTATCGTAAAGGCACTAGAGGTCTAGAGGAATGAGGGGGAAAAGTAAAGGCCGAAGCCTCCTTCCCCACTTGCGTGCATTAATAGGGGTTATGCATTAAGTAAATCAAGGCTGTACCAATTGGGAAGTTCAGAAACCTCGGTCACAGATGGATACCCCAATGGCTGCCACTTGCAAACCAGCTGACACCAGACTACACTACATAGGTCGAATAGGTCTCGAATATCCTTGATGAAGGGGAAGGTGGAAACGCCTGATTCATACCACAAGTATAAGTAAGAAGTATGCATTATGTATATCAGCCAAAAAAATTAGCAAAAAACATTAGCAAAAAAATTTCTGAAATCGTGTATTCATTGCACGCGGGAATAAACATTTTATTCTTTTTTATTTCTTTTTTTAACAAGACATTCAAATTTAATTTTATTCCAAACTGAATACCAAATTCAAAGCGAATAAATCGAATGTAGAAAGTTTTTGGAGCTGCACGTGTTCGTATGTTTTGTATGTAGAGGGACATAAAGAAGAACACAATTGCTTTTTGGGGTTTCTCAGGTAAACTTAACCATATATCATCATAACGCTAAATGGTTTAGTTAGACTTTGGTTTTGGCTATTACTGAATTACCAAAGATTGGAATTGTTTTTCGAAAAGAATAATTGCTGAAAACGTTTTGATCCATGTTTAACCAAAATTTTATAAATCAAAACTTTTATCAACGCTTTATAGATATTAATGTTCTATAAATAAAATTATGATGCTAGTTGAAACCGAATTCTACCACGTATCGCAATATCACAGAAAAACCCTTAAATCCCCCCCCCCCAAAAAAAAATATAATCAACCATGATATTACCATTACCATTATCAATTCATTAAAAAAAAAACTATTTCCAAAATTTTCAAAAACCGAAATTTCCATATAGAATTTTCACTAGAAAAAGTCTTCATATAAAATTCGAGAACATGAAATAATTCTCTATGAAGAGGAGAGTATAGCAGGATAGTACAGCAGGAGAGGATAGTACTCGAGTAATCATTTCCTATGTTATTCAATAATCCCTCAGGAGCATAACCTCAGCTCGATCCGCCTCCTAAAGAAGCCAAGAGGGAATCCAGCAAATCCCAGACGAGGAGATAGTTGAAGAAACTACCTTAAACTAAGATACATTAACGGGACCGAATGAGGGAAAACTGGGTAACACATTTTAAGAACCTCACACACACAAACAATATGCATGATTTTTTTTCCTTAAAGTTTTTTTTTCAGGGAGGGGGGATTTTTTGGAAATCTTGAAACAATACAATCAAAATGGATTCACCAGCGAAGCATTAACTACATTTTTTTGATAAACATTTTTTTTAAGATGAAATTCGTTATTTAAAAAAAATACATAATGATGTGTATAAAAAAGATTATACATTAAAAGATTATTTCTTTAAAATCACATTTTCAAAAATAAAAAAATCGTTCACTGGCTAAATAAATATCCTTGGTTTCGTTTCATAGTCATTTTAATTAACTTTATCTAGCCAGTGTTATCTTACAACTTATTTTCAAGACAAATACTAGTTTTGAGAATTAATATATTTCAGGATTTTTTGTCTGAAAAACTCTGTTTCTATGTGCTTTAGATATCTGGAAAACTGAAAATACGTTCATTGTCAACATTATTTGATAGTATTATTAGTTGATAATCGAAATTAATTGACATTAGTCGACAATTATCCTTCATAGTTTTGTAAGGCAGTAAGTAATACTTCTTATTGTTCTCTCACCAAAAGTTTTCTTTTTTCAGAGTATTGTTTTTTTTTTCACTGTTTAGATTATTTCCCATTATTTAATAGGAGTAAAACTATTTTGTATAGGAAATAGTAAAACTGGATATTAGAAACTGTCAATTGTAACCATAGAAGACTCCTATTATTACCACGGTGCCACAGCAATATTACCACGGTGTCACAGCAATTTTGATTCACGTATCGGTGTTGCTGGTTGGGTGCGTCAAGACACAAAAGTTAGCAACGTACAAATTATTGTTGCTTCTATTACTACGGGCGGATTATAAAAAATTGAGCCAAGGCTCAGGCCACGGAAGGCCCGTTGGTCCCCTCCCCCAAATAAAATAAAACCCGCTTGATCGTTGCTGCTTTTCTTAGGTTTGGTATATTAGATAAGGGTTTATCTATCTTTCTTTCCACTTTGTGGAATAGTATTCTTTGGTAGTGGCAAGGTGGGGACCATTATTTTCAACCGTCCAGAGAGCCCCACCCACCAGCCTAAGATAAGCTAGGACAGGCAAAACTGGTCCCTTAAAAGAGAGGGGAGTCTCTCACTACTCGTCAGCTATCAGCGGCAAGAGGAATATTGGCCAACCATTGGGCAGGCAATACTCGTGCCCCAAAAGAGAGAGAGTCACCTACCACTAGCCGTCCATTAGCAACAAGCGGCCCAAAATCCTCAGAGCCGTTACAAGTAAAAGAACTTAATTCTTCGACCTCGGGTTTCTCTTCAAGGGATCTTGCCTTACGCCACGGTCAGCATTTAAAAGGTAAAGGGGGGATGTATTCCCCCTAATCTTATTTTGGTAGCTATTATACACTTCAACCCATTCAGCTAACCTTGATAGCGTATTCCATGAAATACCTTGCCTCATGGTCAGACACTGAGCCCAACTGTAGCTTGGCAGTTATTGAAATTAGCAGTGGAGGGCCTCTAGCAGTGCCTATTACACTCAAGGAAACCACAAGAGTCCTGCCACCGCTACACCCACAATGTACAGAAAAAACTTTGTCACAAAATTAAAATATTGACATAAGAGACAGAGCTGGAAGAAGAATAATTTGACATTTTTATTTGCTATTAATTAATTATCATAACGAACAGCTGAATTAAATTATTTATAATTTTTATTTTGTTCTTGTTTACTGTCGGCTACGTTTTATTAACAGTAGAAAAAAATTCCACCGCACTTGAAATGACTCAAAATGCAAAAATATATCGTTTTTATTAAAAAGATTTTGCTGCAATATTCATTCCATGAAATATCCATTATGAAAATCTATCAAAAATTCTGTTGCTTCATGAAGAAAATTTACTGTGATCCTAGGACTAAGGATATAAGTTCTTACTTATTGCGTCCACAATTTGACAATAGGGATTTATATTTTCGTTTTTCAGGGACTTCCGGCCAAGCAGGAATCCAATCGTAAATAGTAGTCCCTGCTTTCCTTCCACTGTTTTTCTTGACAGGTCTGCCAAGGCTGCAGACAAAAATTTGTTTTGAAAATTCTGTGACTTTTCTTCTTTGAGCACTATACTCAAAAGCTCCGCAGACATCAGCCTTGTATCCTCGGAGTTTGACTCAGTCAAATCCTAAAATAACCAATACAAGCTTAAAGAGAGGAGCTACAGGAAAGATGGAGGGACTCCGCCCCAGAAAAACCAACCTTTGAAAAGTCTTTTTTAATTCCGTTTAAGCACGGCACGTTCGGTGTGAAGGATCAAAGTGAATCAAATCTAAAGTTGCTTAGCCGTCTTATAACTCAGTCTTGTCCCCTGGCTGGTTATTTTTTTAGACTACTGTGCCAATCGAGATCTTATTCCTGTAAAAATCACTAAAAGTGCGGTATAATTGGCACAAGACCAATAAAAAGATCACGAAAATCCAGTTATTCTCGGCATTTCTCTTATTGCTTAATGTTAGTTTTTTTGTATTCTATTATTTTTCTTTATAAGTGGCTTCTGGGAAAAACAATCCCATTATTCCCCCAGAATTTTATCTCTCTTCATCTTTAAACATTTGGTGATCTAAAAGCCATTTGTTGTTAATGCTAATTAATTATTTGTTAATATTTTCAACATAAAACGCTCTGAACTACAAATCCAACTACTTTTTAGAAAAAAGATTCTAATTCTTTCCGCAAATATAATATAGAAAGCTACCGAATTTCCTTTATTATTTATAGTTTTGGAACGTAAATAATAAATTTGTATTATTACAATTGCATTTTGGAACGCACACAAATTCCCTGGCATATTCAAAAATTGTAGGCGCACGATACCATGTGAAACATGTTCACTGCTTGCTAAATTTCAAACGATAAGACTGTTTAGCAAAGGGCTGGAATTACTCCCCCAAAAAAAATGAAGAAATAATCACATATAAAAAAAACAACAACTGTAAACACTGTTGCTGTTTGATAAAACTTTAACAAGACTATCGCTTAGGTTGCCGTGTGGGTTAGTTAATTAAATGGCAGTTTCGTGCATACCCATTTCTTTAAAGGATGAAGAGAGAAATAATAAAACAAAAATAAAAAGAGAAAAATAACAAAGAAAGAATATCTACACATAAAAACAAGTAAAATCTAAAATTTTGGCGATATTTGTCACTATATTTATAGATGACGACATGTTTTCTTTTCCAAAAACCCCCATTTTTCCTCTAAGCAGTATTTCCATTGGTTTTAGGAAATATTTTTCTGGTGTAGAAATTGAACGTGGGACCCAAGATTTCCTATGGTAAAAGAATGACGCGTTAGTCAACTGAGCCAACGAGTCAACGATACTATCATGTTCTTAGAAATACATTCTACGCAATATGTTTCATGCAGTTGCTACGTCTTGAGATAACTATTTCCGAGAATTTCTTGGCGTCATTCCGGGAATATCCATACCGCATTGACATGGTTGCTAAGGGTGTTGTCAATGACACGGGTCAATGAATAAGGGAGGCACTCTATCATTTTTACACTTGCATAGCCATCTGGTCTTGTTGCTATGCATTGAGATCTTTGTTTCCATGAATTTATTGGTTTGCTTCCAAGAATTTCTTGGCCTGGTGCCAAATATTACATTACTGTTATAAACCTTTGACAGAGATTGAAAGTAATCATCTAGTCTTGTTGCTATGCATTGAGATAATTGTTTCCGGAAATTAATTGCATCAATCCGACATGGCTCCTAAGCGTGTTGTCGATGAAATAACAAAATGAATCCGGCCGCTGCCCTGACCATCTGGTGTGTTGTCGACGATAGGCCATAATGAATACAAGCGCAGCCCTATCCTTTTTGCACCTAGAGAGAAAAACAGAACATTGCGCAATCATTTTGGCCCATTTTCCCCCTTTTTGGTATTTTGAATCATGCCTTTGCTTATTTCCATCTTATTTCAAGAAACAATATATTTTGAGCAGCATTATCGTATATATCCCCTCATCTTTTTTAAGCATCAAAATATTTCGAAGAAAATATCTGGTATTTCAAATAATACATTTGCTTATTTCCATCTTATTTCAAGAAACACAACATATTCAGCAACACCATCCCATGCTTCCTCAGCTTATTTCAAATATCAAAACATTTTGATGAAAATATTACATATTTTGAATAATACATTTCCTTATTTCCACCTAATTTCAAGAAACAACATATTTATAACGCTTGTAGAGCAACGCCATCGGATATTTCTTTATCTTATTTGAAGCAGCAGAACATTTTCATGGAAATAATTGATATTTTGAATAATACATTTCCGTATTTTGATCTGATTTCAAGAAACAGTAGATTTTGAAAAACAACATCGCAAATTTCCTCATCTTACTTCAATCAGCAAAACATTTTAATGAAAATATTTGATATTTTGATTAATGTATTTGCTTATTTCCATCTTTTTTCAAGAAACAACGGAATGGAATATTTCCTCATCTTATTTAAGTCAGGAGAACATTTCAAAGAAAATATATGATATTTTGAATAATACATTTGCTTATTTCCAATCTTATTTAAAGAAACATTACATTTTGATCAATACCATCGCATATTGCCTCATCTTATTTCAAGCCGCAAAACGTTCTTGATAAAAATGTTTGCTATTTTGAATAATACATCTGTTTATTACCATCTTATTTCAATGAAGAATACATTTTGAGCAACACCATCACATATTTCACCATCTTATTTCAAGCCGTCAAACGCTCTTGATAAAAATATTTGGTATTTTGAATAATGCATCTGTTTATTACCATCTTATTTCAATGAAGAATACATTTTGAGCAACACCATCACATATTTCCTCATCTTACATTCAAGCCACAAAACATGTCGATGAAAATATTTGGTATATTGAACAATGCATTTGCTTATTTCCATCTTATTTCAAGCATCAAAGTATTTGGAAGAAAATATTAGGTATTTTGAATAAAGCAGTTGCTTATGTCCATGTTATTTTAAGAAACAATCCATTTTGAGCAACATCATCATATATTTCCTCATCTTGTTTAAATCAAAAAACATTTCTTTTTTTCTATTTATTTATTTATTTAATTTATTTATTTTCATTTTTTTATTTATCTATTTTTAATTTGTTTTTCATTAAAAATTGGAGGGGGGCAAAAAGTTGGTGGACGGGGAAATGGGGCCCTTGAGGGAGAACACGGGCCAAAATGATTACGCAATGCTCTGTTTATCTCTTAAAGTGCAAAAAGGATAGGACATCGCTTGGGTTCATCAATGGTATATCATCGACAACGCACCAGATGGTCAGGGCAGCGGCCGGATTCATTATGTTATTTCTTCGACAATACGCTTAGCAGCCATGTTGGAATGATGCAAAAAAATTTCAGAAACAATTTTCTCAATGCATAGCAAAGACCAGATGGTGACTTCCACTCTCTGTGATAGGTGTAAAACAGTCATGTGATCCAGAGGCACCAAGCCAAGAAACTCTCGGAACAATAGATCTCAATGCATAGCAAAAAGACCATATGGTTATGTAGGTGTAAAAAGGATAGGGCGCCTCCCGCATTCATTGACCCATATCATCGACAAAACGCTTAGCAACCATGTCAATGCGGTATGCATATTCTCAGAATAACGACAAGCAATTCCCAGAAACAATTATCTCAAGACATAACAGCTGCATGAAACCCATTGCTTAGAATTTATTTCTAAGAACTTAATAATATCATTGACTTATCGGCTCAGTTGACTAACGCGTCCTTCTTTTACCATAGGAAACGTCGGTTCTCAGGTTCATATCTTACATCAGACAAATATTTCATAAAATCAATGGAAAAATTGCTTAGAGGCAAAAAAGATGGATCGTTCGAAAAGAAAACATGTCGCCATCTATAATTATCATAGGCAGCGCAATCGCACTGCCTAAGTAAAGCACGATGTTGGCGCAATGTATTATTTATTATTTTTTTTTCTTTAGACCAGGGCACTTCGTATCGAAGGAGTTGTCGTAGAAACTTTGAAAAGGGCTCATTCGATTGGAAATTGGAGTGACTAGTGCCCTTTTTAATAGTCGAAAGTGATTGGAAGGCAACTAACACCCCTTCCACACCCGCAATTTTCCCAAACACATCCAATCAAAATTTTGAGATAGCCATTTTGTTCAGCGCAGTTGATTTCCATATAGAAATTACGTTTTTGAGGAGGACACTCCCCCACAGCCCTCAGGGCAAGGGTTGTAAGTTATGCCCTGGGGGCATATAAGATTTTTTATAGAAAGCGTTGTCGCAGAAACTTCAAAAAAGGATCATTCAATTGGAAATTCAAGGGGCTAATGCCCTTTTTAATAGTCAAAGGTGATTGGAGGGCAACTAACTCCCCTCTCACGCCCACCATTTCCACAAACACATCCAATCAAAATTTTGAGATAGCCATTTTTTTCAACGTAGTTGAAAGTTCTGAAAATTAGATCTTTGAGGATGACACCACCCCCCCCCCCCACAGCCCTCAGGGCAAGGGTTATAAGTTATGCCCTGGGGGCATATAAGGTTTTAATAGAAAGCATTGTCATAGAAACTTAAAAAGGGGCTCGTTCGATTGGAAATTGAAATGGCTAGTGCCCTTTTAAACAGTCGAAAGTGATTCGAAAGCAACTAACACCTGTTCCACGCCCAACATTTATCCAAACACATCCAATCAAAATTTTGAGATAGCAGTTTTGTTCAACGTAGTTGAAAGTTCTGGAAATTAGGTCTTTGAGGATGATAACCCCCTCAGAGCCCTCAGGGCAAGGGTTGTAAGTTATACCCTGGGGGCATATAAGGTTTTTAATGAAAGCTTTGTCGTAGAAATTTGAAAAAGGGCGCATTCGATTGGAAATTCAAAGGGCTAGTGTCCTTTTTAATGGTTGAAAGTGACTGAAGGGCACCTGACCCCCCCCCCTCTCACGCCCACTTTTTCCCCAAACACATACAATCAAAGTACTTAGATAGCCATTTTGTTCAACGTAGTTGCAAGTTTTGGAAATTAGGTCTTAAATAAAGACAGCCCCCCCCCACAGCCCTCAGGGCAAGGGTTGTAAGTTTGCCCTGGGGCATATAAGGTTTTTATAGAAAGCGTTGTCGTAGAAACTTCAAAAAGGGCTCATTCCATTGAAAATTGAAATGGCTAGTGGCCTTTTAATAGTCGAAAGTAATCGGAAGGCAACTAACCCCCTTCTCACACCCATCATTTTCCCAAACACATACAATCAAAATTTGAGATAGCCATTTTTTTCAACGTAGTTGAAAGTTCTGGAAATTATGTATTTGAGGATGACAGCCCCCTCAGAACCCTCAGGGCAAGGGTTGTAAGTTATGCCCTGGGGGCATATGAGGTTTTTAAAGAAAGCGTTGTTGTAAAACTTCAAAAAGGGCTCATTAGATTGAAAATTGAAAGGGCTAGTGCCCTTTTTAATAGTTGAAAGTAATTGGAAGGCAACTAACCCCCCTGTCACGCCCACCATTTCCCCAAACACATCCAATCAAAATTTTGAGATATTCATTTTCAACTTAGTTAAAAGTTCTGGAAATTAGGTTTTTTAGGATGACAAACCCCTCGGAGCCCTCAGGGCAAGGGTTGTAGTTATACCCTGGGAGCATATAAGGTTTTTATAGAGAGTGTTGTCGTAGAAACTGCAAAAGCGGATCATTCAATTGGAAATTGAAAGGGTTAGTGCCCTTTTCAATAGTTGAAAGTAATTGGAGGGGAACAAAACCCCCTCTCACGCCCACCATTTTCCCAAACACATTCAATCAAAATTTTGAGATATTCATTTTCAACTTAGTTAAAAGTTCTGGAAATTAGGTTTTTTAGGATGACAAACCCCTCGGAGCCCTCAGGGCAAGGGTTGTAGTTATACCCTGGGAGCATATAAGGTTTTTATAGAGAGTGTTGTCGTAGAAACTTCAAAAGGGGCTCATTCAATTGGAAATTGAAAGGGCTAGTGCCTTTTTCGTCGAAGTCGAAAGTGAATGGCGAGCAACTAACCCCTCTCTCACACCCACCATTTCCCCAAACACCTTCAATTAAAATTTTGAGATAGCCATTTTGTGATGGGAAATTATGATTTTGAGGAGGACAAACCCCCCAAATTCCTCAGGGCAAGGATTGTGAGTTATGCCCTGAGGGCATATAAGGTTTTTTATAGAAAGCGTTTTCGTAGAGACTTCTAAAAGGGCTCATTCGATTGGTAATTGAAAGGGCTAGTGCTCTTTTTAATAGTCGAAAGTGATTGGAGGGGAAATAGCCCCCCTCTAAAGCTCATCATTTCCCCAAACACATCCAATCAAAATTTGGAGACAGCCATTTTGTTCAAAGTAGATGAAAGTTCTGGAAATTAGGTCTTTGAGGATGACACTCCCCCCAAGGCCCTCAGGGCTAAGGTTGTAAGTTATGCTCTGGGGGCATATAAGTTTTTTTTTATAGAAATCTTGTCGTAGAAACTTCAAAAAAGGATCATTCAATGGATTCAGTAAAGTACAAATTATATTCTGGATTTTAGAAAGCATAGGGTTTAGAACCCTACTCAGATTAATTTCTGCTCGTTTTGAGTTTGACTTGTGCTAATTTCTGTTTGTTTTGGGTTTCATTTATTTATTGATACTGATTTGTAGTATTTGTATGCTTGGTAGATTATTTTATTCTATTTTTGTTCATTTTTGCTTCAATGGATTTCTTAACATTTTTAAAAAAAACTTATTTTGTGCAAAAAGTTTTTTTGATTAATAGTTAAAAATATCGCCATCTATGATTTTAGTTGGATAGATGGTAGCACTAGGGGAATCGCCTTTATAACTTATTTACTATCTTAAACCACTAAGGAAGAAAAGAATAATGCCTATGGGCGTCATGGGACCTAGAGACCTAGAGGAATAAAATCACACACAAATCAAACGACATTTCCAGATTTTAAAAGTCAGAATTATATGACAACAAAAACACTTTCATGAACGTTTTTATTTTTGCATTACATTTGGCCAATGACAAAAGAACGACTTATACAGCCCTCCCAGGATACTGCTCGAAATAGCTTTCAGGTTGTGAGGTATATAACAAATTGTGGTTAGGATGGCGGCGTTAAAATCACTTTTTCTAAATCAGTAGACCAATCCAGTCATAAGCCAATCCAACCACAGTCATAATTTTCTGAAAACATTTTCTGTGGTGCAGAATCCCTTTCCAAACAACCTGTCTTTAATATTATGAAAATAAATAATAGAGCTAGGTTAATAAGACTTTCGAGGATTTTCAAGATTTCACATTTCTGCTCAATCCTGACAGGTTGATTCATCTTCCTGCTATTCTTCCTTTGAAATTTCGAAGTTTATCTGTAGAATGATTGTTTACTTTATGTTAATATAGGCCCTAATTTTATGGCATTAAGGGAAGTACGGTATACTCTTCGGGGGAGGAGTGGGGGAGGGGAGAAAGAAGTGTATTTTAAACTTTAATTTTGCCTTTGGGAGACGAGCTTAGGGTGGCCCAACTTACTCCCACAATGTGTAGATATGATAAATAATTTCTGAGGCCACACTGCCTAATCATGACAAAACGAAAAAGGTACACGCAGGTCTTCAAAAGGGCATATCTCAGGAATGACTTAGGGTATTAAGCTGGAACTTTCAGGGAATGATGAGGGGGTTGATCAATTGACCAAAACGTAAACGTGTACACAACTACTACTGCTACTACGACTACAAAACACCACCACTATTACTACTACTATACCTGTCACTTCCAGTGCGACCACGACTAAAGCTGAGGATATTAATACTGCTACTACTAACAGCTCACCGCAGCACCAAGCCACCTGAGGCCAACACAGCTACGTACGCTCCTCCTGCATCCCAATCCATTCAAAGTCTCCTTCTTTATACCCTCCCAGGAAGTTCCCATTTCCCTTAAATCTTTCTTTATGACATCCTTCCACCCCAACCGCGGACGACCTGCTTTCCGTTTAGCCCATGGTTGGCCAAAAAGAAAAATCTATCCTGCCATCCTTCGTCCGCAGAGCGTGCCCTAGCCATCTCAACCTTTCTTTCATTATAGCCCTAGAAAGCAGGATAGAACCATATTTTTAGTACGGCCTACTGTTTGAAATACGGTCATTCAGCCGGGTACCCAGAGGAATCCCTAGGCAATTTCTCCAGAAAACATCTAGCATTCCTTCATCCGCTTTTCGGAGCACCTATGCTTCAGAACCATATTTGACCACCGTCATCACTATAGCTTCCAATATTCTTAACTTGATTTTCAGTTGGACAAAAACACCCTGAGCCTTGGCTATTCTACTTTTAACATCTTCACTGCTCCCAACGTCTTTACTAATAATTAAATAAAAACATATTTTTTCAACTGAAAGCAAGGAGCAACATAAAAACTTAAAACGAACAGAAATTATTATATGTCTGAAGGGGATTGCCCCCTCCTCAGCACCTCGTTCTTTACGCTAAAGTTTTTTAGTTCTTTTAAAAAAGCTTCCTATTGTTCTAACTGAACGATCCTGGTGTTTCAGGACCCAATTCTTGAAGGCCAAATTCTTAATCTTTTGGGCCAACTCTTAAAGAATTGGAACAAAATTCAAACTTTAGCGTAAAGAGCGAGGTGCTGAGGAGGCACTACAACTTTTAATTTACGTTCGAATGAGCCCTCTCAGGATATACTAGGACCAATGGGTCGATACGATCAACCCTGGAAGAAAAAAAAAAAAAAAAAAAAAAAAAAAAAAAAAAAAAAAAAAAAAAAAAAAAAAAAAAACACGCATCCGTGATCTTTTTTCTGGCAAAAATACAAAATTCCGCATTTTTGCAGATAGGAGCTTGAAACCACTATAGTAGGGTTTTCATATATGCTGAATCTGATGGTGTGATTTTAATTAAGATTGTAATACATTTAGGGGGTGTTTCCCCTTTTTTTTCCAAAAATGAGGCAAATTTTCTCAGGCTCGTAGCCTTTAATCAGTAAAACTAAACTTAATAAGACTTATATATTTAAAATCAGCATACTAAGCCAATTCTTTTGATATTTCTATTGGTATCAAAACTCCATTTTTTAGAGTTTCGGTTGCTTTTGAGCCGGGTCACTTCTTACTTACAGTTCGTTACCCCGAACTGTTTGATAATACCAAGGTAAGTGAAGCTGTCCACCTGATCAATTTTTTCGTTAACTAACGTAACCTTTTCACTTATACCCGGAATATTGCTGAGAATATTAACGGGAAACTTTCAAAGAATGTTACACAAAATCAAAACACACTACGTGGATGTAGGTTATTAAAAGGGCGTTATGTCCCAGGCGTTTACGTCGAAACTTTCGGTACACGTTGAGGGGGACGTTGAACCAACCAAAAGGTACCATATGCCAACTACTACTACTATGACTACCACTACTACTAACCACCACCACTACTATTGCTATTATAACTACTACTTCCTGTGACTACTACTAAGGTTGAGGATATTAAAATGAAACTTTCATCAAATTTTTAGGGGATGTTGAACTAAATGAAAACACGCTAAGTGTGTGCAGGCTGTCAAAAGAGCGGATCAGCAACATCTCAGGAGCAATTTAGTGTATTAGGTTGAAACTTTAAGGGCTTGTTGAGCTAATAAAAATGTAAACTGCTACTACTAGTAGTAGTGCTGGCATTTCTATTGCTATGAGTACTACTATTACAAAGGCTAATAGTATTGACGTGATACTTTCAGGGACTGTTGAGGGGGGTACTGGGTTATTTCAAAACACACTATGTGTATGTAGGTTATCAAAAGGCCGTATCAGCAATGCATGGCAAAAGGCTTACAGTATTAAGTTTAAAATATCAGGGAACGAGGAGGTGATGTTGAACTAGACCAAATAGGACAATGAGAATAACATTACTGCTACTGCTACTAATACTACTACTGCTATCACTATTACTACTTCCAATCCTCCTGCTATTACTTCTGCTACTATAACTACTACTATTGCTAATGCCAAAGCTGTTAGTGAAACTTTCAGTGACCGGTAAGGGTGGTGTTGAACTGAACCAAAACCCACTGTGTACATAAAGGCAGTCATAAGGGAATATCAGAACTATCTAAGGTAATGCTTAGAGCATTGAGGTGAAGCTTTCAGGGCAATTTGAGGGGGTTGTTGAACTGAACTAAAAACACTATGTGCATTTGGATTATTAAAGGGGTGTATAAGCCGTATCACATAAAGAAAGAAAAACGAGCAAAAATGGGGTTTTTATAGGCCAAATGAAAATACTGAAAAAAGAACAACAAAGCAAATATTTCGAGAGGGCAAACGCCTCTCTTCTTCAGCGCAAAACGAAAATTCTTCAGCCTGAAACTTCCCGAGCTACTACTATCACTACCACTTTTGCTACTATTTCTACTACTACTACTGCTACTGGACTACTGAACTAAAACAAAATAGTTTAAGTGCATAAAGGTTGTCAAAATGGCATGGGCGGGATATCTTCCCACTGGAATAGGCTACATAGTAGAAACTTCCAGGGAATGTTTATGTATTTGAAAACTAAAGTGAAAGACATCTATGTGCATACTGGTTGTTAATAAGACGTCTCAGCAATATCTCAAGAACGAAGAACAACTGAGGGTATGAAATTGAAAATTTCAAATCTACTACTATTACTACTTCTGCTCTTACTACTGAATTAAATCAAAAGGGTGTGAGTGCATCCAGGTTGTCAAAATAGCATAGACAAAATGTTATAGGAGCAGAACAGGGTATTAAGTTTTATTTTTCAGGGAAAGTTAAGGAGATGTAAAACCAAAATAATAATAATAATAATTATATATATCCGGATTGTCAAGTGCATACATTATTAAAATTTGTTGTAAAATTTTGTCCAACACGTAAATATTAAGCCAAAACAAGAATTCTTATAGAGATTAGGAAGTTTTTTTTTTTTCAATTGAAAGTCAGCAGCAATATTAAAACACAAAACGAACAGAAATTTTTCCATACATGAGGGGGCCCCCTCCTCAACAAATCGCTGCAGTGTCCCTTGCTCTTTACACTAAAGATTTTTAGAACTTTTAAAAAGTTTCTTATTCTAATTAAACGGCCCTTGTGTTTCAGGAGTCGTTCTTAAAGAATTGGGACAAAAAGTCAAACTTTAACGTAAAAAGGGAGGTATTGAGGAGGAGGCAGCCCCCCTCATATACAAAATAATTTCTGATAAACCTCTCATATACGGAATAATTTCCGTTCGTTTTAAGTTTTAATGTTGCTCCTTACTTTCAGCTGGAAAACCTGTTTTTATATATAATTCCTAAACATTTTTCAATTAATACCGGAAAACCCGGCTCCCCTCCATGGAAAATTCTTTCCCTCCAAGGAAAATTCCTCTAAGTAAAGTTCCTCCCATGTAAAATTCCCTTCTCGCTAAAAATCCCCCCCCTCCCCAAAGGAAAATTTCTTGCGGACGATTCCGCCTGAAAACTTCTCTTTAGCATACTTTCATTTGAAAAGGACTTAAATTTCTGATCGTTTTTCAAATCATGCTGAAAATCCCCCTCTGTTGAAAAATTTCCATAAATCCCCCCAAACCCAACGGAATGTTGCTCCCTCCCGCGGAAGATCCCCAATGGAGAATTTCTCCCGCGGAAAATTTCACCCATGGAAAAACCCTTTAGACAACTCCAGTCCCACTGAAAATTTACTCGGAACTCTCCAAATGTCAAATTGAGTCGGCACAGACAAAGTAAGACGAATACAAAGAATTTCCTATAGGAATTCTGGCAAATTCTTTCAGAGTAAAATTTCAATTTGAAAATTCACCCCCGACAAATTCCGTAACAAAAAGGGACAAATTTCGTAACATAAAGCCCTGTCCCATGGGGCACTGAGGTGTCATTTTATCCCCAGAGGCATCATTATTGAGCCTTTCAACTATGCTGAACAAAATGGCTGTCTCAAAATTTTGACCGGACAATTTTGGGGAAAAAAGGCGTGGGAGGAGGGCTAGTTGCCCTCTAGTCCTTATGCTTACTTAAAAAGACAGTAAATTTTTTAAGTTACGACCAAGTGAGCCCTCTCCCGATCTTCTAGAATAACTGGTTCTACAGGATCAACCTTAGAAAAAGAAAATAAATAAACAAACACACACCCGTGATTTTTCTCCTGGCAAAAAAAAAACTAAAATACCACATTATCTATATAGGAGCTAGAAACCTCTAGAGTACGGTTCTAGAATATGCTGCATAAATTGTGTGCTTTTCATCAAGACTGAGAAACTTTTTGGGGGGTGCTGCCTCCCTTTTTTGAAAATTGAGTGATTTTTCTCAGGCTCGTAACTATGACGGGTAACATTATGCTTCACAAACTTTATATATTCGAAATCAGCATAAAAATTCGATTTTTTTTATGTATCCATTGTTATCGAAGTCCGTTTTTTTAAGTTTCGGTTACTATTGAGTCGCGTCACTTCTTTCTTACGAACTGTTTGAAAAACCAAACAAATTTCAAATATTCTTTTCTTAACCAGTGAAAAAACTATGTCAATTAAAAACGATCAGAAATTAATTATAATAACTTTTTCAACAAAAGAAGTTTTTCAAAAAAAAAGTAAAGAGCAATATTAAACCAAAGATGAGCACAAATAAAGTCAAGTAATTTCTCATGCGTAAAACTACCATAAATCACCGTCGATAAAGAAATGAAACTCAAAATGAACAGAAATTACTATAAAAACAAAGTCAAAACCAGCAGAAACTAAGAGGAGTAGGCCCCCATATCTTTTAATGATCAAAACATAATTTGCACTTTATAGAAAACATTATACACTTTAAATGTTTTCTCTTTTTTTAACTTTATTAAAACCAAAATTGTTAAGACTTTCAGACATGAATACAATTATCTATATTAAACTGTCAATCGACATTCATTTGTTGTTTTTTTCCAGTAATCTTGGCTATGATGTTTTTCTTCTTTTTTTTCGATATTAAAAGAAATAAACACACAGCTCGAAATGAGGATTATTTTCAGTAAAGTGACATTATGTTTCCGGGAAAGGTCTTCATCCCAGCTTTACAATTTATGGCACGACCCCCTAATCAATTTTAATATTTTGGCCACACAAACCAAGGAAAGTTTATAATGAACCAGATAGGGTGATTCCTTAAGGGGGCGAATCCCCTTATTATCCTTAATATTCCTCTGAAAGTAGAACTGCGCTGTCAAGTAGTACTGACAGTGTTGATAAGGTTGTGCTTTAAGTCTCAACACAGCACGATTACCGATGATTTGAACAAAGAGAAAATGAGAGTTTATGGCTCAAAAGTGTTTTCATAAGCCAATCATATTGTTTCTCATTCTTGTATTTGAAAGGGAAGTCAAATTTGAAAATGTGAAAATTTAAGCAAGGAAAATAAAAAGCATTGGCTACTGTGTGAAATTTTTTGCCAATAAGGGAATAAAAAGTTTTTAGTCGCAAAATCTTTTACGAACAGCCCCGCTATTTCTCTACGATTTAGATACTTGACAAGCTGAAAATATATTATGTGTAATCATTATTTGACAATGTTATTAGTTGACAATGCCCTCGTCTGTTTTGATATGCTTTACAGAGCTGATACATGGCATGCACCAGCCGCAATACTAAACACCATCGATGTATTCCAGACAAAGAGCCTGAGAAGGATCGAAGGTCTAAGGTGGTTTAATTTCATGAGTAATGAGAAGCTGCTGCAGCTCACCAAGCAGTCTTGGTTTTCTACCCAAGCAACCAGGGTACCTTACGATGGTTTGGACACCTGCTTCGAATGTCCCTGCGCTTACTCGCAAAGAAAATCTTTGACTTTGACCCTATGATAGCCAGTTGGAAGCGACCTCGCGGACGACCCAAGAAACGATGGTCCTGGCGAGTTCCTGACAATGAAAAACATCGGACCAAGCGAAGCGCAAACGCTCGCTCTGGACCAAAACGGATGGAGGAGGCAGATGTCACTCTCGACGCCAAGCAGTGCCGAGCAGAAGACCTAAGTCAAGTCTCCAGTGTCTATGATGCCTTTAGCAAGGTAAGAAAAAAATACTCAAAGGGAGTTGATTATATTTGTGGCTTGCATTTGGTAAACGGCAGTCCGATTATGTTTGAGCACTTAACTTTAATATACCAGATGATATTCTCGTGTAGCCTAGTGCCTGGTTCTTTTGGTATCGGTATCATCACTCTAGTTATCAAAAAGGAGAAAGACCCATCTCAGTGCAGTTCGCATTGGCCAATTACTGTTGTTTCAGTTCTCTGTCAATTTTTTGAAATACTAGTTAATGATGAGATAAACCGAGGGTGTTACATGCCCAGTAACAAGTTTGGGTCTAGAAACGTAAAAAGGGTAAAGAATACGGCATTAGACTTTACAGTCCCTACCGGTGGTGCTGGTCTCTGTTTCTTGGCCGTTCGGCCAGGAAGTGCAATGGGGGGTTGGGGGCCAGCCATCCTGCGCTTTCGCGCACCCTTCCTGTTTACCTTCCCCAGATTTCTCCAGGTACCCATTTAAAGCTGGGTCGACTCTGGCTGAACTTACAGAATCACGCCACTGACCCCCGTCCCAAACCAAATAATTGAGTACACTAGGATTCGAACCATAGTCCTCTCGGACAAAGGATCCTAAATCCAGCGCATTTAGAAAGGGCAGCAGCAGAGAAATTGTGCACCATCTTATATGTAATATCCTTCAGGAATGTGATCGAATTGATGAATCTATTGTTATTGCATTTTTAGATGCAAGTCAAGCATTCGACTCTAGTCTTCATAGTCAATTGCTGTTGAGCGCACATAACCACAGTCTTGACAAGTCGATAGTCCACAATTTGTATCGGAAACTTGCAGTGGAGATTAAGATTAGTTTACAAAGAGGGATAAAAAAAACTTCTTCTTGTATTATCCCAGTTCGAAAAGGGATTCTTCAAGGAGCTATCTTTTCGTCATCTTTTTTAATAACAGTGTAGTTGAGGCTCAGCATGTGGTTAAACCAAACTTTTTGTATCTTAGTCAAGATCTGTCTTTATTGAACTATACCGACGATATTTTGTTTTTAAGTCGTTCTTTTTCCCATTTTGAAGAGAGTTTTGTGGCGTTGAAAAGCACAAATAAAAAAATCAGTCTGTCTTTCAGCGAGACTAAGACAGAGTTTATTGTCTTTAATCGTAAAGGAAGTGCTCCTGCCCCAGAAGTAAAAACTTTGTGACAAGATAACAAAATCTTCTTCAAGTAGGCTATAGTGCATCTTGGTCTACCTGTGGGTTGTAACGTTAGGTTGAAACACCTTTTATTAATAGATGATTTTACTAGTAAAGTCCAAAAATCTTACAGTATGATTGTATCTTCGAAAGATTCATATACTCGACTGATTCGGGTCCAGCTATTTTCGGTGATGGTTACACAAAATGTGTTGGCGGTCTCTCCTATTTGGGTTCTCCTATCGGATAAGAATAAACGTACGTTGCGTTCTTGTCACTACCGTTTTCGTAAATTTCCTTTGCGTGTGCCTCCTTGGAAGCGTAACACAGCTATTAATAATCAATATAACATACCGGACCCGTACATTGTTTTTTCTGAAAGTACTAAAGATGTTTTATGAATTCAAAACTGTGTGATGCTTTGCAATATTAGGGGCCATTTGTTGTTCTGCTTGTATATATTATACGTTTCTTATTTGATGCTTTTTTGTAGCTATCTTTCCTTTTATTACTCTGCTAGTGACATTATGTCTTTTTAGTGGGAAATAAAGTTCATTCATTCACTATGAGCTACTGCTATCAAGAAATAAAAAAGAAGATTTACCTTTAAATTCGGGATAAGTGTAACTAATTCACCCGCTATAAATTCAGGTGCAGCCCCAACAAGAATCGTCAATGACGTAATAAAATTCAGACTCGGAAATAGTTCAACAGCTTCGGTAAGAAGTGCAAGATGGGCAGATAGAACACAACTTTCATCTCGGAGCAAATTCAGCAAAAAGGGTCGGATTGAAGAGGCAACTCGATGTGGATTCTCCAAAGCAGATTCAAATGGGCCAAGACCAGCTTCATTTATTAAGGATAATTGAACAAATCGAAGTATCTGAAAAATTCAAAACATAAATCATCAACAAGACCAAAAAGACCGTTACACTTACCAACTTTTTAGCGGGCATGTTTCGCCTAGTTTGAATACAATCATGCAATGATTTTTAATCTCCGTGAAAGGAGGATTAAAGTGAGACCGTGGTCTCCCTAACATCCTCCTCCCCCTCAATAGACTTTTAGTAATTGACGTACTACATCTTGTTTTAGCCAAAATAATATAGGTGTTTTTAATTAGTATTGTTAGGAAGCACACAGTGAGCCTTTGGATCCTCCAATACAACTCATCCAAGAAAAAAATCATAAGAAAGGGTCGGGTTGAAGAGGCAACCCCATTCAGATTGTTTAAAGCCGATTCAATGTGGGTAAGATCTATGAAGTTGGAATATATCGAAGCATCGAAAAGTCTAAATAAATATTAGTTTTGCTCCGATGTTCACCTATTCTTAAGTGAAGATAAAAGGTTATCACAATGCAATGAGATAAAGCGAGAATGCGGTATTGTAAAATAATTTGGTTGTAAAATCATTTGACAATTCTCCGCTCAGTCATATGCTTCTTCGTCCGTCCCTATCCCCAAAACGAAAACCCTGTTCGCGTGGCCTCTTCAGAAGATATTTTGACTGACAAATCTAGACGTTTTCAACTGGCTAGGGGTTAGGAGAATTTTTCAGGGGAGAATTGTCCACAAGTAGGGGGGGGGGGATTTCCCAATACTTCTAAATTTTGAATACGATTATTATCAACACACGGGGGGAATTTCCCATTTGGAGGGGAATTCTTCGGGGGGGGGGGAGGGAGGAATTTTGCTTGAATTTCCTTTCTTTTGAGAGCACAGCAACGCGAGATGGGTATGCTAGTCCCAAATAAATGTAGATTTATTGAATAAATCCCCACCGAGTCATTTGGACACAACGAATATAATAAAAAAAGAAGAAAATATTATATATGATTTAGTGGACTTTAACAATGGAGCGTAAGCACTTTATTTAGCCTGTTTTACTGTTTTGCGCATTTACCCACGTTGGGGTCACACCCTGTGCACTGCTTACCTGGCATTACTTTTTTTTTCCCTTTTCTTATTTTTTCTTGCCTTTCATTTTCCTTTTTTTGGTCTGTTTTTATTCATTCATTTACTTCATATCATGTTGATGAGTTCAATCCTTATGTTTGTTAACCCCAAGAATTACGAGCTCTAATCTTCGTTGGAGTGTATTATCATTTTGTTGTTGCACTGTATTGAGTTCAGTGAAAAAATTCATTGATTTTCATTTCCCCTAAGTTAGAGCATTCGTTCCTGAAGTATTAGAGGGAAAATCAACTTAGTATAGAGAGCACAAGGTTGATGGAGAAGGGCAACCCTCTAAGAGACTGGATGACTTATGTTCATTTCCACTTTTAACGTTCCACTTTACTTTCGTACGAAATTACTAGTTTTCAATTTAATTACTGTTCTTTTTAAAACCGTACAAAGTATTATTTAAACAATAAGAGGCACTAGCGCTCTCTCAACGGTACTCTTTACATTAGGGTTTAACCTTTGCAAAACACTAAGGTCGCATTTATGTTTACAAATTTTCTAGTGATTCTTAAGTTCAATTTTTCTTCACATCTGATATTTAATGATGATATTTAAAACCAGTCGTTTCCATCAAAATATTTCGTTTCCATAATACAATCCTTATATTAAAAAAAAAAAAAAAAAAAAAAAAAAAAAAAAAAAAAAAAAAAAAAAAAAAAAAAAAAAAAAAAAAAAAAAAAAACTAGCATTTGGTCTTTTGTCGTGTAATAATAATAAAAAATTACCTAAATTACATTAATTGCCGAAATTAGTGTAGTAACAAGTGTCTGATCTTCATTAATGGAAAAAAAGAAACACAATTGCACAAGTTTGAAAAAACTGGCAAGAAACGACAAACGCTAGATGACGTCGGTGATTTTTTCCAGCATTAGCGCCAATTCCCACTCTTATAAGTTAACCATACTCCTTGGCTCAAATATCAGATAAACACAATTGCCATCTATTGACCAAATCACAAATCCTCATATGACTTCTATTAACTACTTTCCATATTACTCAACCAGAACCAGGCCCCAGGGAAAATTTGCAGGTTTTTATTGATTTTTGCACACTTTTGTATTTATTATTGACCAACAAACTTTCTTTTATTTTTTTATTGAGATGTAAACATTACTCATCGACTTTTTTCGCTTTTTAATAAACAACTAACTTACTATTATTATTATCTTTACTACGATTTTTTTACATTCACATAAATTTTAAATTATTTTTTGTTATACTTTTAGTATTAGTGTCTCATGTTATCTCTTTTCTCGACTTTTTACCCCACCCCCTTCTCTCTCTTCTTGATGAACATAGTTAAAAGAAAGGGAGACCTGCAATCATGGGTGTATCCTGGATTTTGTTCGGAGAGAGGGGGAAGTAGGGTACAAAAAACTTGAAAAATCGCATCAAATATGTTTTTATATGCATTTTGCTACATTTCTACGAGCCGAACAAAATTTCGGTGGGGGGAGAGGTCAAACCCTGCATTCTCCCCCCCCCCCCCCCACTGGATACACCATTGCCTGCTATATGCTTACGTATTCGAGAGTGTTTTTGTCAAATCCAACGACACGATCTTTAATAAAAATCCCTTTTTCTGACGATTCACGGAACTTCTTCTGTTCAATGATATAGTTTAAAAGTCTTCCATATGAAGGGACAAGATCTGACTTGTCTGTTTCCATCTTTTCAGTGCTTCTATCATCCATCGCACAAGACTTTAATGGTCCAAAAAGGGCGTCCACGGCATCTTTTGCAATAGTCTCGTCCCTGCAAATTAAGTAATCAGCATATTAAAGAATTAAATGTCATTCCTAGTAAAAACCCATCTAAATTAAAACAAATAGGAAATTCATGTTCGAGGAAAACTATGCTTGAATTTAAACATGTAAGAAAGATCAAGAGGAAGGAAAAACTTCTAAATGAGAATCTTTTCTTTCGCTAAAATTTCTTAAAATTGTGAACAAATTGGTGATTTTTAGTAAAAACAGTTTAGCACTAAAACACAGAATTTATTCCAACACTAAGGAGTTCCTGCTCAATAGTGAACCCTAACATAGATTTTCTGTACATGGACAGCACGTAGCAGTTGTAATTTGAAGTACCGAGGACTTAAAATTTTAACGTCTTTTTGATCCATCTGGTTCATCCATAACTAAAAACCACGATTTTTTAAGATTATTTTTTTGCCTGTTTAACAATTATAAAGTTTTTAGGCAATATCAAATTTTCTTTAGTTACAGCGTTCGACTTTGAAAAAGAAAAGAAATAACCTTGAAAAAGAGAAGAAAAAAAGACAAGGAAAAGAAAAGAAATTGGTAAATTTGACAACGCTTTTCATCCATAAAATTTCTAACAATCTACTATTTAAAAAATAGAAAAAAAACTAAAAAATAAAAACTAGCAATCTAGTAATTATTAAAAAATATTCTAATAGTAATAAAAATTTCAAACATTAGCATTCTACTAATTCCCAAATTCAACTAGACCTTCAAAAAACAATACTAAACCTTCTTAACCTATTTGGTACCACATGTTTTTCGCTTATTTTTTGGCTGATTTTTCCCACTTTTATTTTTGTTTAATTTGGCTCCCATAACTGCTAAAAACTGTATAAATACAAATGAAGGTATTTTTCATTAAGAACTGAACCTTTGATTTTTCCTGCTCCGGACTTGAAACCCTGAGGTCAGAGATTCGAGTCCTGGTGTCGCTGATTTTTGGTTTGGGATGGGGGTCAATGGTGTGACTGTAAGCTCAGCCGGAGTCGACCCAGCTCTAATTGGTTTGCCTGGAGAAATCTGGGGGGAAAACAGGGAAAGCGTCGGATGATTTGCCCACAACCACGCACTGCACTTCCGGCAGAAGGCATCGAATCAGGAGATCGGTACGTGCGCAACGCAGACCATTGGTCAGCATGCGAAAATGTTTTTTTTTTTTATTTTTTATACAAACAATTAAACTTCATTTTCACTGGCTTTGGTATCTATATGTAAAAGACTGTCAACTGTCAGTCAACACAACTGTCATTCAACTGTTTAATTTTTTTTTCTAATCCACCGCAAGATGCTAAAATCCTTTTTTTGTCATTAAACACAAGGACTTTGCTGCTAGGGTATTTGCTACGCACTGACAGAGATACTTCTGTGATAGCCTCAAAATATCTTGCTTCGTCAGTACTACTCACAGGAGTACCAAGGGTAGGTCAAGCTAATTTCGATCAAGCTAGATGTGCCCTTTGTGCCCTTGGTTGGATATTGTGCCCTTTGGTGGTCCCAAGACATTTTTAAATTTCTTGCTATTAGGACACTAACTGGATCTTATTCAAGCTCGATGGGAAGTAGTGCAAGCGATACCAGCGTCCTAGTGATGGCTTTTGTACATCAGAGCCCAGCTCAACCTCTTAACAACAAGAGGGCTCCTAAATTCTTACCTTCACAAAATCTACAAGAAGTGAAGGTTGGATCTCAGCCAAACTCATTGCTGGGCAGCAATCAACGTCTTGAATGATCCTTTATGCCTTTCCAGAGCTAGCGGTCGATTCATCAACTGTAGGGGAAGAGACAAGGGTCCCTACATTCTTGCCATCAGGACACCCATTCTTGCCACCAGGACCTGAATATAGCATCAGATCCCGACCAAGCTGGCCGAAATGCAAGATCAAGGTCAAAATAATCTCTTTCAAGAGTTTGAACTCAGTCTGTTCTTAGAGGGGAGGGGAAATCAATGTTTCCAAGATCACTAATCATCAGCCTAATTACTAGGTTGGTTAGGGAAATTCGGCAAAATATGGCCGTTCTAGTTGAGTTTTTAGGGGTTCAGGGTCAATCCCATTGCTATCAAGCAGTTACTTCTAGAAATAATGAAACCATAACGAGCGTATAGGTATAGTTTCGATTTAGGTTGATTGAGAAGATCATCAGCCTGTTTGAGCAAAGTTCTAAAAACATATAATCGGTCCATGCGGTCATAACATGTAGCAAAAAAGACACTTTATGTATATAGATATCTGTAAAAGACAGAATTTACTGTATATATATTACCGTTGGCTCTTACAGATACCACTTATTTCTAGTCTTACGACTGCACGGCAAAGGACAAATATCCAACGGAATATAGGAATTGTTCTAAGTACGCCACACGCATTGGTATGCAACTGTAACCAGTGGGCCAGGGTAGGTCCAACGCTTCACAGGAACTTAATATCAGGGTGTATCTAAGCATAAAGAAAATTATATTTTATATGATCCTCAAAATACTTCCGCAAAGAGAAGAGATCTGTTATCCCCAGTATCCATGTTGGAGATTAGTCCAAATAAATTCCTCAGAGTGAAGGGATATTAGGAGGGAAATTATCTCCCTTTTTCAAATATTTATCTAACATACTTCTCACCCAAACCTATACAATGACTGGCTAAATCTGTAAGTTGTATAGAAAGCCTGTTTAAAGAACACCAATTTTTTCCATTTTAGATCTGACAAAGGTAAAAACCAACTAACCAAGCCTAGCACAAAAGCGTGTGGCCGACGAAACTCTAAATTACAGGGTCACAAACTCGAGCCCTGACATTGCTTCACTAGGTAAAAGGTTCAAATTTTGAGAATGTATTCTTTCTTGAGTAAAGGTTCCATTTGCCCAGAGAAAAACCAGTTTTAAAATAAACTCACGTGGGTATGTATAGAAAATTTGACTAAAGAAGGAGGGGGGAGGGGGCTCAACGTAAATAAGTATTTCGAAAGCTATAGTTTAAGTAAATCGTCCTCACAGATGGGGGACCGACCTGCTTCTTTCAGTAACAATTTTATTTGGGAGGGGGGATTTTTTTCTCAGGTCCTCACAGAAGACTATACCCAGGATCGTATCCAGGATTTTTTTCGGGAGGGGGGGGGGGGGGGGTATAGAATATTTTTTTTTTGGGGGGGGGGTATAAAAAAACTTTAAAAACCGTACCAAAAATTTGTTTATTTACATTTTTGATACGTTTTTACGAGTTGGACAAACATTTCGAAAGGGGGAGTTCAAAACCCCTAACCCCTCCCCCCTGGATACAGCCTTGACTCTGCCCTACACTTTTTTATGCCTGCTGTCTGACAGTCTTTGACACTCCTCCTGACACCTCCTGACAGTCTCATGACACTCCTAGCACGAATAATAATAGCCAGTCTTAAATCATATTTCCAATGTTTCTTGGGTAATCTTTAAAAATGATTTTAACATATATTTTACGTAAATCAAAGAATTTAACTCGGTAATACCTGTCTCCACAACAAATCAGAAGCAAAAAGCGACCTTCGACGTCTGTAATTGGGAATATTATTCGAACTAGTTCCACCAGGACCCTTCGGACTTGAACATTTGACGAGGTGACATATTGGTTGAACACGAATTTGAGTAGTCGCTTAGTGGTCTCACTAGCAGATACAAAGCAGGGTGCAATGCCACTTATAGTTGTTCGCAGACTTTGAGCAAAATCACTGTCGGGCTCCTAAATAAAAAACGAAACACAAAAAACTCAGGCATATTAGTGCTACGCTGAGGAAAAGGATGTCCCCAGATAAAAAAAAAAAAAAAAAAAAAAAAAAAAAAAAAAAAAAAAAAAAAAAAAAAAAAAAAAAAAATAATGATGATTCGGATATCATAGCTTTTTTTAAACGGTAAGAACAAATAATGCGTTAAAATAATATTTCAATCATATTTCAAATATTCAAAATTATCGCTTCAAAGTTTTCTTCAAAAATTTTAATTGAGATTTACGGGTTTCCTTCTGGTGATGAACGAAAGAAAATCCGTTTCCGTACACAGACAAAATAAACAGCTCCGGTGAAATAAAAGCAAAAAATCAAAAACAGTTCATTTGCTAGCGTATAATTAGCGACATAAGGGAAAAAATGCTACATTAAATGGTTTCATAATCATATCGCAACTTAGCAAGTTCGAATTTTTTTTCAAGGGACTTATTTAAGGTTTGTGGTTTTTCCTCTAATAAAAAAGGTTCATTAGAATAGACATAAAATGGATAATTAACAGGGTTCATTTCATGTCATACAGTTTTTCACTTTTTTTTTTTTTTTTTTTTTTTTACCGATGAACTAAATATTTGTATAATTTCTATGCAAGATGTTTTACAGTCTTTATCTGTTGTCTACGCTTCATTTCATTATTGTTACTAATTTTTCGGGAGGGGGGGTTACAAAAAAGACTTTAAAAACGCATGCAAAATTTGTTTATATTCATTTTTGTTACGCTTTTATGAGTCGGACAAACATTTCGGCAGGGGGGGGGGGTCAAAACTTCTACCCCCCCCCCCCTAGAAAAAAACCTTGCTTTGAAAATAGCGTGTTAAACGTGGAAACGTATAAAAAACGTATAAACGTAAGATATTAAAGGCAGAAGCAAGTGCTCTGTGAGTGCTTTAAGCGGGTGGCTTTCGTTTTGGACACAACCGAATATAATAAAAAAAGAAGAAAATATTATATATGATTTAGTGGACTTTAACAATGGAGCGTAAGCACTTTATTTAGTCCTGTTTTACTGTTTTGCGCATTTACCCACGTTGGGGTCACACCCTGTGCACTGCTTACCTGGCATTACTTTTTTTTTTCCTTTTCTTATTTTTTCTTGCCTTTCATTTTCCTTTTTTTTGGTCTGTTTTTATTCATCCATTTAATTCATATCATGTTGATGAGTTCAATCCTTATGTTTGTTAACCCCAAGAATTACGAGCTCTAATCTTCGTTGGGAGTGTATTATCATTTTTGTTGTTGCCACTGTATTGAGTTCAGTGAAAAAATTCATTGATTTTCATTCCCCTAAGTTAGAGCATTCGTTCCTGAAGTATTAGAGGGAAAATCAACTTAGTATAGAGAGCACAAGGTTGATGGAGAAGGGCAACCCTCTAAGAGACTGGATGACTTATGTTCATTTCCCTTTTTGCAGTGAAATCGTAAAGTAAAAATACAATTCTTTCATGACCTAGGCTATAGCAACATACGATGAACTAAAAACTAACTATACAGCCGTCCAAAGATAAAAACGCGTATATATGTTACCGTGAATGTCCACAAACTGGTGAATGTTAGGAATACCCTTTTTCTCCTTGCATTTAGTCAGCGTTGCCAGTCAACTTTTTCAATTTAAAGCAAGGTTTGACGATGACAGGTTAGGTTAGATTAGGTTTGGTGAGGTTGGGTTAGCTTAGGTTTTTAACCCATTTCTGATACTTAGAACCAAATTAACCTAACCTGATCTATCCTAAACTAACATCATCTAACCTAACCTAATTTTAACTTTTACCATCATAGCTTGCATAAGACTGAAAAAGCTGACTCGCAAAGCTAATTGAATCCAAGCAGAGAAAAAGGAACTTCCCGACATTCACCGATGAATGTCGACATTAACCAGATTTCAGACACTCACGGTAACATATACATGAAAAGTCACTTTCCGAGTTAGATATACCACTGAATTCAGCTCAAAGAAGTGAATCGAATGGTATATGCAAGAATGTCCTAATAAAATCTCCTGCAAATATTTTTCTGGCAAAAACACTTATCTGAAGCATTTGCCCCTTTTGCCAAAATTGAAAAATAGACATTTGACAGCGAACTTTGAAATGTATTTTAATTGCATAATTAGAAAGAATACTGTCTAAAACCAATCCTAACAGCTTTTCACTTCAATCCTGTGTCTAGTGTGGCGCAATGGGTGGCAACAGTGCCGCAAAACTTGAGAAAGTCTAAAGAGGATTTTCTCGTAATAATGAAAGGTATATATACACGTTTTTACATTTGGGCGGCCATATAAAGTAGTCTACCGGACTCAGAGCAAAGTAGATATCCATTGATGTTCAGACGAACATGTTGGGAAGAGTTACCCATGATTATAAGAGAAGTTTAATACCCAGTTCGCTCAAGGAAATATTATGTCTCCGTTTACCAGTGCAAACTCCTAGGGACTCCGAGAATAGTGGCTCTTAGTAGCTGTTTTGAATCTATCCCGAATGTAATTTAGTCACGAGATAAAATAGTTAGTAACTTAGTAAAATAATTAGTAATTTAGTAAAATAGTAATTTAGTACCTCATGCCATCTATAGTTAATGAATTTTGCAGCTACACGATCCACGATTCTTGTATAATTATTTAAGTTTTGACTCCACCGTTAATAAGGCCCCCCCCTCTCCCTCCAGACAGCCTCCCATTTGGGCTGGAGCTACAGGTGGTTTTGTTGCATTGACATCAAAGCTTCTTCATAAATAATAATTTCCCATGATTTTTTTAGTCTTTTCTATTAGACCAAAGCCATCATTGAACTTTAAAACCTAACAGTATAAAATGCAATACTCGACAGTGGTGCCAAATATAATGAGTTACAAATTCGTAACAAAATTGCAAAGGCAAATCGAAAAAAAAGACGAAGTTAATATCGCCATCTATCACACTGAAGATTGCTGTAGACAATGTCACTACTAGTTCCACATACTTACTTCAACACTGGTGACAGTGGCACAGCTAAGGGGGCTTCAAGATGAACGAATTTTCCCGGGAGCAGCCTTTGAGGGAGCGCCCAACTGAGGTTTTTTCTCTTTTTTTGCTTATGTTGTGGTAGTGATGGAGAGGGGCGAAATCGAACATTGCCCCGGGGCGCTAAAACCCTAGCTACACCTCTGCGAACATTCTTTTTTTATACCATCCTACAACCCCATTAAACACTCAAGGACTTTCAAAACCGATACAAAAATAAATCACAAAAAGATTTAAAAATAGATCAGCGGTTGAAAATATAGAATAAAACATGAAAGCAAATACTAACTCCCAAGAACCCCTAAATATACTCACAGGGGGGGGGAGGTTAATTAATAAAAAGCTTAGCAAGGCGTTCCTCAACTAACCAATGCACGATTTGCATTCACACACAACTACTGTAGGAAACTGCTCGTAATAGGTCAAGAAGGCTACCTTTTCTAGTGAGGACAAAAGCATATGAATACAGTCCACGTTATCCCTCAGCACTCCTGGGGACTTTTTAGCTAAATATGATAGAACAGTAAGAGCTGACACCCTCTGTTGATTATCAGGCTTGAAGTTGTAGAAGTCCTGAAAAACAAAGAATCAAATTAATCTAGTTCGATCTTAACACCACCTTGGTGGCGAACCCTTGTGGCGAATTAGTAATAGGTAACAACACCTTGGTGGCGAATTATTTTTTGCCAAAAGGCTTGCATAGCACTTTGGAATTATATTTAGCAATTCATTTTGAAAATAAGTGTTCAGATCTCAGTTTCGATTTCGGTAATGATTCATAACCATAAATTTGTTTTTCTATATCTAAAAGCTTGACCTTTTCTCCATAGTATCATATCTTAGCATTACCATATTCATATCTGCCTATTATCATATCCACCTCTCCAAATTACCATAGTAATTTCTGTCGCATCAAACTGTCGTATTTTTCAATGCGACAGTTTTTGCCAGAGACTAGGCTAAGCATTTGCCTACGTGGCAGCCCTACATTGGAATTGAAACAATAGAGTCCAGTGTTATTTGACTCGTAACTGGCTCCATGGAGTCTCTGGAATTCATAGAAAATAATTACCTTTAAATAAATAATATAATTACCAGTCTAGCTGCATCTTCTCAGGTAGTGACATACATTTATATTTTAATTTTGGTAAAGAAAAAGAGAAGAGGTTACTGTTTTTTCCATCTTGACTTTCAGGTTTTTTTAAAACCTTTGGATGTAAAAGAAGTTTTGAGAATGAGCGCTACTGTATCACTTAACCATCAGTAAGATTGTCTGAGCTCGATCAAGACAATTTAGCACAAAGTCAAGCTACTCTATGGAACATCGCATTAGATAAAACAATGCCAGTAAACTCTAGCAACTACTGTTCCATACCCATCAGTCGTAAATCCTTCTACCTAGTATAATGGATACCCTTAAACAGTGGCGTCAATTGGGGAAGGCAGGGGGCATTTCGCCCCATCCCCAGAAATCTAAAAATCCTTTTTTTTGCGTATTCATTTCAACAGTAATTTTGGTGTTTCTTTGCATATTTTTTTTCAAGCTTCTTAATAATGTTATCTTTCATTAAACTTATTTCGCCTTATTATTATACTAAGAAATCCTAGCTAGCTAGACATCTTTAATCTAGATGAGTGCACGCAAATCAGTTTAAGTACTTGCGAATACTGGACCCATTTCAAGAAATTAAAGCTCCATTAACATTCATAAATCGGTCCTACAGTCCTCGGGCTTACGGTCCTCGATCTTTTCTGTGCTGATTCATCAGGTAAGGCTCCATCCGACACACTCCACATTCAATAAACGTATTGCAATTCATTTTTGTGATTTTTGGCGGTCAGTAGGAACCTATTTTTGGCGGTCAGTAGGAACCATAGTACTCATTGGAACCTATTGAATTCAGGCCCAGACTGAATCGATGTGGGACCCAATTCGATTTTATATTGCAGGACCTTCTCAATATATTAAATATTTAAATAAAATATTCCTACATAGTAGCTTACGTACGTAAAGTAGTTAGCGTACGTAGTACAAAATCTCTCTAATATAGGACTGTCCCGATTAAATTCAATAAGTTTGACATGAACTTTTACAGGTATCTGCTTTCAATATTATAAAGTTTACATTACATAATAATAAACATACCGATAAATCTTATTTAGCAACGTAAACTTGAATAAATGTATTTTTAATTATTTGTATAACTCATAATATCCCTTATCATCAAAAACAATTTGCTTTAAATTTCAAAAAATTTTTTTTTTCATTTTGATGGTAACGCAAGCCCTTTCAAATGCGGGATCCGATTGGGCCCAATCGCCTTTAGCAAGAGCCTCATCAAATTATCATTCGCTTATTGCACGCCAGGTCTCAAAATGCTATAATTTGTTCTTTCCTAGATAGAAAATTCTTGACGTATTTATCTATCAGGATAAAAGTGCTGTAGTGGCGCAGTGGGTTTGATCTAATCTTGGTAATACGGGCCCCAGAGTTCAAACTCAGCTGTAGCAGCACAGCTCGGCTCGGAATTTGATTCAGGTGATGATATTATGCAAAGCGTTCCCATACTAATCCAAACAAGAAGAAGAAGAAGAAGAGGTATCAGGATAAATTAAAAATCCTTTAATTTAAGAACCTTTTTAAGGGTTTTCCGGAGCAGCAAGATTTTAACTCGAATTGTTTTTTTTGTCATTTCAACTATAGTTTTTGGTAAAATAGGAACACCATAGGGGTACAAAAAGAGGAAGTTAGACCACTAAACCTTAATCATTCTGCCAATTTTCAAATTACTCGCGAAAAATTAATTTTGCTGTTCAAATGGTGTTCAATGGAGCATAAAAACTGCCCACATTCAATAAGCAATTGCAATTGATCCCAATAAGCTCTGCTGAATGCGGGGATAATTTGAATAAGCAAAAATAGGACGTGATTTGCAATTATTTCAATATTTTCTATAAAAAATTATGTCGGGACAAAAAAAAAAAACAACAAACAAACAGAAAACAAATAAAACACGACCACATAAGTTACCTTTAATGTACTGTCTCCTTCATATTTCAAGTTTCCAATCATAAACATGGTAAGCTTTAATAGAGATGGTGCAACAGCTGCTAGATCCACTTTGTCATCAGAATACCACAAGAGATCTTGAAGCAACAAGAGTCCACTGCTCCTTAGATTAGTCGTTGTGTCGATACCAAATATACAATCATATACGAGCTAAAAATAAATATTCTTAATTTTGGAGAGAAGAGAGAATAGTTTTAAATGTATCATTCCTAAGAGGCACATACACAAGACCTTCAGAATACCCCCCCCCCCCTGAAAAAAAAAGATTACAGTTTTCAGCATTTATATATATATATATATATATATATATATATATATATATATTATATATATATATATATATATATGTATATATAAATATAAAGGATCTTGTAGTAAAAAAAAAAAAAAAAAAGTGAAAAAATGCTGAAAACTGTAAATCTTGTTTTATATATATATATATATATATATATATATATATATATATATATATATATACATATATATATATATACTATATATATATATATATATATATATATATATTATATATATATATATATATATATATATATATATATATATATATAAATCTTGTTTTATATACATTAATATATATAAACTAATAGCTCAATAAAAATTAAATAAATTATAACATTTTTTCTCAACGATGCTGTCTATCAGAATGTATATCAGAGATCATGCTAAAATAACTGCAATATTGGATCCAGTCCTATTTAGACTAAGTCAGGGACCACCCCAAAAGCTTAGATCTGACTCAAGGGTTTAGACTTGGAACCTTAAAAGCTAATCATCCGAGTCAACAACAAGTCTGAGTCAACAACTCTTCTATTTAGGGAAGAAGTTCAAAATGTCTTATCAACAAGGAGTGATTTAAGGAACTCCTACACAATGAGAGAGAAAAAAAAAACGGAAAAAGAGAATGGAAAGCAAACTGGAACAATGCTGAGAAGAAATTAGTACATGCAGAATGTTAGCTTAAGCACTTAAATATATTTAGTCGCTCCCCAGAATTTCTTATTTCAGCTCTGTAGTGTACTCTTTGCTATTCCTCCTACCAGAAACTAAAACTTTTTAGCCAACAAGCAGCAAAGTAGTATCTGTCAGTGCCCTCAACTTCGTTAGGAAAAGCTACTCCACATTTCACATCTCATTAATAGTCAATTGAAAGAATAACTTTCATCCTAAAAGAACTCTTTCGAATTCAGCTTCAAACGAAAATCAGAAAGAAGGGAGAAAAAGAATGGAAAAAAGAACAACAATGAAAAAAATAGTAGTAAATAAAAAGAAAACAAAACAGTAATTTCCCATCTGTCTTTCTTGATGGAAGTTTGGAACAAATAATCAAAAATCATAGTTTTACATGACAACGAAAAAAGTATATACTATTACTAGTAACAGCTCACCGCAGCACCAAGCTGCCTGAGGAAAACACAGCTAGACATGCTCCTCCTCCATCCAAATACATTAAAAGCATCCCTCTTTATACCCTCCCAAGATGTTCCCATTTCCCTTAAATCTTTCTTTGTGACATCCTCCCACCCCTATCGCGGACGACCTGCTTTCCGTTTAGCCCTAGACGGTTGGCCAAAAAGGACAATCTTCGGCAACTTGTCATCCTTCATCCGCAGAACGTGCCCCAGCCATTTCAACTTTTTTCTCATTATAGTCCTAGAAAGCGGGACTGAACCACATTTTTTGTAAAGCCTATCGTTTGAAATACGGCCAGTCAGCCGGGTACACAGAACAATCCCTAGGCAATTTTCTTGAAAGCATCTAGCAAATCTTCATCCACTTTTCGGAGCACCCCATGCTTCAGAACCATATTTGACCACAGTCATTACAAAAGCTTCCAATTTTCTAATCTTGGTTGGCAGACTTATCATCCTATTCTTCCAAACTTTTTTCAACTGTGAAAAAACACCCTGAGCCTTGGCTATTCTACTTTTAACATATTTACTGCTCCCACCGTCTTTACTAATAATACTGCCAAGGTAAAGGAAGCTGTCTTCACCTTTTCATCTTCACTTATTTCTATCCTAATCATTGCATGAAAATGTGCAGCTAAGCAAACATTTTCATCTTCACTTATTTCTATCCTAATCATTGCATGAAAATGTGCAGCTAAGCAAACAAAAGTAAAATGAACTTGCAAAATCGACAGTCTTTATAGCCAAAGATAAAAGGATTAAGAGATTGTTGAATGTTTCAACCTCGTCATAAGCGACAAAGAGGCAAAAATATACAATTTTTTTACTCAATATTAAATTTGGAACACATCTAATGTTTTGTGCTATTACGAAGTTGTGGAAAACCATGAAATCATTGTATCAAATTACAATGAACAGCACAGTTATGATTTAAAAATTGTTAGGTAGTGACGGAAAACACAAGGGTTATATTCTTTCTTAAGTAATATTGCTCATCGAATGGATCCCGCAGTGGCGTAAAGTGAGAGTTTTTTCGGTATTTTTCACTCTTAGGTTTCACTCTCAAATTTCCACTCTTACATTGATAATTGAGAGGTGCCTGAGATATCCAACACCTTTGGTCCTCAGTTTTATAGATTATGAGCAAGCGTTTGATTCTGTTGATAGAAGAGCTTTAGCCAAGGTTTTATCCTTGCATGGTATACCAGATAAATACATAAGTGATTAGTGCTATGTGAGAGACTAACATTGCTGCGGTTCAGGTAGGAAATAAGGTTAGTAGCTGGTTTCGTATTAAATCAGAGTTAAATAGGGTTGTGTCCTATCATTCTTTATATGAATCATTTTGATTGACATTGTCTTAAGGAGCAGAGGAAAGGCAATGGGAGAACACGGAATCAAATAGAGAAAAAACTTTCCCGGACTTAGATTATGCTGATGATTAAAGCATCCTAGATGAAAGGGTGAGCAAAATAAAGGAACTTTTGGAGGTTTTGTGAGTTCAGGGTGTTTGAATAGGTTTGAAAATTAATGTTAAGACGACTAAGTCGCTAAGGCTAAGAATAAGTGATGATGAAAAGGTGACGTTGAATAACGAAACGATTGATCAGATGGAGAATTTCACTTACCTTGGAAGTATTATTAGTAAAGACGGCGACAGCAGTGAAGATGTCAAAAGTAGAATAGCCAAGGCTCGGGAAGTTTTTTCACAGTTGAAGAAAGTTTGGAAGAAAAGGAAGATAAGTCGGGAAACCAAGATATTGGAAGCTACAGTGATGACAGTGGTCAAATATGGTTCTGAAGCATGGGCACTCCGAAAAGCGGATAAATATTTGCTAGATGTTTTCCAGAGAAATTGCCTGCGGATTGTTCTGGATACCCAGCTGACTGACCGTATTTCAAACAGTAGGCTGTACGATAAGTGTGGTTCAATCCCGCTTTCTAGGGCTATAATGAGAGAAAGGTTGAGATGGCTAGGGCACGTTCTGCAGATGAAGGATGGCAGATTGCCAAAGATTTTCCTTTTCGGCCAACTGTCTAGGGCTAAACAGAAAGCAGTTCGTCCACTGTTGGGGTGGGAGGATGTCATAAAGAAAGATTTAAGGGAAATGGGAACTTCCTGGGAGGGTGTAAAGAGGGGGGCTTTGAATAGATTGGGATGGAGGGGAAACGTGCGTAGCTGTGTTGGCCTCAGGCTGCTTGATGCTGCGGTGAGTTATTATTATTATTAGTAGCATTAGTAATATTTTCACAGAAAAATAACTTTTTGATTTTTCATTGTAAAGATTGAAAAAAAAATGGATTTTGAAAATACACCCCCTCCCTAATTTTTGTGAATTAACCCTGCGACAATTAAAGATAGTCGTGCATAAATACGAAACACGGAACTCGAAAACTCGAAACCGAAGAACGAAAAAACAATTCTAGGATTCGAGACTCCTCCATACACTGTGAGAATCAAATGCACTGACCATATCACGAACCTGGAAGTACATCAAAGGATCCCGTCCACCGGAGCAATTTTCAGTTGAGTCTAACGGCAATAGATATCCTGGTCTGCCACATCAAGCAAATAGAGTTGAGCTGTCTCCTTAAATTGCCCTTTAAGGACTTCTCCGTTTTCTTCGTCATGAGGGGAGCCACAGAAATTAAAAGTGCCCTTTTTGAGTGACCAAAAAGATTGGAGGGCAAATAGCCCCCCTCCAACACCCCCTTTTCTGCAGGACATCTGATCAAAATTCTGAGATAGTCATTTGGTTCAGCACCCCCCCCCCCCCCAGCCCTTGGAAAAGTATTGTATATTATGCAATTTGCCCATTGTTTACATATAACCTTTGTTATTGGGAAACACACGACAATTTTTCGGGTGGAATTTTCTGCGGGGAAGGGGAGTTCCACGCGAAGAATATTCTCTGGGAAAGAAAGTTTCTGGGGAGGAAATTTCCAGAGTAAATTTTACCCCGAAGGGTGAGGGTTGTTTCCTAGCACGATTTGAAAAACGGTCACAAATTAAATACTAAAAATATTTTTTCAACTGAAACTAAGGGGCAACATTAAAACGAACAGAAATTAATCCATATAT